>CM044967.1:4594574-5194574 GCA_024516035.1 Bactericera cockerelli
TTATTTAAGTTTTTATAATACGCAATTTTTAATAACTACGCTTTTGTAATAAAACGATAAAAAAAATCTCCTCTAAGTTTACATTTATTTTATCTTTATAAAATTTGTTACATTTTTAATTTATTTACTAGACAAGTACGTATCTTCTTCTGTAGCTATTGTAAAAATAATATCTATGTACCTGTCCTCCTAATAAAGCTTTGTATAGTTATAATAATTTCAGTCTCATTTGAACCTTACAGGTACCAGGAAATGATGACATATTGAACAACTGACCAAAGAAACACAGGTATTGAATGACAAACTGCATTCATATAATTTATACTGGGCCATAGTATAATTAGTAACTACGAGTATACGGTCATATTGGTCACAGTAATACACTTCCTTTTACTTTTTATACTATTGTCTTTATATTTTATCATAAGTATTATAACTATCAGCTAAAACACAAAAGTGAGAAGTTACTACAATAATATACACGATAATGATGATGATTATTTTGAAACATTTATACGAGTATATAACTAGGATTCAAATTTTGATGACTTACTTTTCCCGACTTAAGTTTCGTCTACTTCATAGACATTATCAAGGTAACTGAAAAAGTTGGTGATGTACTATTCAGTTCCCTTGATAATGTCTATGAAATAGACGAACTTATGTCGGGAAAAGTAAGTCATCAAAATTTGAATCCTAGTCATAATATATAAGTGTTTCAAAATATTCACAATAGGATGTCTAATATAAACACCATGTTCAATAAAAATGATTATGATGTTAACGATCAAGTCTAAACATCTATATCACTGGTAGTCAATCGGTTAAGGCATTCGTGTGGTAATCCAGGTAGCGTAGGGATCCGTTGGTTCGAATCCCACCTAATGCATCCATTTTTCCTCATTCATTTGAGTATATGACCATTTAATAATAAGACTCTGAGGGTTAGGTGCTAGAAAATTCAGAGGTCGTGGGTTCGAAACCCAGTAGGGACATGACAAGTTATCCTCCCATTTTGGATTTTTACCACATAATAATATGTCTTGGGCTTACTGCTGGAATAATGGGACTTTAATGGTCTTAATCGGGCAGTATAAATAAGGCGATATTATTATTATATTACTGCTGAGTTCACCTATCCTTCTATACTTTTTTTCCTGAAGAGCACACCTCGTACTTATAAATGAACACCAGCCTATAATGAATAATAAACATTGTTGTTATTATTGTACACTTGTACAGGTATTGTTTTCAAAATTAATATTATTACTACGACTTTGCCCATATGATCACGTCTATCATGTGTCCTGCACTCTCATTGTTCCCCAGGGATAAAGTGAAAGTCGAGAGGCATCTGTTTAATAGTGCATCATTGAGCTATCTCCCATACTGCACATCTGTCTGACACTGTGAGTGACATTGTACTCGCATTTCAATGAACTTTTCTGTTACCACCAGACCTTGGGACGCCATTCAGGGAGACTGGACTCGGGAGTCACTCAGTCTGGGAACCAGTGGTCGACTGTTTGATTGCTGAAGTCAGAGATGTGAATTGTGAGTTTCGAGCGGACACAGGAACACTTTATCACTAGAAAAGTGAGCTTTTTGTTGTTGGTGACATTAGAACGTTTGTTTTTTGTTTTTTTTTTTAGGTTTACATCGCTTTTCCACTGCATGGTCGGTCATATACGACGGGGGGTTTAACCCTCTATTCGCAGGAAACTGACAAACCTTTTGCCCACATTAACTTCATCCAGCCTGGGTTGGGCCGGAATGCCAGCATGACGAAGTCTTCACCACGCTGGACGTTGCTTAACTTCGGTGATCCTCCGAAAACCGGCGCATTCAACGCGCCATCGCGATGGCGACATTGGCACGTAACTATCTATATAGCAATGCTTTCTATTTTAAATCAACAAGATGATAACATTTATAAGTAAAAAAATTCCTTCATCTGGACAGCATCTGGTAGTGAGCCAAGGATTGCCCCTTTGTATGTCCAGGGGAGAAAAAGTATTACACTTGTGTACGAGTAGTTCTGTACTCGTAAGTATGAGCTATGAGAACCTTATTCCCCCTGCCTGCCTGGATGGCCAGAAAGAGAAACAATTGGAACCCGAGAAAACAATCGGACATACAAGATCACTAATCAGCACATCTTGAAACTTATTCTTGAACGATTGTTTCCAGTTTTTCGTATCTTTGTGAAAAAAAGGAGAAAAATAGCCATTCGAAACAAAAAGAAGCTATTCAGAACTATGAGAAATATTGTTGAACTTTTTTCTCATAACATCGCAAGGTGTTAGGCGCCTCTTTTTTATTTTTTCCTAAAAATAGGTAGGTAGGTACTTGTACTCTTTCTTCGTCTTATTATTATTATATTTTAGCATTTAAATATATGGTACATGATATAAATAAAAAAATAAATTTTATAAAAAAATACATTAATAAAACCAAGTGGTAGATAAAAGTAAGTGATACATCTTCCAGACTAGCCGATTTAAAAAATATTTATAAAATTTGTCTTGAATTAGTGGCTTGTGAAAAAAATATATGGTTAAATAAAATAATATAAAATGTACCTACCTACTACATATTGGCCAGATTTCAGTTGATACTATACATTCATTTTTTTTGAATCATTTAAAATTTATTCAGTACAAATACATTTTCCGAAATTCCTCATAAGAAATTACAAGTAAAGCCTCTGACCAAGTTGTTGACACATTCAGAAATGGCGATTGGCGATATCAAATCGCTGACATCAAACTTTTCCAGGGCTCCAATCTTCACCCCGTAGTTCCTTCGACAGCACCTATAGTTGAAAGGAAACTGCGTCAGGAAATAGTAGCTGAACTGGGCCGCTTGAACGGGATAGTACTCGAGCATGTCATGGCCCACGCAATAGTTATGGATGTTCTCGAACTTGAGCACCGTCAAAGGACTATCTCCTCTCAATTTCACGAAAAGGTTCACCAGAGTGAACAGTTTCTTCTCAAGACAAGCCTCTTTGAGAAAATAGACGCACTTTAAGATCAGCCTTACGTTCTGGTCCAGGGTTTGAAATAAATTTCAAACTTTTTGAAATATTGAACGAATCTATTTTTACAATTTTGGAGTTTTGTAGCGAGATGGTCCTTTCTGATGGACTGATTTAAAATGAGAATACGAATAAATGTTTTGTTTAATTTAAAATTAGAATACGAATAAATATTTTGTTTAATTTAAAATGAGAATACGAATAAATGTTTTGTTTAATTTAAAATGAGAATACGAAATAATGTTTTGTTACTTATCTTGAAAGTAAAAGAGAAGCTATGTTCATTTTATTATTGGATTCGTATAAATAGAGAAAGAAAAAATATCAAAGACCTTTATAGCACATTTTTTTTTTTAAGACATCATTTGCCGACCTGGTTGTATGGTTTTCAGTGAAACCCTCACAAGTAACACTGTGAGCACTGATACCTAATAATTAGATCTATTGTGACCTTATCTTTAAGCTTTTTTTGATATATAAGATTTTAATGTTGGGTTCAGAATAAAATTAACATCTTTTCAGCAACTAGGTGATTGATAAATGACCAAAGATTTTAAGATGTATAGTAGTGCACTGTATGCTAGCTTCAAATGTTGGTTTACATCTTTAAGCTAAAATAGCTTAAAAATTAAAAATATATCTTGATCGATAATGCGGCGAACGTAACTAGGAGATTGCTGGATCGAGTCTCGAGTCCAGCAAATATGTATGATGCAACCACTGTCATTAATACAAGAAAAAATATTGTATGTGGAAATACCAATCATAAAAACAGATAAATACCGTATTTTTATTTGGCTAAGAACATAATATCAATTTAATTAACTCACAAGAAAAACTTATATCTCATAAAAAAACAAAACAAAGAAAATCTACATTAAAGCAAATTACTCGTCACTCATTTCAAGTGGAATTTGCTTTTTACACCAAACGCTCCCATAACTCAGATAACTGCCGAACTGCGAGTGTGTCTTTTTTCATTTTCAAATATTAAATACCCTATTTGAAGGCAAAAATATGGACAGAAGAGCAAATGCTCGCCCTAGACTAGCATATTTCAAAGATCTTTGCATAACAATTATTAACACTTTATTAGAAAAAAAGACATATTATTATGTACAATACAAATAATTATTATAACAATGAAAAAATGGAAACAATATATACAATAAAAAGGAAAACGAATAGAGAAATATATCATAACACATGTCCAAAGCAAGGGGTTATTGCCTATGGCAATGAATGCAATGATCTCTCAGACTTATTTGAAAGACCTCAAAAGGAAAGTATTTGCAAGATGAGAATGGCAATCACAAGGCAAAGCTTTTAGAAATTGATTATGATTTACCATATAATTATCAATAATCAGAAATTATTATTATTTTTATTATAAGAATATCAAAATATTTTTTTTAGAGTAAGTGGAATGTTAAATTTTTAAACTAAAATTTCAAATTATTTAGTTCTCTTGTAAGACGATTACTTTTCACAACGTAATCAGGAAATATTTACAAAGTCCGTTTGAAGATTTCGTGGACATTTTATAATCATTTTGTGAATTTCAAATAATGTGTAGGGAGAAATGGGGTGTCTTGCATCAAGGGGTTTCTTCACCATCTGGTTATCATGACTTTACTATAAGATGTTTATTTCTTGTTCCCATTTGCCCCATCATATCAGATTTTTCTCTCGTGGGGACGTTAAACAGTTTCGGTACCAGCCTTGTCAGGCCGAAGGACAAGAACACAGATAGTTGGCGCCCTTAATAGGGTTGCCGTTAGGAAAGGTATCCAGTAAAATATGGAAGTAGGAGTGTCAGAACCAACCTCAACCATGAGGAAGAGGTTGAACAATGTCAACCCCAAGTAGGTTTGGGTAAGGGGAAATCGGTTGAATTAGCCAGACAGGCCTTGTCGTTTCGAAGAACTAGGCATTGAGTTTTCATCAGAAACCCTAATGGAGATTAATGTTAAGAAGCCAAAGTTTCCCCGCGTTACCCTATACATTCCTGCTTATAGAGGAACGAAGCAAATCTTTTAAACTTTTCTTTTAGGGTATAATTTTTCCTGATCGAATCCCAAAAGTAAGCATTATTTTTCTTTTGATTACTGAAAAATTATTTGATGAGTTTATACTTTTATTCGAGCAATATTTCATTTAAAATATTGGACCTTATTTTGAATAAAATTTGTAATCCTTAAAGAAACAAGAAATGTGTTTTTTGTGACTTAATCCATATTTTTACAATCCTTATTCTATGTTTTATTTTATTTTCTTTCTAAATAAATAACAATTTGAAGTTAACCAACGTCCAGCGAGGTGGAGACCCTAGTAATGCTGGCATTCCGGCCCAACCCAGGCTGGGTGAGGTTAATGGTGGTAGCAGGTTTGTGAGTTTCCTGGGAATAGAGGGTAACATCACCGTCGTGATAATATGACCACGCAGTTGAAAGCGACGTTAAACCCAGTTGAAACTGCGACTTGAAGACGCGTCTGGCTTACCTTAACTTGAATCCTGTTTCATCTGGCTGCCCTTAATCTCATTTTTTGCAGGATTTGCAGAGTATTGTATTAGTCTTCTGGTTAAGTATACTTTTTGACCTTCCCACTAACTAAGGGCAAAATACAACACGTAACGAAACCTCTTATTTAGCTACCAAAGCTCTCACCCCCCCCCCCCTCCCTCTACCCTATCTTAATTAGAATCTATTAGCGATGTGTGGGTGTGACTTGGGATGGAAAAGATTCTTCAAGCCCGGGCTTCCCACTCGTTTCATTCAAACGAAGCACTGACTTTCAGTTGCTATATCAACACTGAAATATACCTACCTAAAGAAACGACGCCATTTTGACTGGATAATTGCCAAGAATAATTTTGCATACATTAAAAATAATGAAATTGAATAGCAGTGGATATTGATGTGACAATATGAATTTATTGCTTTTTACGAGGTCTCATTAACCCTTTGCTAGAGAAACGTTGAGACTGTGAGAGTGCTCAATACAAATTATAGAGTAGATCAGTAGATTATAGAATTATGCTAGCCTCCATGGCGTAACGGTTGTGACTACTGCCCGTAGTCCAGAGATCCTGAGTTCGATTCCTGGTTGGAGCAAACTTTTCGCACAAAAAAATTCTGTTCCCTCCGAACATGTGAGGCTGGCAATTCCGGCCCGACCCAAGCTGGGTGAGGTTAATGTGGGTAGCTGGTACGATTCCCAGCGATTGGAGGGTAAAACCCCCGTCTTAATCGGGCAGTTTAAATAAGGCGATACTATTATTATTATTATATTATTATTATATACTTGAAATCCTATTTTATAATTTGGTCCTCAATCCTATACTCGTATATCCATGACATGCCTTTATACCTCTTCTTCTTTTACTCTGTCTTATCCTGCTCAAGCAGGGTCGACGTTATTCAACCTCATGGTTAAGGTTGGTTGGTTTTGGCACATTTTTACGGCTGGATGTCCTTTGTAACGCCAACGATTCTATTTGATTTAACGTCCTGGACGTTATATATTAGCAAATATTAGTTTGGAAATGTTTCTCGTAGAATCACCGAAGTTAAGCAACGTCCAGCGAGGGAAGACTTCGTGATGCTGGCTTCCGGCCCAACGCAGGCTGGGTGAGGTTAATATGGGTAGCAGGTTTGTGAGTTTCCTGTAACAGGTGGGTAACACCTCCGTCGTGACATGTCCAATATGACCATGCAGTTGCAAGCGATGTTAAAACCAAATTAAAAAAAAAGTTTGGAAATGATCTTGTTTGGCTTGTTTACCACTATAGTACCATAGTCGAAATGCCTAATTGACTATAGTCGAAATGCCTAATTGACATCCATCCTAATTGACAGAAAATAATATGTCGTTAGTTTACAATGTCGACCTCCAATTTTTTTTCGATATACAATCTAATGAGGTTAAATCTTATATTTCTGAAGGCTGACAGACAATATTTGAGGGATGGTCACGTGTATTGACTGCCTTCAGTCAAAAAACACTGCCATTTATGGACACAATACTTCCTCGTGATTGCTTCACATTGTAAACACGTGCCAATTTTGAGATTTTATAGAAAATTACTTGTACCTCCAAAACGGCTCAACCGATTTTCTTCAAATTTGTTTTATATGGTAGAATATTGTTTTTTCTACAATCTGAATTCCACAAAAAATTCTGTGTCGGCAAGTCGTGGTCCTTATTACTTCCGAGAAATTTCTAATATTAGAAATCGGAAGTATTGTGTTCGTTTTTGTAAAAAAAAATATTTTTTTGCTCCGATTTCAATTTTTTTCATATTTCTGGACGTTTCATAACCTACTGAGTAAATTTGGTTTTGTGTCTGTCTGTCGGTCTGTCGGTCTGTCGGTCTGTCGGTCTGTTAAAACGATTCCTTGTAACGCGCAAATCTCGAAAACTACTCAACGGATTTTGATGAAATTTTGCACACATCTAGGAGACATTCTGTAGATGGTCCCATTTTAAATTCATCGAATTCGTACTAGCGGTTCTGGGTGAAAGAGGCCATGCGCCTGACCACTAACTTTTTAGTTAAACGCTCATATCTCGTGAACGGTACACCCGATTTCAATGAAATTTTGTAAAAATATGCATATTATAGCTTTACATAGGCTATTTATATTTATTTTTAAATTAATCAAGCTCGCCGGTAGGCGAGCGCTCGTCAAGTAGCGCCAGCCAACCGGCCTATATTAACACGAAACAGAGTTTATATGTATTTTGTTTTATTGTTTTCGCACACCTCCCGCTAACTTTTATCGATTTTTATTTCAAATTCGTAATTAGACGCGAAAATAGATTGTGTTTCACGAAAGCGCGAGGTTCCTACGTACAGTTAAAGTCGTTTTCTGGCCACGCGTAAAATCTTGAATTTCATGAAATTATTCATACAGGTTTTTTTTTTTTTCAGACCAATTTTCTGTCAAGCGTACAGCAATGTGTGCTTGTCGTGGAAAGACGTGAGCTACGTTTTTGAATAGGGAATTTTTATCTCTGCATACCTTTTATAGTTTCAAGTATTTATTTTTTATAGGATAGGAGATATAGCCTTCTAAAATAAAAGCGGAAAGTTGCACAGAGCCGCCCCTGGTTATCTTGGAGCTGCGATTCTGGTATTTTTCGAAAAACCTAATCATAGGAAAAAATATAAAAATATAACCAAATTATTACACTGGACCAAACTTGAGTTATAGCCTTTGAAAGGAATACTTATTTTGGAGCCCAGAGCCGTCTATTGTTATCCTAGAGATGTATTTCTGGTGTTTTTAGAAGGGTCTAGTCAAAGGGAATGAGATCACTTAATTTCAGATGGTTGAAACAAGTAGAAAAGTCTGTAAAGTCCTCTAAAGGAATATCTATAATGAACCCTGGAGCCACGCCTAGTTATCCCAAGTTGATGACTGAAGGTTCTTTCTAAAGGTCTAATTACGCAGAATTATACTACGATGTAAATAAAAATTTAGAAAAATCAGCGACAGTGTGAGACATAAAAAGAAAAAACTGAATTTAGATTAATGAGAGTAACAAAAAATCTTCGCCTCACATATAACTTAAAATACGGGTGGGATTCAATCGTCATTGCTTCATCCAAGCTGCCAGCAGACCGTTTTATCAATGTGGGAACAATAACGTTTTATAACTTCAATCAAAGATTTCTACATCAAGAGGTAAACTAGGTCTATATTATTAGAAGTGTATAAAATTTTGGCCAGTAAGAAGTAAAATATTCATGTAGATCAAAACAATGATAAATTATAATAAAATATTATGTATTGAGCAGTCTCTGTGGTCGTCGACTGGTGTAGGTAAAATACAAAGTTTGCAAGGTGGCCTGGGTTCGAATCCCGGCTAGGTAGAATTTTTTTTACTCTGTACTTTGGATGTCCGGTTTTCTCGTGAGAAAAAAAAAACAGTAGTTGGTAGTTTGAGTCAACCTCCTATGACCGTTTAATTTCGAACGAAGTGAGTATAGTTCTCGATCAACATTTATTTGTCACAATCTAATTATCCATCTTAATATATAAATGTCAAAGACACTCACTGACCACTGACTGATCATCGCTCTACAGCCCAAACCGTAAGTCCTAGGAAGCTGAAATTTGGTAGGTAGCTTTGTCTTATAGTCTAGATGTGCAATAAGACGGGATTTTTCGAAACTCCCACTACAACACCTGCCATTGGCGAAAAAGGATTTTTTGCTTTCACGGCCATGCCTCGGCCCGCAAAGCGGGCGACAGCCCGCTAGTCTACCTATGTTTGTAACATGATTTAAGTTGCATGTTTTGTCCAATCGAGCTGAAATTTTCAGGGTATATTCCATGAATATAATGCTTGCTTATTAATTTATAATTATTAATTTTATATCTAGTATAATTTCTCACTTCTTCTGTTTATATCTACTGATTATGCTGAAATGACACCATGTTTAGCAACTCGAAGTTAGGCAAATATATGGGTCAACATTTCTTAGAGCCATAGTAAGAGGCACTTTCGGAACATACAATAATACTCGATACTTTCATTTCCCTAAGTAGTCACTGTGGCAGAGCGAGTTAGCGCGCTAGGCATTGCACACATGGTGACCTGGGTTCGATTCCCAGCGGGGGAGGATTTTTTCTCCTCTGTACTTGGATGTTCGGGGTCCACTCATACCTCGTGAGGAAAAATGAGTAGCTGCTTTAATGTGAAGCAGCGACCAGTGGCAGAATCTTAGGCAAAAAAATAATACAAGATATTGTAAATGAAAGTAGTAAAGTCCTATGATTCTGCGCTACCCACTAAAATTGTGACATAATAACACAAAGAAAAAGCATTATTATTATTATTATTATTATTACTTTCATTTCCCTCTTTATTTTGCCAAGATCGAATTTCCATCTACCTACCATGTACGTAGGTACATAATATAATTAAAAATGTATTATAAACGAAACCACGAAACCGAGCTGTCCGTTTTTTAACGAGTTCATTACTAATTTTTCAATACAAGGAAGGTTAAAACACTAGTTGATTATTAATGAATTAATGTTAATGGATTTTAAGATTAAATAGGTATGAGCACCAATTATCCAATTATCACACCAACCTCATTTCAAAACGATTGTGACCAGTTGATTGTATTTGGTTTTAACGTCATGATTTGAACAAGTAAGGACGGGGGATTTTACCCTCCATTCGCTGGGAATCATTCCAGGTACCTACATTTACCTCACCCAGCCTGGGTAGGGCTGTGATTCCAGACTCACGTGTAAAGAGGGGAAAAAAACATTAGAAAAGTATGCAACAACCGGGAATGGAACTCGAAATGTCTGGACTACGGGCAGTAGTTACAACCATTACGCCACGGATGCTGGCCACTGACAGTCTAAATAAAGTATTTATTTGAATCAATACTTTTGTATTTTGAATCGTAAATTACGTAGATCTCATTCAAAATTTACAAATATCTACCTACATATACAGGACATCCATAAAGTCTCACCCAAGCCTGGGTTTCTCGAAAACGACTCAAAATATCAAAAAACGCAAAAACCCGTATTTCTTTATTTTTAAGACACCTTTAAAACAATATACCACAAGACATACCATTGTATTTAAGATTTTAAAGCTGGTCTATGTTCAGCCTGACTGGGGCCGTGTAGGCAGATTTTTTTTTTTTTTTTGGCTGAAAATTAATCCTCTTAAAAATAAAGGAATATTGGTTTCTTTATTTCTAGAACTGGGTACAGCATCGAGAGTTACTTAATTGTTCCGATATTATCCATGAATAACTAGCGGGCTGTCGCCCGCTTTGCGGGCCGAGGCATGGCCGTGAAAGCAAAAAGTCCTTTTTCGCCAATGGCAGGTGTTGTAGTGGGAATTTCGAAAAATCCCGTCTTATTGCACATCTAGACCATAAGACAAAGCTACCTACCAAATTTCAGCTTCCTAGGACTTACGGTTTGGGCTGTAGAGCGATGATCAGTCAGTGACTTTGACATTTATATATTAAGAAGATATTCAGGCTGTCGGTGTCCTTATATTTTTCTCGTTGTCTCGTAGAAACAAGTCTTCTATTTGAAACTTATTTGTCAAACAATTGGTTTAGGGAAATGTACATTATGTAATTCAGTTTATAAAATAGGAGATGGAGCTTCTAATCTATTGAAACACTTGAAACTAAAACACCCAACAAATTTTGTGAACCGAGATTCATCTCCTGTAAACGTTCTGAATGCAAAATTGTGAGATTCAGTTAGTGTACTGAATAATGAAAGAGCCGGTGCTTCTGCGCTTGGTTCTTGAGTGATTACTCGAATTCATTATTCCATTTACATCCTCTCTCATAACCTCAAAAACCAAGTACAAAAGTAATTGGATAAATACTCGTTACTTTTAAGTAATCGATTACTGAAGTACCAGTTCCATGAAATACTCGATATCACCCTAATTATTGCCAAAAATAATGAAACGGGGTAGTTTTCTGCTAGTGAACCTCGGTAGTGGGTTTCAAATTTGAAAAGATCAAAAAAAATTCTGGGCGCTATCTAGTGTCACTCAAATAAGGATCACACCTGTTATCTCAAGATTTCCCCTCTCTTCAGCAAGTACTGTGAAATTTTCCTTCAGCATCTTTTCAATGTTTTTTTTCTATCATTTTTTTCTCCTTGCAATAATTGTAATTATTTACAGAACAGTACTTGGGTCACAATATAATTTTCGATCATGCAACTCATTATAACTTTTTTCCTTAAACAAAGTAGTGTCACCTCATTTTTTTCTCCTTGCAATTGTAATTATTTATAGAACAGTACTTGGGTCACAATATAATTTTCGAGCATGCAACTCATTATAACTTTTTTCCTTAAACAAAGTAGTGTCACCTCACTAGTTCAATATCAACTACCCAACATTTTACATGATAGTCTTATAATATTACTGCATATCGCAACATCCTTAAATTAAAAGTCTGTTATCTGTTGATTGTTGATTAGTTTTATTTCATCTATCAGAGGAAAATCAATTAAATCAAAAAGTAGTGATATCCCCCAAAAAACACTACGTGTAAAAATAGTCGTCAAGTGTTGGAATGATCAAAAAGAACTGATATCAAAAACGTCAATTTTCTATGTTTGAAGGAATTATTTTTCACGTAATTAGTCGCTTGATAATTCAACCAAAATAATAGCCTCACAACAACAATACACCTTTGAGCAAACTTCGATTTGGTATTTTCAGAATTTAACCAAAAAAAAGCCACACGACAAAACAATGTTCTTGTAAGAACAATGTTGCATAATCACAGAGCCATTGTTCTTACAAGAGCATTGTTTTGTCGTGTGGTTTTTTTTTTGGTTAAATTCTGAAAATACCAAATCGAAGTTTGCTCAAAGGTGTATTGTTGTTGTGAGGCTATTATTTTGGTTGAATTATCAAGCGACTAATTACGTGAAAAATAATTCCTTCAAACATAGAAAATTGACGTTTTTGATATCAGTTCTTTTTGATCATTCCAACACTTGACGACTATTTTTACACGTAGTGTTTTTTGGGGGATTATAATTTGACTCTGATATTTAAGAAAATCCGAAATTTTGGACAAAAAAGTAAAAAAATAAGGACCACGACTTGCCGATACAGAAATTTTTGTAGAGTTTAGAATGTAGAAAAAACAATATTCTACCATATAAAACAAATTTGAAGAAAATCGGTTGAGCCGTTTTGGAGATACAAGTAATTTTCTATAAAATCTCAAAATTGGCACGTGTTTACAATGTGAAGCAATCACGAGGAAGTATTGTGTCCATAATTGGCAGTGTTTTTTTTTACTTTTTTGTCCAAAATTTCGGATTTTCTTAAATATCAGAGTCAAATTATAATTAATTTAAAAATAAATATAAATAACCTATGTCAAACAATAATATGCATATTCTTACAAAATTTCATTGAAATCGGGTGTACCGTTCACGAGATATAAGCGTTTAAGTAAAAAGTTAGTGGTCAGGCGCATAGTCTCTTTCACCCAGAACCGTTGGTATGGATTCGATGAATTTAAAATGGGACCATCTACAGAATGTCTCCTAGATGTGTGCAAAATTTCATCAAAATCGGTCGAGTAGTTTCCGAGATTTGCGCGTTACAAGGAATCGTTTTTACAGACAGACAGACAGACAGACAGACCGACAGACCGACAGACGGACACAAAACCAAATTTACTCAGTAGGTTATGAAACGTCCAGAAATATGAAAAAAATTGAAATCGGAGCAAAAAAATATTTTTTTTTACAAAAACGAACTTCCGATACTTCCGATTTCTAATATTAGAAATTTCTCGGAAGTAAAACCAGGTGATGGTACACCAATAATCGATATGCTTTCAATAGATGGTTTCCTTTTTAATTATCGAACGTAAAAAAAGCTGTAGACGAACATAATTCACAGGGTGTCTATAATCTTTTTTTTAATTTCTAATGTTCATTTTTAGATTCCTCGGATAGATAACCTTCAGATGTTTTACACTCTATTGATTGCACTGTCGCTAACGAACGGATTTAATTGTGGACATACTTGGCCATTAGTCATTTAATTTTGTACATTAAGTTGTTTGTTATGTTCATGAATATTTCCAATAGTTATTGCAATTTTATAATGACTGTAATGCGTCTGTATTGTGCTCAAATAAAATTGAAACTAAAACTTGAACATAATTAAATGGTCATCGCTGTAGCCGAATATTTCGAGAGAAAAAAAAATCCAAGAAAAAATTGACTCCGTATTTACTTTGACTAAGGGCGGAGGAATTAATAGACGTTCTTGTGATACCTCTTTTGAGCTATGTCTCGATTTATGTACTGTCCAACATGGGGGAAAACCGATGCTAAGTCATGACTTAAGTTCTCGATTTTGTCTATTCATATCGTTCCTTTTGTGTTCCAGTCTTGTCAAATTCTCTGTCAATTTACAGGTTCTTATTTTTTGGACGAAATTTCCTGGATTTGGTTGTGAGTGCTTGTTCTATATTTATAAATAATAATAATAATAATATCGCCTTATTTATGCTGCCCGATTGAGACTACTAAAGTCCCATTATTCCAGCAGTTAACCCAAGACATATTATTATGTGGTAAAAATCCCAAATGAGAGAATAACTTGTCATGTCCCGGTTGGGTTTCGAAGCCACAACCTCTGAAAACTCTGGATTCACAGAGTGCCGCCTTTACCACTGAGCTACCGGGACAGACTAAAATGTCACTTGAGACACCCTGTATTTGGATTGAGTGTTGCATTGAGGAGGAAATACCAGTCAGGAAATCTTCGTGCAGGAGAAGGGAAGCGAGGATTAAAACCTCAGAGATGTTTTTTATTAATAATTTTTAATCTTTTCTAATCATTAATTTATCAGGACTTCAGGCGCGATTTGGAGACGTTAGAAGGGGGGCAGGTACATAAAACTAACTCAGGTGGGCATAATACTTTCTTTAAAAAAATTAAGGCATTTTACTTTTTTTAAAAAATAGTTATTTGTGTTATTATGTCACAATGTTTAGTGGGTAGCATGGACATTACGAGAACTAATGCTTATTCATCATTTCTTGAACTATAACCATCATATTCCAATATCAATCTCGTGATGCCACCCACTCTACAACTACCCCAATTGTCCTCACGAGGCTAGGGTAAGCCGCGACATCCAAAGTGCAGACCCTAAAAAATCCGACCCCGCCGGGATTCGAACCCGGGTCACTTGGAGTGCAAGCCGGGCATGCTACCGCTAGCACAAGGTGACTTTACTGTTACTTTACAGTGGTTAGGGCCTTAAAGACCACATGCCTCTTCAACATCTCGCCTATCTTTTGTGCACTGGTATAGTCAAGTGGTTAAGGCGCTAGTCTGGTAATCCAGGTACCCTAGGGATCCGTTGGTTCGAATCCCACCCAGTACACGAATTTTTCCTCATTAATTTGAGTTTGTGATCACATAATAATAAGACTCTGAGGGTTAGGTGGTAGAAAATGCTTTAAGCATTAACCTCGCCTGTTGGTTACCTTCCACTAAAGAGTGTTATTATTATTACAACACAGACCGCAAGCGTCTACTCTACAGTACTTCCTGTTTCATGGCTACGAAATAAAAAAAGTATTTACTTTTAACCAGTTTTACTTTAATTTTTTCTTTAAAAATATACATTAATTTTTTTAAAGGAAAAAAGAAGTAAAACTGGTATCACTAGCCTCATCATTTTAAAACTTCCCCTGGCCCATTTAATTGTAATTAGATTTCATTTGGCTGCTAATGATTTTCTGTCCTGATTATTATACCGTCTCTTAAATTAGAATTAGATTTAGGGTTTTCTATGATTGTTGAAAACATGTGCACGAGTTAGAAGATAATGAATAGAAAAATCTATCAGCAAGCTACTCTTTTTCGATTCAATGGATTTCAGAAATTTTATCGTTTCAATTTGATTGGGATTATTGGATCTATTCTTGGTTTTTTTATTGGATCGGATTTAGTTTCACCTAATATAACTTGCATCTTGTGCATGCTCACTTTGTTATGGTGAATCTATGATTGCCTACTCATATACTAACTGTGTAGGTACCAAAAAAAAATATGACTAAAAGGTGTTTCAAAAAGAACGCCGGATTTGAAAGGGCTGAAAAATTAACTTATTTCCACAAAAAAGCAAAGAAGTCATACCATTTAATTCAGGAATTATGAAAAACAACTTAAGGCATGTCGGTCAGCTGATACAATCTAAGGGTCGACTTGGATAAATCCTGTTTCATTATACGGCCCTAAATGTGAAATCTAAGAAAAAACATCTTATTTTTATCAACTCTTTAAATTAATAGCCTGGCTGGGGGACTATAAACAGGAGTAGACCAGCATTGTCTTGGTTCTGGGGGCCCTAAATGCGTGAAATGTAAGAAAAAACATGTCTCCCCTACTAGCCCTACACATAATCACCCTGTCAATCATCACACTCATCTGCATCGATTTGGCCAAGGACGCGTTGAATTTCACGTTTAAGTTCCGTAACATTTCTGGGTTTGTTCTCGTAGACTTGTGACTTAGGGCGAAATTAATAGACAAATTCTGTAACACAAGTCATTGCTAAGCGTCGGTTTTCCCTATCATACACAGTACGCAATCCGTGACGCGCCACAGAGGTATTACAAAAACGTCTAATAATTCTGTCTTCGTCTTCAGAAAAGAAACTAAGTCTCCAAATCTCACACAACAAAATTCCTTGACAACACAAAACCTCAATGATAACAGATATCAAAAATCACAAAAACAATGCTGCCAGCATTAAAAAACAAAAATGGCGGCCTTTATAGTCCGGCGTTCTTTTAGAAACACCCTTTACATCGTTTGTAGCTAGGTACATAAGCTATGTTATATTTTGGTTTTTAACATCCCTATCAACTGCTATGTTGTAATATGGAGGCTTGCACCCGAGTTGAGTCCGAGGCATGGCCTTATATTTATTCTCCTAACCCTATTCTACACAAGGAGGCATTGCCGTACATCGTTTTGAGCTTGAACTCGGTGCCACTGCATATGGAGACGGGGGTCTACCCTCCATTCGCTGGAAACTCACAGACCACACTGAGAAAAAAAAATTATCCTGGACATTCATCCTTGAAAAAATGTTAAAATATAAGGATGATAGATACTTAAATTAGTATATTTACTCACTTCATTATTACAATGTAACAATGTAACTTGTATCGTTGTCTTAGTGTGCAAGGACAAATAATCTTTTCTTAAAGTAATCCCGATTCCATCCTCGTTTAAGCATAACTTACTAGCTAACAAGGATGTCTTTTTTCTCAGTGGCAGCTATTCGAATTGACCTCACCCATCTAGGGTTGGGTCGAGAATAGCCAGCATAACGAAGGTTCAAATGGTAACTGGTCACAGTGGTCACCCACGCATGTCCTTAGCTCGCTGGTCGTTGCTTAACTTCAGTGAACGGGAACTGGTGTATTCAACGTGTCATCGACGCAACGTTGGTAACTTCATAATTATGTAATTATATCAAAGATTCAAAAATAGTGGATGTGTAATTTGTGCCACTTTAGTCTCTCGACTTAATTGCTTTGATTCTACTTGAAAAAGCGTTAATTAAGATGTAAATTCAGTAGAATTAATAACATTAATACTATCTCTATTAATAATTCTACATACGTTATCTTAATAGTTTATGGTAAGAGAACTGACTTCCACCTACCGTTTTTTTTTTTTTTTTTTTTTTTTTTATAACTTGATTAGAAAATGTCCAATTTGAGTAAATACATTTTTGTGTATGTTACCTACCTACCATTTTAAACCATAAGAGCGGCCATCTTGACGCATTTCCGGCCCTACCCAGGCTGGGTGAGGTTAATGTGGGTAGCTGGTACAATTCTCAGCGAATGGAGGGTAAAACCCCCGTTCTGACTATCTCAAATCAGGACGTTAAAACCGAATAGAATCAACCGGTCACAATAGATCTAATGGGTCGCAGTGTTAAATGTGAGGGTTTCACTGAAAACCCTGAGGCGACAGACTCGTAACCTGGAGGTCGGTGGCTCGAGTCTCAAGTTAAGCAAAGTTATAGAAAGGCGAGTTGGAGTAATAATAATATCGCTTTATTTATACTGCCCGATTAAGACTATAACGTCCCATTATTCCAGCAGTAAGCCCAAGACATATTATTATGTGGTAAAATGGGAGTAATTGTGACATCACATCGTGAAAAACACAAATTTGATAAAAAAGAAACAACATGAAATAATTAAAACAGTTTCTTCGCCACTTACAAGTTAATGTATAGTCCAGCAAACCATTCTACCCCATCGACCACATAATTTTTGCTCTCTGTTTAAAAAAAATTAATTCAAGCTCTTGAATTTTTTCTTAAGCCAAAACAAAATGCTTACAGAATGCAAAGGCAGAGTAATTTTCTAATTATCAAATTTTCCACCGAAATGTTGAAATTAAGAGACTCTTGCTCTCATTATGAAGTGAAAGAAAAATTCAGCATTTCCTGACTCTTCACTGACTTTGTTCCACCTGGTAAATGCAGTAAATGTGTGGATTTGTGAGTTCGTATCTGTCTCATTGCATTATTTCGTCTGTCCCGGTAGCTCAGTGGTAAAGGCGGCGGTCTGGTAATCCAGAGGTCACGGGTTCGAAACCCAAATACGTCTTGGGCTTACTGCTGGAATAATGGGACCTAATAGTCTTAATCGGGCAGTATAAATAAGGTGATATTATTATTATTATAAAATTACAATCGATCAATAAAATTAAATTATCATGTTCAAAGTACACGTAGTAGTACACTGGTAGTCAAGTGCTTAACGCGCTAGTCTGGTAATCCTGGTCCTGGTAGCGTAGGGATCCGTTGGTTCGAATCCCACCCAGTGTATGAATTTTTCCTCATTAATTTGAGTTTGCGACCACATAATAATAAGACTCTGAGGGTTAGGTGGTAGAAAATGCTTCAAGCATTGACCTTGCCTGATGGTTTCCTTCAACTAAAGAGTGTTTTTATTTATTTATTAATATTTTATTTTGCATGGATTTTCGTATACGAGAGTTAACTCAATCCATGGACTTGGTTTCGTGTTGGTATTGGATGTGGTTACGATGCTAGACTTGTAGTATAAACAATCTATGTAATATACTCATGTACATCTAGTATTATTATTATTATAGTAAGCTCTTTATTAAATTATAAAGAGAAACAATAAGATTAAGCAAAGATACAAGAAGAAAAAAAAAGAGAGAATGAAGTTAATGTCCTACCTAAAGGGCGGGGTTATTGCCTTTGGCAATCTCTTCCACCCAACCCTTAAGTACAACTTCTCACTTTTCTGTTTATACTGATACTGAATCTGATAATAAACTGTTCTAGTACAACTTCTCACTTTTCTGTTTATACTGATACTGAATCAAGCGATTGGATCCGTAGATCTGTAGATCGGAGTGGATCTGTAGATCGGATCCCACCGAATGATTGGATTTTTCAATGAGAGTTTGAGACCTCACAGTAAAAAGAGTCTGAGCCCTGAGGGTTAGGTGTTAGAAAATGCTTTGAGCATTAAACTCACCTATAGAAGTTTCATTTCATATAAAGAGTATTATTATTATTATCTTTTTTTCGTGACTGGGGTCATCTTTGGAATTTAGAAAGAAAAGATTCTCATGAATAACATGAAAATTGCGTGTCCACGTGATATGCACGGATACCCACGAACCCATCTCAAAGATTATATGGACATGGACACCCAGATTTATGTTTCAGGCTCCTGCCATGTCCAATGAATGTATTCTGATTCAAATGAGTTTTTCAGGACGGGGATGTACCCTCCAATCACTCGGAATCGTACCAGCTGCACACATCAACCTCCCAGTCTGGATTAATATGAGTAGCTGGTGTGAGAGTTTTCAGCAAATGGAGGGTTAAACTCCCATCGTCATATGTCTATGCAGTTGTTCATTATAGGGTGGCGTCATCGTAAACGATGGTAGCCAGACAGTGTAGGAATCACTCAGCACTTCTACCACTGTCTTTACAAGGAGGCTAATAATTGACAAGGGCCCCCAGAACCAAGCCAATGCTGGTTAACTTTGCGACGTTAAATTTAAAGAAGCCAGAATATCAATTCACATCAAAAACTGGAAAGCTGTTCACCTGCGACCGTGGGACTAGAAGAGGCTCAGTAAATGGCAAGAAAATAGGCCCCGCCCATTTTATTTTCCCCTGAGCATATATCTTATTGTTTTTGATAATTACTAACTTGTGAAGAGAGAGAGAAAAAAAAAGGGAAAAAATTATGGAAATAAGGAGGGAAAATTGTTTTTCTGAAAAAATCACGCCATGGGTATAAAACTCTGCCTCCCATTTAACCATGATTTAGGTTTAGAGAGTATTATGATGGAGATCTGGAGATTAACCACCAGAGAAATCATGAGATGAAAAATACTGGTGTAGTGATATAACAGACTCGCCTGGAAATCAGACGAAGTCGCGTTGTTGTCATTTCATGAAGGAGTGTACGATTTTCTCATTAATATAATCATCATGTCTGTCCCGGTAGCTCAGTGGTAAAGGCGGCACTCTGTGAATCCAGAGATTTCAGAGGTCGCAGGTTCGAAACCCAGCCGGGACATGACAAGTTATCCTCCCATTTGGGATTTTGACCACATAATAATATGTCTTGGGCTCACTGCTGGAATAATGGTATAAATAAGGCGTTATAAATATAAATTATTATAATAATTATTATTATCATAGGGAGGCGTCATCGTGAACGATGGTAGCCAGACAGTGGAGGAATGACTCAGCACTTCTACCACTGTCTTTACAAGGAGGCTAATAATTGACAAGAACCCCCAGCCAGACTATTAATATAAAGAGTTGATAAAAAAAGATATTTTTTTTCTTACATTTCTCACATTTGGGGACTTTAATGAAACAGGATTAGTAAAATCCAAGTCGACCCTTAGATTGTATCAGCTGACCGATAGGTATTTTATATTTTTCGCCACGAAGGCTGGTTACAGCTCCGTTACGCCATAGAATATACAGCAACGAAGCTCGGCTTAGGTGGTAGATAATGCTTTGAGCATTAACCTCGCCTGGTGGTTACCTTCCACTAAAGAGTATTATTATTATGACCTCAACAATTTTAGAAAGTGCTTTTTTTGCAGAAATGAACTCTACGCCCTAGAATGACATAATAACACGAACATTTATTTACTACTTTTCCTCCCTGAATATAACGGTGCCTCCCTGTCTGGTCACATCACAATGAGCTCAGTTTTCAGCAGCTAACGGTGAAATTGCTTTGTTTTCAGAGCATAAATTAATCTGCGTCAGTTACGCCAACTTGTTGACAGCGACTTCGCAGGTTTCGGCCTGGGGTTTGTTTGTTCAGATGGAACTGTCAGGTGGATTTATCGGTGCAGCGGTTTCAGCGAGGTGTGACACCGTAATTAGGAAGATTTATTGATTAGTAGTTAGTCGATTAATCAGCGGAGTGCCGTGTCAACTGACATTAAGTCATCAATAATTATGCCTTCCAGCATGCACCAGGGGTGTTAGTCGCAAGGACTACGGGCACAAGAGGGTTGGGTGGAAGAGATTTCATCATTTTCATAGGGTGGCGTCATCGTGAACGATGGTAGCCAGACAGTGGAGAAATGACTCAGCACTTCTATCACTATCTTTACAAGGAGGCTAATAATTGACAAGGGCCCCCAGAACCAAGCCACAGAAGAGATTGCCACAGGTAATAACCCCGCCCTTTATAGGTAGGACATTAGCTTCATTCTCTTTTTTTATTCTTGTTTCTTTGTTCAATCTATTTTTTTTTTTCTTTATAATTTCATTGTATTTTACTGTATATATTTTTGTCTTACCTGATAAAGCATACTATAGTAATAATAATAAGAGGACGGAGACAATGTTTTTTTTTCTACTTATTCCCCCTCCTGTCTGACCATCGGGCCTTGCCTTGTGGAATGATTGAGGGAAAATCATCGGTTGGGTGGAAGAGCTCACAGTGTGAGAATCCTGCCGTTAAAGCCATAAAAAAAAAAAAAATGTTTGCACTAGACCTCGTTACCACCACCGCCACTACCCTAACAAACCAGGCTAGCTTGCAGTTTCCTAAAGGCTTATAAAGAAACGGCCCTAGTTCTCATGATGGTTGATCACAGTTAGGACATATGTATACTCGTATATTTTGTTTATTTTTTTCCTGTTTATATTAATACTGTCAAATTTGTATTTCAACCATTATTTGTCTGAAAATATGTTCTTCTAATAAATAGTTTCAAAATAAAAATAATAATAATGATCACACATATGTGCTTCAGGACAAGCCAACTTCACTGCCCGAGCTGTAGACAAGCTGGTTACAACAGCAACAACAACCACCATGGCCAGTAACAAGTAGGGGTTGGGTGGAAGAGATTGCCATTGGCAATAACCCCACTCTTTAGTTAGGACAGTGATTTTCTTTCTTTTTTCTTGTTTTTATCATCATCCATTTTGTAATTTATTTGTTCTCATTATTTTTTTGTATTTGTCTTTCTAATAAAGTATTCAATAATAACAATAACAAGATTCATCACTTCCATCAGTCTATATTTTTTTTGTTATAAGGTCCATTAGAAACTGTTGGCATAATGGGAGTACCTGTCTTACGCTGACATGCAGTCTAAATAAAGCACTACTTATAACTATTGGTCCAGCTAAGGACTATTAAGTACACTATAAAGGGGAAAACGAGCAAAGAGTAGACTAGCAGTTTGTCTGGGAGTATTCGAAAAATGTCTGGCTGGGGGACTTTAAAACAGGGAGTAGACCAGCAGTCTGGCTGGGGGACTATGAACAGGGGTAGACCAGCATTGGCTTTATTCTGGGGGTACTTGTCAATTATTAGCCTCCTTCTATAGACAGTGGTAGAATTGCTGAGTCATTACTCTACTGTCTGGCTACCATCGTTCACGATGATGATTCGAAAAAGTCTTCTAGTAAAATTCCTTGCTCTCTTTCTTAGGGTTGAGTAAGAAACGAAGCTATACTATTTTGAAGAATAACAAAAAATGTCCCAGTCCTGTCATTATTATAGACTGGTTAGAGTTCCACAAGTGAAGCCCTTGGCGACCAGTTGATTCTTCTTGGTTTTAACGTCCTGATTTTAAGATAGTCTGGACAGGGGTTTTCCCTCTCTGGGAATCGTACCAGCTACCCACCTCACCTAGTCTGTGTAGGGCCGAAAATGCCAGCATCACGTGTGCGGAGGGGACAGAATTTTCTGTCGAAAAGTCTGCCCCAACCGGGAATTGAACTCAAGACTACGGGCAGAAATTAGCCCTAGACCGTCACCAAAGGAGAGCCGAGAATTTGAGGTGGTAAGACGCGTCCACACCAGTGTTGTTCAACAATGTTGATCAACACTGCACCGTCTCCATCTAAATTTTCTATGCGCCCGCACTGCAGGCAAAATTTATTATTGATCAACACGTTCAACACCGGCAGAAGGAAATTCTTTCCCTTCCAAACACGTGAGGCTGGCACTTCCGGCCCTACCCAGGCTGGGTGGGTAGCTGGTACGATTCCCAGCGAATGGAGGGTAAAACCCCCGTCCTGACTTTCTCAAATCAGGACGTTAAAACCGAATCAACTGGGCACAAAAGATCTAATTAGGTCACAGTGTTAATTGTAAGGGTTTCACTGAAATAAGTAAGTAAGTAAGGTTGTTTTATTGTGCATTTGATACATAAAGTATGTTCACAACGTCATGATAAAAAATTGAACAGTATTTATAAAATATAAAAAATTAAAATAAAATATAAACTTATATAAAATATATGTTTTATGTATTGAATCATCAAGGACATTTAGGGCGGTCAGATGATAATAACACCGGCTAAGTGCTACTTTATTGTTATGAATTTAGTAAATTAAACAAATAATAGTAAAAATATTTGTTCTTGGTTCAGCCCTGCCTCTACTCTGCTCATTTAGTGTCGCAATTCATGCAGGTGATTCAATAATGGAATATACTGAGTCGTTCTACTAGACAGCTTGGAGTCAATTCCACTTCTAATCATTGAATTTTTCAAATGATAATCCAGCCATGGAAAATGCTCACACTTACTTACTTTTAGTGTCCGGAAACATACTTGAACGTCAAATCTTGAATTTCCAGAAGTTGACAACGTGAATGACTTTTGGATTTGCTTGCATGAGGTCTTCTTGTGCGCAAAGTTTTTCCAATTCCAATTTGATATTGGAATTCTTTGATATTTCAATCAAAAAATCCAATTTGATATTCCAATGCTCACAGACATATTTCTAATTGCTGACCAAACTATATCCTAAAGCCCCTAACTAGTTCGGCTGGTGATTTTATGTCTTATTGAGTTTGAAAAAATTTCAAACCCTAACCTGTCCGTTTGTCAAGTCCGATAAAACGTCCTTCAAGTCAAAGTTTTATGCACTGGTATTCAAGTGGTTTACGCGCTAGTCTGGTAATCCAGGTAGCGTAGCGATCCGTTGGTTTAAACCCAACCCAGTGCACGAATTTTTCCTCATTAATTTGAGTCTGTGACCAAACAAACAAACAAAATGAACGGGTTGCTTGATACACAGCATACTCATCAAAAGATCTTGTCTTCATTTTCTTACTAATTCTCAATTTGTAAATAAGATAATAATTAGACTCTGAGGGTTAGGTGGTAGAAAATACTTTGAGCATTAACCTCGCCTGATGGTGGTTACCTTTCACTAAAGAGTATTATTGTTATAAGTTTTAAGTAATCACAGCAAACTATAGTCCGAATGGTCTGGCTGGTCTTTATTGTAATCCAATTACGGTTTTAGCCTCGGAATTTTTATTCTCTGTCCTAACTTCCTGAGAGAGGAAGAGCATAGAGCAAGCATGGCTGGTGCTTAGGAGCTGCACACTATTACGAAAAGGAAAAATCCGTTTTCTTTCATGTCCTAGATCGCACCAGTGCCGGATTACCCATATGGCGGATTTGGCAGATGCCAAGGGCCCCGCGCTTTAGGGGGCCCCGCGCTTGAGCAGCTTACACTAGATATTATGAGTTTTTTAAAAAGCTTACACTAGGTATTATGGGTTTTTTTTAAAAGCTTACACTAGGTACTTTTGGATAATGAATAAGAAGAAGAAGAAATAAAAGTGAAATCACACACTCACAGCAAAGTACATAAATTGAAAGAAAAGCGCGGGACTCCCTATTATTATCTATTCCTTGAATAAACAAGGATCAACCACATAGACATTAGCGGATTACCTACCAATATGTCAGATTTCGTGGATGCCAAGTTCCCCGCGATTTTGGGGGCCCCGCGTTTCGGGCAGCTTATATAAATTATAAGTGTTTTTGAATGACCTTTAACTCGGTTTTTCTGGATATAAATAAAATCACAGCCAGTTGAGCAAAATATTAAAAGAAAAACCACTTATATGAAAATAGGTAGATCTCTATACCTTTTGCCTGCGGCTCTTTATATAATTATAATATAATTAGTACTCGTATTTGAAAAGAATAATATTGACAAAGGATGTGATTATTGCCTTAGTTCATCTCTGCCATCAAACCCAGTGCCATCTGAGGGCTCAGTGATCGGCTTCATCGACATCTTAACCAATGATCTTCAATATAGTCGCCTGCGGCGCCTTTAATGAATTTTTCAAGATATCTTTTTTTATTTATTTTCCGAGTACTTTACCTCATAACTTTGCAAAAATTTCGCCTGCGGCGCCGTCAAATTTACTTATCTTCATGGTTTTGATTGTTTTTCAAGACATGCAAGAAAAAAAATCTTTGGGCATTTTCGAAGTGTCTTTTGAGCGTTTGGAATTAATTTGGAAAGTTATCTTTTAAAAAGTAGCATTCAATACTAGCTTAAAAATTTCATAGTAATAGATGATCTACTTTCTACACATCTTACCTAATGACATCTTTCTACACATGTTCTTCTCATAATTCAAATAATACATAATTATTTAGATATGCCTACTTTTATTCAGAAAAAATGTTGCCTTCGGTGTTATAAACATCGTTTTGGATACTTTTATGGATTGGTACTCAGGACACTTGGCTTCGATTTCAAGGTTCTAAAAATAGTATTTTAGAATAAACTCAGTACAATTTTGGGGCCCCGCGCCTTGAAATTGCCAAGGGCCCCGCGCAGCCTTAATCCGGCACTGGATCGCACACAGTGAAGATCATTTTAAACATTTCTTGAATAATTAATCCCACAAAAAAACTACCGTTCAAAAAAGGGCCAAGTTCCAGAACTCCTATACAAAAAGTTTCGCCAATGAAAGCAGTGATATCTTGTTTGCGGCCAAGTTATCTTGGTACTAAACTATATCTTTTATTAAAACCCGTTTTCTGAGTTCCTCATTTTGTATGTTTTTAACTGCAAACTATCCTCTAACTTGGCCAGTTTCGCTCCTTGTGATAATTAAAAAGGAAACCAACTACTGAAAGCATATCGATTATTGATGTACCATCACCTGGTTGTTTGACTGAAGGCAGTTAATACACGTGACCATCCCTCAAATATCGTCTGTCAGCCTTCAGTAAAATAAGCTATGAAACAGGAACTACTGTAGAGTAGACGTTTGTGGTCTGTGTTGTAATAATAAGAACACTCTTTAGTGGAAGGTAACCACCAGGCGAGGTTAATGCTCAAAGCATTTTCTACCAGCTAACCCTCAGAGTCTTATTATTATGTGGTCACAAACTCAAATTAATGAGGAAAAATTCGTGCACTGGGTGAGATTCGAACCAACGGATCCCTACGCTACCTGGATTACCAGTCTAGCGCTTTAACCACTTGACTACCAGTGCACGGTTTAATAAAAAGAAAATAATGCATATTATTTAATAAAAACATGATACTAGGTATCTTCCTTTCTCCTCTTTCTCCTTCTCTCTCTCACTCTCTCTCTCTCCCCCACACACTTTCTCCTACATCTCTCACATACCCAGCAAATCATGTTAAATCTCAATCCACCTTTGTTGAATGCTTTATTTTGACAATTTGCACGATTCTGAATCGGGCACAATATGTGTATGTGTGTACCTTTCCAGAAAAATAAAGAGTGTTCACATTATTTTGACGAGGGTTTAGAGACGATATTTGGCAGAGGCCTTCATTTTTTCACAATCGAAAAAGATCATATCGAAATAGTATCGAAACACATATTCACAAAAACATTCTTCGCGTGTCCCTTTATCCCCAAATTTGAAAAATACTTTATTAAAATGTCAATTTCTATCTCACTGGTAATATTAGCCGTCTTGATTTAGGTTTTATTATAAATCGCCATTGTGGTATTGTAAATAAAAACAGTAAAAAACCCACTAGAAACCTGGAATCTCAATAACCAACTAAGTTCACTGTAGGTCCAAGGTCAAGTAGTGTTACATTCTTTACCCATTTACTCACTTGGCAAAGTATTGAGAAACAAGATAGAATTGTCTGGCCGAAGAACGTTAAGCAGGAGAAGACCATGCTGCTAGAGACTATTTATTTATTTATTTAGAAACTCATTTATTAGTAGAATATATCAGACAAAATGTAAAAATTAATAAAAATGACAATATTAATAATATAAAAAAGAAAAAAAAAATTATACATATTTCCAAACTAAAGGGCGGGTTAATTGCTAGGGAATCTCTCAACAACCTTAAACGACACCACCCTACAGGCCGGGAGCTTGTATTTCCAAGAGTTTAATGGCTTACAGGAACCTCCGTGGAGTTACGGTTTGTGACTATACTTGCCCGTTTGTCAAGAATCTAGTTCGATACCTTGTCGGGACAGACATTTTTGAAAGGAAATTCTGTCCTTCCGAACACTAAGGCTAAATTTCGTTACCTACAAGGTTAGTGAGGTTAATATGGGTAACTAGTACGATTCACGAATGAGGTAAATTCACGCCTGATAATCTAAAATCAGGAAATTAATCAACGATAGAATCAACTGGTTACATTAGATCTAATAGAGGTCGATGTGATAATTGGTGTCACTTGTGAAACTACAACCATCTACAAAATAAAAGGCTTAAAAAGATAAATTCCAAGCTTCTCATGAATTTATCGCACCTAGAAATACTAGTTCAGAGAAACCCGCACTAAGTTGAAAGTTATCTTATTTGAGTTTATCACTTCGTGATATCACAACTACTCAAACTCGCTTTACTTAATCTCGTTTGAAACGACTTGAACCACGTCCCCAGTAAAGTCCGCTGTCTTAATCGATCAAGCTACTGAGATTCGGTGTACTAAATATCTTCTATTACCAATATCGTAAGATTGATATGACGACTCCCCATAAAATCCATCAGGCTATTAACTTATACGCCGAAAACTACGAATCGATAGTCGAATAATTAGTAATAATATTGCATTATTTATACTGCCGATTTAGGACTATTAAGTCTATTATTCACTTAAGCCCAAACTATTGTTATTTGTGATGGTAAAATCCAAATGAGGTAACTTGTCTTGTCCGGGCTGGTTTCGAACCGCGACTGCTGGAATCTCTGGATTCAGAGAGTGCCGCCTTTTACCACATGACTACGACAGACGACAAATATGTAAGTTAATTATGATATAATTACCAATCATTCATACTGCCATGAGGATAATGAGTCCTATTTTCCAAACAGTAATGCCGTATTATTGCGTGATACCGACCTCAGAGCTTGATCGATAAGCGACTTCTAACCTGAAGTTCAGTGGTTCAAGTCCCGTTTTCAGCGTAGATTTAGTAAGTAAGTTGAGTAGTTGGATATACAAAAGTGATCAAAAAATATAATAAATTATTGTGCGTGGTCAAACCTAAATCCGAGGATATTGTTCTCTCGGCTGGGTATGATCATCGTGACCCCCCGGATTGACAGACCGAAGGATTGGGACCAATAAGTAATAAATTCTTGAGTAAATGTAAGAAGTAACGCAACTAAATTTGGCATAATTGAACGGCAAAGGTTTTTACAACACTGCGTATTGCATACACACGAAAAGATAACAGCACTAACAAAATATCGAATTTTACAGATTGGAAGCTCTGACATATTGTTACAGTATTCTAGTGTTGTTTAGAAATGAGAATTCTCTGAATTTTGCTGATTGTCAGGGTAAAGCCTTGAGGCTAATGTGTAATAATTATAGAAATTCCCTCTTTTAATTAGGTTGGTGGAAGAGATCGCCACAGGAAATAACCCGTACTATTGTTACAATTGTTTGTAAAGGATACCTCCGTGCCTCTGTTGACCAGCACCTATTGGGAAGTATTGTGTCACTTCCGCCCATCAGAGGAGATGGCATACTACGGGATGACAGGCTACAAGCACAACACAGACCACAACTATTATGTGATACGGTATTATCACCAGAATAAGTTAATAGATATACCAGAACAACATAAGAGCTAACCAGAAACAACTTAATAGATATACCAGAAAAATAATAGATATACCAGAACAACTTAATAGATGTACCAGAATAAATGAATACATATACCAGAACAACTTAATAGATATACCAGAATAAGTGAATAGATATACCAGAACAACTAATAGATGTACCAGAATAAAATGAATACTAAATATACATAACCAGAATAAATTAATAGATATACCAGAAAAATTAATAGATATACCAGAATAAAGTGAATAGATATACAGAACAACTTAATAGATTATCAGAATAAAAATAGATATACTAGAATAAATTAATAGTATATCCAGAATAAACAAATAGATATATCAGAATAAATTGAATAGATATACCAGAAAAATGAATAGATATATCAGAAACACAACTGGTGGAGAGCTTAACCAGAAGGATAAGCAACTTCCGGTTACCATCACGGAACAGAACAACTTCTCACTTTTCTCTGTACGATTATGATCTACAATGGGGAGAAAATGGTTGTTATGGTAGCATCTGCTGGTTAATATAGGTAAAATATAGTATACTTAGCCGTTTGACCCGTGCTTGCAACGGGACTATTCAAATTACTAAGGCATGGCCGTACGCTGGACAGCAATGCCTTTTTGAACTTTATAATTTTTCTGGACAAAGCGATAATGGTTTTGGGGGGGTCAATTCTGAGAAATTTTTCGCTATCTCTTACCGTTTTGGCTAAACAACTCCGGACAAACAAACATAGATACCTAGGTAGGTAGGTAGGTAGGTAGGTAGGTAGTCCTTTTTTCTGTTTTATATATAGAGATATTTATAAATGTACCTATCAGGCGCGGACGGTGCGGAACTGCAGCACCCCCAAAGGATTTTCTCAAAAAGAAAGGATTTTCTCAAGCCCTAACTCGTACAAAATGAAAATTCTCACACATTTCTAGAATTTTTATTAGGACAATCTCTCAATCTTTATTTTACTATCTATAAAACAAGTCAACCAACACATCTGCTTGGGGCACACAGCCCAAAACATTTCTAGAATGATTATTATTGATTGGCATGGTAAGCAAACTCTTTAGATACTGAAAGAGCGAATTTATAAATCCCATTTTAGTCCGGTTTATGTGGTAGTAACATTAAAACATTTTCCCAAGTAGTCACCGTGGCAGAGTGAGTTAGCGCGCTAGGCATTGCACGCATGGTGACCTGGGTTCGATCCCCAGCGGGGCAGGAATTTTTCTGTTCTGTACTTCGATGTTCGGGGTCCACTCATACCTCGTGAGGAAAAATGAGTAGTTAAGAAACGGATTTCTCAAGCGCCTAATCGTACCAATGAAAAATTAATCACATTATAGAATAATTAATGAATAGGTATTATTGATTAATCATTTCTTGATACTAAAAGAGAAATTTAAAATCCATTTTAGTGGGTTGATTAAGCAGCAAACCCAAAACATTTTTCCACCGACCGTGCCTGGTACCATCATATTTTTTTTTGAGCATAGGAACCCTTCATGAACTATGCGTATTTTAAATATGGTACTTGGTATCTACCTATTCGTATCAATGATTGACATGTCAAATTGTTAGATCAACTTTTGTGGTTGGCATTAAATTAACTGATGAAAATTAACCTCATTGATAGGATTTATAGAATATGCGGCGGTTTAACCACCACAATTAAGAGATGTATAATGTTTATGTCCTGATTGGGGAGTATAAACAGGCTCCATTTCATAAACAAGGTTTATTAAATTTTCATCTTTTATATTTTCACGATAGTTCACGGCTACCATCGTTCACGATGACGCACTCTATGATGATATTTTCACGGTGACGTTTATGCGATTTGTATAGGTTGGCACATAAGGTTTGCTATTCGGACTAAACAAATTGGTTGTATTGTTTTTTATCTGGATCTCTAACACTAACGAAGAACTACTTCAGAGTCCTTGTTGGGCTTTATAAACAAGGCGATATCGGCGTCTGGATGTCTGTCACAAATATGATAACAGTAATGAATTTGCCAACAGTCGATAACAATAATTCTACTCAATGATGACGACTACTGATGATTGTAGTAAGAAATTTCACCGATACTCATTCACAACAACAAAAAGTCTACAGATTTATGATTCGTATCAATAAAAACATGGGTTTACCCTGTTATTTGTAAAATAAAAAAAATATATGTGAATATAGAAATCTTGAGTCGAAAATAGTTAACATAATCAAAATACAATTGCAAATATTGGGCAAATTCATAATTAACTGAACTCTATTCTACACTTAGGATAAAGTTCATATTATAGATACAAGTCGAAGTAACTCATATGAAAAATAGTCATATATGTTTATGTTACCTATTTATTTTTTTAAATACAACTATGATGACAAATTATTCCCAATATTCAATATTTAGTGGGATTACTAGCGCGGTAAATTCTGAAAGCATTTTGAACCACCTACCCCTCAAAGTCTCAATATTATGTGTCAAATTGTCAATAAGAAACTCATGTTTTGGGTGGGATCGGATCCAGGAATCGCATACGCACCTGTTTACATTATAAGTCTAGGTTTAGCATTTACCACAGAGATCTATGCTGACCTCTGTGGCTCAGCGGTTAAGAGCATTGGTTGTTGATCCGCAGGTTACGGGTTCAAATCCCGGCCGGAGCGGAAAATTCTGACCGAGTTTTTCCGTTTCTGGAATGGCATGGATGTAAAGTTTAAGAGTTGAGTAATGCGAACGGTTCCGGCACATCACTTGTTAAAACAACCGACTCAATTATAATCCGCCTACAAAAAATTTGTGCTTGGGACCGACACCGATCTCATTGCGAGCCCGCTGCTTAACGATTGCGTATCAGGACGGTGCATCGAAAAGACTAACAGTTAATAAATAATAATAAATCATTTGTTTATTTCATATTTTTTTCGTTTTTACGAGAGCATCTAGCCATTTTATTTGCTCTAAGATGAGGAAGTGAACCTCTAATATCTCATCATCCACTTAGGTTTCCTACTTATCACAACAAGTATCAAAATTGACATTCGCCAAGCAGTAGAATCGAGATCTATGGTTCGATTCACCAAGTGTATGAATTTCTACTTAACTTAAGTTCGACCACGAGGGTTAGGTGGAAGAAACTATTTGAGCTATAAACTCGCTGGAGTCTACTAAAGAGTTCTTTAAACCTCCTACTAAAGATGTTATTATTATTAGCCGTCTGGCTGGGGACGTTGAACAGGGAGAAGAGCAGTGTCTTGCTAGAGGACTATAAACAGAGAACAGACCCTTCAGGCTAGCTTGCAGTTTCCTAAGGGATAATGGCTTATAAAGAAAAGTCCAAGTCCTCATGAAGGTTGATCGCACATAGAAATATGTGGTTCAGGACGAGCCAAATTCAAATAATGTTGGCTGGAGACCATTCATTCACCCCTCCAGCTGTAGCCAAGCTGTCTACACAACAACATTATTATTAGCAATGTAATAGCGTAGCGTTGTATAAAACAAAGTTAAAGTGAACTATCAAGAGGTATAAGGTAATTAATCACATTTGAGTTAATTAAGATCTGATATTACAATTTTCAAACTGGCTTTACTGATCTTTGCTGAACTTGGACTCGAACCGCCGACCTCCAAGTTACGAGTCTACCGCCTTATCCATCGAGCTTACGAGGTCCGGTATCAAGAGATATAATACGCCACCACAAATTTGACTGTCAAACAAAACTCAGATCTCAGGGTAAAGATATAAACAGAGCGTCAGTTGTGGTACAAATTGCACATCCACTAAAAATGTCCCTGAATTATTTTCATAGTTAATTTTCATATTTATAGAATTGATTGGTACAGCAATCTAGTTGTATGACTCATTAACAAATTACCAAATAGCTTCTAAATACATAAACAAACTAATGAAAAAAATCATTTGAAATAAATTGCCAACAATAAGAAGCAGAAGTGAAATCAACTTGGACAGAATAGTTTTTCATTTGAAACATGTAGTAAATGGACAAGATATTTTAAGTTTCACAGAATACTTTGCAAAGAGGATATTATAATGAAGAGATCAAGTAAAGAGGATAGATACTAATATGTAAATAATACATACATGGTATTGTGTAAATAATATTATACATACACAGTATTTCATAGTGTAAGTCACTATCGAAGATCCAAACATGGCTGATGAGAATAAATTGAAATAGCCTGATACTCTGAAAAAAATGGATTATTTTTTCCTATCCAAAAAGACAGAATGAAAACAAACCAGTCCAGACAGATAGGGTAATTTTAGAAGCGAGAAATGAACTAATCGAGGAGGAAAGGCGAATAAGAGACAAAAACGGTGAACAAACAGTAATCCAGAAGAAGCTAACAAGTTATATCTGCGGTAAGGCCAACACTGCTCAGGATTCACCATCAGCAAATATTAGGGGAACTCGGCCAGAATACTGAGGACGTGTTGGAAAAACACATTGTAAAAAATATTCCCCACTCTGAAGAAGAGAGGAGAGAGAGAGAGAGAAAAAAATCACCCAATCATATTTAAGCGAATTGTTAAATAAAGATAGTGAAATATGAAGGGGAGAGAGAGAGAGAGCGCAGGGGGGAGCCTAAAACTTAAGATAATAAGTAAAAACACACAATTGATTTTTTTTCTGCCCCTCACATGATTAAGTAAGGGATATCATGGGCATGTTCCTCTATTCATCCCATTCAATTTGTTTCCACCCCGAAACTTGCTTGTCCACGCCTCGTACAGTTTTATACCTTACAGTCTTTTTCCGGGCTCTTTTCCATGCGGTTCTGTGAAAAAGCGAAATATTTCATTTTCTAAACATAAAAAATTAAAATAAATCTTTAATTATTTTTTTAACATAAATAACAATAAAAAATAATGATTTTGGATTTAAATTTTATTTTAAAATAATTATTTGATTCCTAAAAGAAATTTAAAATTTAATCTAATTTTTTTTAAACAAATTTTCATTTTCTCATTCCGCTTTTGATATAAAAAAAATTGTGTATTCCAACAAGAAGTAAATATAAGAAAAATGTTGCGTGCATGACAACTGCTGTGGCACTTCACTCACACGTGTGCTAACTTTTCCCAACTTCCCAGAGGAGCGGTTCCTCATTTTCTGTCTTGATGATCTTACACTATGACGAAATCGGTAATTCGCGCACAATGAATGACCCCGCCGAGGCCAAGGTGAAGCTCGAGTCCAACAACACGGAAATGAAAAGTCCGCCGGAAAAACAAATGTCCCAAATGTCGCCGCCGCTGGAGAAAACGAAACCGAACGCTCACAACGCGATGCCACAGCGGTCTCCCTTCGCGATACAAGAGTTGCTCGGCTTGTCGGATTCCAACTCGGTGAACCACCGCCCGCACGCCGCCGCTACTAACAGCTACGGCTCCCAGCACCGCCCGATCTCCTCTTCCTTCTCCGCCGAGCGGTTCAACCACCATCAGATGTCGATGGCGGCGGTGAACGCCAGTCGCATGGCCTATTTCAACGCCCAGGCGGCTGTGGCTGCCGCGTTTCTGCCGCACAATATGAACTCTATCGCCGCCGCCGCCGGAATGACGTCGGGCGGCGCTGGCTCCCCGCTCGCCACTTTGGCCAACCATCGGAACGAGCACCCTTCCTCAGGTAGGACCATTCATTCGCATCATTCGTGGATATTTCAGATTAATATAAATGTAGTATCAGCACATAGGCACCAATTTGTATACGATGTAAACATGTTTAATGAAAATAAAATTGATTTATTCATTTGGTCGAGCCGTTTCGAAGATCTGTTGATTATGAATGAATGAATGTAAAAGGATTTTATATACTAAGATTCAGAATCTGATTTAGATTTCAAGATGAAATTAAATACTAAAAAGAAACTATGTCCCAATGTTAGTCATTTGGTCCAGTCGTTCGGAGATCTGTTGATTATGAATGAAAGAAATGCATACAAGTTTGTTCACAAGAAAGATTGATTGATTGAACTTATTTATGAGTAACTAGCTAAATCCCGGCACTTTGTCGCTATTGAGGATTTTACCCGTGGCCGGGGGTCCTATTTGGATTTTTAAAAATCCTTTCCTAGTAGGTACCTAGAAACCAAAAGGAGTCCATGTGAAAAATAAGGTGTCTTGTGGTCCAGCCGTTTCACAGATCTGTTGATCATGAATGAATGTAAATGGATTTTATGTATTAAGATCTAGGTCAAGCTTTATTTACATTTTTTTAAAACAATATCAAAGGTGGTGATAATTGATAATGCCAATCTATTTTCTTCTCAAACACTTATGTTAGAAATATATTACTTAATATAATTTGTAACTTTGACTTTATTGATTGTTTCAATATAAACGTTCTGTAAATGTTCGTTTACAATACTTATATTCCATTCCATCAATAATAGTGCCGAATTGTATTTACTCATGAGGAAATCATATCGAATTATAAGAATATTTAGTATCAGATTTAAACTTCTAGTTGAAATATAAGAATATTGAGACTTTGATTTAAACTTCTAGTTGAAATATAAGAATATTGAGTCTCTGATTAAGACTGATTAAGACTAGTTGAAATACAAGAATATTGAGTCTCTGATTTAGACTTTTAGTTGCAATATAAGAATAATGAGTCTCTGATTTAGACTTTTGGTTAAAATATAAGAATATTGAGTCTCTGATTTAGATTTCCAGTTGAATTATAAGAGTATTGAGCCTCTGATTTAGACTTTTAGTTGAAATATAAGAATACTGAGTCTCTAATTTAGACTTTTGGTTGAAATATCAGAATATTGAATTTCTGGTTTATTCTTTAGGCGTAGCGGAATTTGACAATCTAGAATCTAGTTCAACAGTATCATAAGGAAACGCTATTTATCGTTAGATGGTATTAGAATTTTTCTGTCTTTATGCTTATTTTATACATTTCTGTCAATAGACTTTTGGGAAGTAATAGTTCTCTTAAATGCAAATTTAAGACTTTAGACTTTCAGTGCAAGTTGGAAAGATGCTATTTCTTTAGAATAACAATTTTACAAAGAACCGCTCCTCAGTCGATCAGAGCAATAATATTGAAAATTTTGATGGTAGCTCTTTCTTCAATCAATTTCTTAAGGCAATTGAAGACCAAATCAATATAAACTGAAAAATGAGAAGTTTATTAGATGTAAATACGAAAATTACTTAAATAATTCTGCACAGCTCTTAGTAGAAGATATCATATTTGTGTTAATCACTTTCGTGATGGCACAACTACTTAAACTTGCTTTACTAAATCTATGCGGAACTTGGACCAACTATCTCCAGGTTACAAGTCCGCCGCCTTATTGATAAAGCTCCTGAGGTCGGTAAAAAACAACTCTTGGTAAAAAAAAAAATAATAATAATAAAGAAAACATCAAGATATGAAATAATTTTATGTTTCGACAACCGCCGTTATAGGTTCGATCGATGAGAAGCGGGCTTGTAATTTGGAGATGGGTGGGTTCGAGTCTTGAGTACAAAATTTGAGTAAGGCGAGTTTGAGTAATTGTGATATCACTATTGTGAGCACAAATATGATAATTTCAACTTGATTTGAAAATTGGATACTTGATCTTTTTTCTCTTTTCTGTGTCACATGGCCATTTCGTATCGTCACGCGTCAGTGATAAAACGATTTCATCATTTCCCAATAATATAGATACCAATTTTTTTATTAAATAATAACTTTTGTAAGATAAAATACAAAGATCTTTTTCTAGATAATATTACAAATAAATATATTATTCGATTCAAGAAGATAATAACTATGCAAGCCTAACTTACACATTCATCGCCGCAATATTTTATATGACTTATTGTTTCTGTGCCAACCTTGTTCAGCCAAAATTGACATGTTTTCACAAATTGACAAGTATTGACATGTAGCTCTGTTCCAGGACAATCAAAATCCCATCAGATATACATTGAAATAAAAGCCCTTTAGGAGTTTAGTGTACAGAAACTCTTCACATCTTTCAAAACCCCAGGAGGGTTTACGGTACCAGTCAATAAAATCAATAAAGCCTCCATGTGGGTTTTCGGTACCAGCTCTATTTCTAAAAAAGCCCTCATATGGGTTTACGGCGCTGAACGTGTTAATAGAACCGAATTCTTTAATAAAATAACAACTTTTTTTGATAATACAACTAATAAATATATTCAATTCAATAAAATAATGATTCTACAAGCCCAATTTAATTTCAATTTGTTGTGAACTTTAATTGTATGAAGGAACCACTTGTCCTAATTAGTCTTAATAAAGCGCTATAACTACCAAACCTATTTATACTTATCTCATCCTATAATAAGGAATTATTGTATTGTATTTTTTTTTTTTTTTTTTTTTTTTTTTACAAATTGACGGGTTCAACTATAGTAAATTATTAAACTTATGCAGAGCACACCTCTTGAGACAAGGATAATCACCGTGACTAAGGGATTTCTTTCAACCATGATTCAGTACTTTTCCCTGCATTGGACTCGACTGACAGGTCCAGTACCCTGTGTGAGCTTCAAAAGAATGGTTTCAGTTCAAATTGCTCAATATGTCCCACTTGAGAAATAAGTGTATCATCTTGAATAGGAAGCCTCTTCTCGTGTTGTTCTCATGCTGGCTCGATGGCGCCAAATTGTTAATAATAATAATAATAATATCGCCTTATTTATACTGCCTTATTAGGACTATTAGAGTCCCATTATTCTAGCAGTAACCCCAAGACATATAAAATATAATAATAATATCGCCTTATTTACACAAGCGTATTTATGTGGTCACAAGGTCAAATTAATGAAGAAAAATTCATGCACTGGGTGGGATTCGATCCCTACGCTACCTGGATTACCAGACTAGCGCTTTAACAACTTGACTACCAGTGACTTTGTCGATAACTATTATGAAAAAACTATGCATCAGCAGCGTACCGACATAATGCAATGTCTTGTTTAAAAAGGGTGCTGTTGTTGTTGTAGCCACCTTGGCTACGGCTGGGGGGAGTGATAGTCTCCAGCCAAACTCAAGAGAAAAGTTGACTCGTTCTGAATCACATATTTCTATGTGCGATCAACCATCGTGAGAACTTGGACTTTTTTCTTTATAAGCCGTTAAACCCTTTTGAAACTGCAAGCTAGCCTGGTCTGTTAGGGTTGGCCAGTCCGTTCTCTGTTTATAGTCCTCTAGCGAGACACTGGTCTTCTCTCTGTTTGACGTCCCCCAGCTTGACAGTGTAAAAAGGGTCAACGAACCATCACCAATACTGTTTGAACTTGCGTGTTATCATTATCAATTCATCACCAATACCAAAAACATCTACGAGATTAGAACATACGCACAATTTTGACTGCTGATTATTAAAACGAAAAAAAAAAAAAAAAAAAAAAAAAAAAAAAAAAATAGAAAAAAAAATGAGCCGGATGAAACTGTCAAATGTGAGAAAAAAATATTGTAACTATTTTGATGACTCAGTAGCGACAGGATCTGAAGTGTTGGGACATCGGAGGTTCACAAAATTTGTATATACATATCTATCTAAAAGATGCCACCGCAGATGGTCGCCCAGACGGGTTAAATCCTAGATGGAAAATAAGCAGAAACTTGGTTGTTGTAAGAGAAAAAAGTAATATGAAAAGCTGTATTGGAAAACTGAAAACTCGATAAGTTCAAACAGTGAACTTGGGAAAAATAATTGCTGGCTGATTAGCCACTATCCTTTATCCGATATTATCTTATGTTGCCATTAGGGTCGGCATTGTTCAACCTCGTGGTTGAGATTGGTAGGTTGGAGCACGTTTTTCTTTTGCGACTGGATGCCTTTCCCAACGCCAACGAATCTATTTCGCTTCGTCTTGATCAGCTACCTACATTAACCTCAAACAGCCTGGGTAGGGCCGGACACGTCAGCCTCACATGTACGGAGGGAGCAGATTTTTCTGTGTGAAAAGTCTGCTCCGACCGGGGATCGAACTCAGGATCTCTCGACTACGGGTAGTAGTCACAACCGTTACGCCACGGAGGCTGGCGTCCGAATTTCAACCAATCAGTCAGCTCATAATGTATAATATACATATTATGTAAAGATTAAATCTAATCCTGTTTCATAATTATAATAACACTCTTGAGTGGAAGGTGACCACCATGCGAGGTTAATGCTCAGAGCATTTTCTACCACCTAACCCTCAGAGTCTTATTATTACGTGGTCACAAACTCAAATGAATGAGGAAAGATTCATAATGCACTGGGTGGGATTCGAACCAACGGATTCCTACGCTACCTGGATTACCAGATTAGCGCGTTAAGCACTTGACTACAAGTGCACCAATTTCATAATTCAGCCCTAAGAGTAGGTTTTGACCTTTTGACCTAGGTGTTAAAGAGTGGTATAAGTGTTGGTCTGACGAACTAGTTAGGGGATGTTATTCACAGAGAAGGCGCCAATTTTTTTTTTTTTTTTAATTTGAATTGAATATTTAATTCGTGCGTCAGTCCCGGTAGTGGTAAAGACGATTTAAAAATACCTTAATGGAATTCAGCTTCGTCAGTAAAATCCTTTGATGCTATCAGGATTTTCTTATAAATAGCCGGGCCTTCAACATATCCAAAAGAAACTTTTTTTGCCTAGCCAGCATCCCCTCTGACAGCAATTCAAACAAAAGTATCATAAATCTGACGAAACAATGGTGTTAACATTCAAACAGTTTACACATGCCTCCTATATGTCAAAATCAGCACATCATTTAGAATCAGCCTAACACGGCAGATCAACAATTGCGGGCTTATCTGGAAGTGATAAAATATGCTGATCAAAATTTAGTCATGCAATCATTATAATGGTACACATTGGTACAAGAACGATAAATTATATTTTTGATTTGCCGACATGTGTAGGTTTGTTTATAACAACTCTTTTTGTTTGGCGTTCGACGGCAGATAAGGACAATAAATATTTTTTCAATGTTTTCATGTCGCAATTCAAGACACAATATTAGCAAGCTTGCACTTATTGAGACTCTTTCGCCCAGGAAATGGTACATTGGGTTCTAAGAATTGATATGATTTTAGATTTACAAGTGGATTTTTTAGAATTAGAAATGCTTTGTTTCTACTGTCGCATGTTCGATTGTCGGCTTGGATTAAAAAGGCCTTACTTAAGGATTAAATAGGCATTACTCATTTTGACAAATATGGAAACTATCAATATTGGAAAAGTAATTATAATAATATAGTCTTATTTATACTGTCCGATTAGGACTAATGAGTCCCATTTTTCCAGCAGTTAGCCCAAGAAGTGTTATTCTGTGCTCAAAAATCACAAATGGGAAGATAACTTTTCATGTCCCGGCTGGGTTTCGAACCCGCGACCCCTGGTATGCCTTGACCACTGACCTACCGGGACTTAGGCCCCAATTATGAAACAAGATTGAATTAACTAAATCACAGGGCATTTATATCGGCTGTTCAAGTGATAGTGGCTTGAATTAACAAATCCTATACACCTATCTATTTATAGATGAATTTACACCATCCACTATGTTGTCCTAGCTTCTTCTAATATTTTTTTTTTTTTTTTTTTTTATACCTACTTTCTTTGTCCCTTGTATTTTTGTTTCTCTCTCTCTTATTTTCGTAAAACATGTTCTATGTACAGTACATATTCTGTATCCTTTGAACAATAAATAAATATTTAATCCTGTTTCATAATTTGGCCCTAACAGTTGATACTGCTCGTCTATCATAACAGTCGACAGTCTAATCGAAAGCAACACTATCAGAAAACCAGAATAATATCCTAGTGAAGCTTTCTATCTCATGCTTTCCGAAGGTTCGCCGCATTTCCTCTACCAGTTCAAATTAAGGCTGATAACTTTACCGCGTCCCCAATGAGATTACCTTCGTTATTCTGTCACAGGATATACGCAATAATTGTACAAACAGAAAAGTGAGAAGTTCTACTGGATGTACGTGAAATAATTGTTCCTATATAGCACCTTGTCCTAATGCAGGAGAGATGTGCTACAAGCTTCTCTTATTGAGATACAGAGTGAGGAGAGAACCCATGATAGAATAGGGGTGCTAACAGTCAACTGATTAGGTACAAGGGATAAAAAGGGTACCAGTTTTTAGTTTTTTAGTTATCATATTTGTGTTAATCACTTTCGTGATATCACAACTACTCAAACTCGCTTGACTAAATCTACGCTGAAACCGGGACTTGAACCACCGACCTCCAGGTTTCAAGTCCGCCGCTTTATCGATCAAGCTACCATCAAGCACAAAAAGGGTACCATCCATCCTTGTAGAAAATATAGATAGTATGGGCGGTGGCGCCGAATTCAAGCCTGAAACGATGTACGGCAATGCCTCATTCTGTAGAGTAGGGTTAGGAAAATAAATATAGGGCCATGCCTCGGGTTCAGCGAGTGTGGTCGCTAGCCAATGCAAGAGTCTCATGTTGGAGGTACAGATTGTTGTTGTTGAAACGAGCTTTCTTACAGCTGGGGATTTACAGAGCCTCACTCCAGAAAGGACTCGTGCTTTCAAAATCCCCAAATCTCCCTTTCAACAGCACTCTTAGTTCTTAGAAACTTTATCATCATAGGGTGGCGTTATTGTGAACGATAGTAGCCAGACAGTGGAGGAATGACTCAGCACTTCTACCACTGTCTTTACAAGGAGCCTAATAATTGACAAGGGCCCCTAGAACCAAGCCAATGCTGGTCTACTCCCTGTTTATAGTCCCCCAGCCAGACTGCTGGTCTACTCAGGAAAAATACCTTTGTATATGTTATCTTGTTATTGAATAAATAAATAAATTAAAAAAAAAAACTCTGATTGGCTCATTTGGGTAAACAAACCCTAATGATGGGCAATCAGAGTGCATAGAGAGACTTTGGGATAATGAGAGTTCGAGTCCTTTCTGCAACGAAGGCCAGTTTTCCCTATGGAACAGATAGAGAGCTTTCTAGGTTCTAGCAAGGGTAGGGAGTGAGGGGCTGAGGTTGTTGAAATCGATGGCCACGAAACGATGTACGGCAATGCCTCATTGTGTAGAGTAGAGTTAGAAAAAATAAATAATAGGCCATGCCTTGGGCCGTAACTCGGGTGCAGCCGTTGAAATAGAGTTAACTAGTATCTAATCTGATTATGTACAAAATGCTTATTTATTTATGTAATTTATTTTTGTATAAATTTAATTGTACAAATAAAGGCTTTTTACATTACATTAAATTACAATACCTATTTTTTTTCTTAGAGAGAAGGTGAAATTTATCTGATGAGAGAGAGAGAGCAAGAAAGGGAAAATTATCAAATCAAGGGAAAGTGAAAAGGAAATTTATCTGATAAGAGAGAGAGAGAGAGAGAGAGGGGGGGGGGGGGTTGAGTTATCTGATACGGCGAAAAAGGGGGGTTAAATTTCTATGATAGGGCAGCTTTCAGTTATCAGGAACAATTTATTCGTTTCACTCTCGCTTTCCATCAGGATATGGAAAGCCTTCTGGTTTCCGTGGTTGTAACGCTTTCGATGGAATTACTATGCATTATGCTTTCCCTCGGCCGGTAATATTGTTATCAGTTATCAGTATTATTTCAATGATTACTTTAGCATTGATAGTAGGCGATATAATTTGTTTTAATTTTATTTTAAAAAAGAAGCTAATTGTGCCCCGAAACCGCTTTCGCTATACTTCGGAGCATTTTACCTTTACCATGCCATTCCGGAAACTAAAAAACTTGGTCAGAATTTTCCGCTCCGGCCGGGATTCGAACCAGCAACCTCCGGGTCAGGAACCAGTGCTCTTAATCACTGAGCCACGGAGGTCAGCCTTAGTTCTATATAACCAATTTTATTCTATATATAATTAGAATTATATACAGGTCGGGGCAAAAGTCTGGAAACCCCTGAATAACTTTCGAATGGCTTCTTCGGTAAACTTAAAATTTTGTACGGTAAATCGGGCTAATAAGACCTTCTTTTAGAGTGGGGTCGATTTTTGTTACCGGCCCATATGTCGGGACCAGGGGGGCCAACTTCATTTTTTTAAATACGAACCCCCACCTTCCGATACATTTTTGAAAAGGTCTTCAAATAAGAAATACATTGGTGCAAATTTTATTTTTTAATATTATTTGTTTGCAAATGGTGTCCAACTTTGTGTATGCAGTAAAGTCTGGAAACCCCTGAATATCTTTCGAAAGGACTTTCTCAGTAAATTTAAAATTGTGCACGGTAAGTCGGGGTAATTACACCTTTCCAAAAATGTATCGCAAGGTGGGGTTTCGTATTTAAAAAAATGAAGTTGGCCTCCCTGGCCCCGACATGGGGGCCGGAAAAAAAATCGGTCCCATTCTAATGTAAGGTCTAATTACCAAGGATTATTGTACATAATTTTAAATTTACTGAGAAAGCCCTTTCGAAAGATATTCAGGGGTTTCCAGACTTTACTGCATACACAAAGTTGGACGCCATTTGCAAACAGTTGATATTAAAAAAATAAAATTTGCACCAATGTATTTCTTATTTAAAGACCTTTTCAAAAATGTATCGCAAGGTGGGGGTTCGTATTTAAAAAAATGAAGTTGGCCCCCCTGGCCCCGACATGGGGGCCGGTAACAAAAATCGACCCCACTTTAAAAGAAGGTCTTATTAGTCCGGTTTACCGTACAAAATTTTAATTTTACCGAAGAAGCCATTCGAAAGTTATTCAGGGGTTTCCAGACTTTTGCCCCACCCTGTATAAACAATATAATTAGAATTATTACTCATTGATGAGCTTCTTCTTTGCCTAAATTTTGCCTTCTCCTGAACTTATAGAGGGTCGGCATTGGTCAACCTCTTACTCATGGTTGAGGTCATATAATTGTCTTTTGACTGCACCAACCTGCAAAAAAAAAAGTCATCATATTTGAGTTAGTCACAATGCTAAAATAACAATATCTTAAACACGCCTCAAAAAAAAAAAAAAAAAAAAAAAATGCGTACTTAAGACTCGAACCACCGATCTTCAGGTCAAGTCCGCTGCCTTATCGATCGAGCGACTGAGGTCGGCCCTTTAAATATTATAAATGATTCTTTGTTTAGAATGTATTCAAGGCGTCTTACTGGTAATTCATAGGTCGCGGGTTCACAACCCAGCCGAGATAAGACAAGTTATCCTCTCATTTGGGATTTTGACCACTCCTTACTGCTGGAATTTAATTTAATTTAATTTAATTGTTTATTTATTTCATATTTTACAATACATTATACATAAATTACCTAATAAAACTTATAGCTAGGGTTTCTAAAAATAACAATGGAATAATGAGACTGATTAGTCCTAGTTGGGCAGTACAACTAAGGCTATATTATTATTATATTATTCACACCGCAAGACAGGTATTCCTATTATAACAACAGTTTTGCGTTTCCCTGATAGCTTATCAGTGGTAAGACAGGGGTAGAAGTGCATTCCTCTACTGTCTGGCTACCATCGTTCACGATGATGCGCCACCCTATGATGGTGATATAACTTATCCACTAAAACTAAGAAACTAATACGAAAAATTCAAGGGTATCTCCAGTTCAAACCCATGGGGAAGACACATCTTCATTCATCACCTATCTTACCCATTATTGTTTTTTGCACATCAGACCTCACCCATTATCTCCGAAGCCTCACCCATCACACCTCTACCCATTATTTGAATGAAACCATGAATAAATGTTTATGTCGGGACAAACATATACATACCTCAAGTCTATATACCATACATACCTAAACATATATAACATACCTTGGAGGGGAGAGAGGGTGACGAATTGGGAAAATTTAGAGAAGTAAAAATAATTTTTATTTCTGTGTCTCCTACAGTATTGAGGCGAATAAAAAGGGTTGAGAGAGCATAATTTATTCTTCTCTCTTTCCTCTCTCTCTCTTGTTCCTTTCTCTCTCTCTCTCTCTCTCTCTTTCACACACACACACACATGCATTTTATCTAGAACATATACACATGAAACTCCCAAACACTCTATCACACAGTAATAAACACACACACTTTAACACACACGCATTCTATCTAGAATATATGCACATTAAGCTTCCAATATCACACACACTTTATCTAAAACACAACACAGTAACACACTAAACTTTATCTATAACACACACACTTTCACACACACACATTCTATTTCGAACATATACACATTAAACACCCAAACATTCGATCAGACACACAATAACACACACTCTCTATAACACACACACAAGACACACATTCACTTTATCTATGACACACACATACGCATTTACTCGAACATATAAACACATTAAACATACAAACACTCTACAGTATTGCACACACCCAATGTATCTATAACGCACACCACTCCGTCTCACTCCTTGAAACCTACGAATTCTCTCTAAAACATGTAAACACCCCAACACTTTCTCACTCATACTCACTCATTTTTCTAACTTTCTATCTCTCTCCCCAAGACACTCATTTACACAATGTCTCTCACAATTTACATTCACTCTCTTTTAATCACTCTCTCTCTCTCACACACACTCAAATTCTCAATTTCTAAACTCTCTCTCTCACACTCAATAACGCTCTCTCTCATTGAATTTCTTTTTACAACACACACTCACAAACACACACTCACCGACTCTCTCTCTCTCTCTCTCTCTCACATACACTCAAGTTCTCACTTTCTAAACTCTCTCTCTCACACTCAATAACGCTCTCTCTCATTGAATTTCTTTTTACAACACACACTCACAAACACACACTCACCGACTCTCTCTCTCTCTCTCTCTCACATACACTCAAGTTCTCACTTTCTAAACTCTCTCTCTCACACTCAATAACGCTCTCTCTCATTGAATTTCTTTTTACAACACACACTCACAAACACACACTCACCGACTCTCTCTCTCTCTCACATACACTCAAGTTCTCACTTTCTAAACTCTCTCTCTCACACTCAATAACGCTCTCTCTCATTGAATTTCTTTTTACAACACACACTCACAAACACACACTCACCGACTCTCTCTCTCTCTCACATACACTCAAGTTCTCACTTTCTAAACTCTCTCTCTCACACTCAATAACGCTCTCTCTCATTGAATTTCTTTTTACAACACACACTCACAAACACACACTCACCAACTCTCTCTCACATACACTCAAATTCACACTTTCTAAACTCTCTCTCTCACACACTCAATAACGCTCACTCTCATTTAATTTCTTTTTACAACACACACTCACAAACACACACTCACCAACTCTCTCTCTCTCACATACACTCAAGTTCTCACTTTCTAAACTCTCTCTCACACACTCAATAACGCTCTCTCTCATTGAATTTCTTTTTACAACACACACTCACAAACACACACTCACCAACTCTCTCTCTCTCACATACACTCAAGTTCTCACTTTCTAAACTCTCTCTCACACACTCAATAACGCTCACTCTCATTGAATTTCTTTTTACAACACACACTCACAAACACACACTCACCTCTCTCTCTCTCTCTCTCACATACACTCAAGTTCTCACTTTCTAAACTCTCTCTCACACACTGAATAACGCTCACTCTCATTGAATTTCTTTTTACAACACACACTCACAAACACACACTCACCAACTCTCTCTCTCTCACATACACTCAAATTCTCACTTTCTAAACTCTCTCTCTCTCACACACTCAATAACGCTCACTCTCATTTAATTTCTTTCTAGAACACACACTCACAAACACACACTCACCATCTCTCTCTCTCTCTCTCCACCGAAATGACAAATTTCGTGTACCTTGGAAACACTATCCGAAGGGGAAAGGGTAGACTGCTTGGCGCTGGGGATTGTCCCTCCCACCCCTGAACACCCCTCTAATGCGCAACACTGTGAATTACCCAGGCTCGAATACAAGGGAAGGAGAGAGGTAAAGTCAAATGTACGACCCTCCCCTTGAATTGCCGAAAAAGAAAATGTAAAATGTTTCATTCTAAACAAAAGTGAGAAGTTCCTACTGCATTGATTTATCTGTTAAGCTAATAAGTATACGACAAGAGCGGAATTAATAGACGTTTTTGTTATACCTCTGTGGAGCTAAGTCTATATTTTGCGTGTTGTCTTAGATTAATATTATTAAATGTTTTATTAGATAAAAAGACATATACATGTACAGTACAAATAATTAATATATAAAATAATACAAAAAGAGAAATAATATAAACAATAAAATGGAAAGAAATAGATAAATACATACGTCCCAACTAAAGGGCGGGGTTATTGCCTAGATAGATGGGGAAAACTAATGCTAAGACTTGACTTAAGATCTGGATTTTGATTTTTTTTCGCCTTGAATGTTCGTGCTTGGGGTTCTTGTTAATTTTACGTACCTATATAATTAATAATATATTGGTTAATCTGGTACCGTAGCTCAGTGGTCAAGATCTGTCCGGTAAACCAGAGGTTGCGGGTTCGAAACTCAGCCGGGACATGACAAGACATCCTCCCACATAATCTTCAAGAATTGGGTGGTAGAAAATATTCTGAGCATTAACCTCGCCTAGTGGTTACCTTCCACTGAAGAGTATTATTATTATGATGAATGACTTATTGCACAGAAAAGTTAATTTATGAAAAAATCCATACTGTTTATCTGAGCGCACGGCAGTGCGCCAGGCCAAGTTCCAGCATTTTATTACTCTTCAAGCTATCAGTTTTTGCTTACATTGAAACTGAAATATGAACCAATCGTAATCAATGTTTGTGGATATTAAAGCGTTATTTATACAAACCCATTGTTTTTACAATAATAAAGGAACTTTTTTCATTTATTTTTTCTTCTGAAAATGCTTCCTCTCGTCATTGCTCAAACACGTTTGTAACCATAACAACTCATTTTTCCTCACGAGATATTTGTGGAAAATGGACATTCAAAATACATAGTGTAAAAAAGTCTACCCTTCCCGGGATTGAACCCGAGTCAGCGGCCTACAAGTCGAGTGCGCTATCCCACTCTGCCACCACTCTTGATAATCAACACTTACACAATGAAGGTGTTAGAGTTGCTGTTTAAGAGATATAAACCCCTCGGGTGAAACTAAATGGGGAGAGAAAAACATAGAGAGAGACAAGAGATTGAGAGAGAGAGAGAGAGATAAAAAAATGAAGAGAAAGAGAGAGATAAAAAAGTAGAAGAGTACGAGAGAGATAGAAGAGTGCTAAAGTGAAATTTTAATTAGCATAATATCAAACACTTTTTTTGCACAGAACATTTTTCACACTTACATATAAAGGAGAGGAAAGTTCTGATGATGTAAAGCCAAGGCCCCCTTATTCTCTGTCTTTCTCTGTTCTAAATCATATGACTCTATTTATCTCTCTCTTTCTCCCACCCCAATCTTGTCACCTCTTTCATCTCACTCAATCTTTCAGCACATACTGATCTGTGTCTCTCTCCAAGTCTCTCTTAATAGTGTTAAAGAGAATAAGAGAGAAAAAAAGAGAGAAGAGAGAGAGAGATAAATTGAGAATAAAATAAAAACTGTATATGATAGAAGGGGGTAAACAGAGACAGAGGGACAAGTGTGGACTTCAATCCTTGCAATTAGCATTCAAGGAAAAATCAAAGAACGAAGAAAAAAACTACTTTTCTTCTTCTTTAAATACTTCCACGCTTTTGGGTCGCTTCTCAGGGTGGGTAACTAAACATATTTATTTTTTTAAATCCATATTTGTGTTAGTCCCTTTTGTGATGTCACCGTTACTCCAACTCAAACTGCTAAATTTTTGTCCCATCATCCCAGCAATCCAAACAAGGTCTTATAATATAATAATAATAATACTCTTTAGTGGAAGGTAACCACCAGGCGAGGTTAATGCTCAAAGCATTTTCTACCACCTAACCCTCAGAGTCTTATTATTATGTGGTCACAAACTCAAATTAATGAGGAAAAATTCATGCACTGGGTGGGATTCGAACCAACGGATCCCTACGCTGTCTGGATCACCAGACTAGCGCGTTAACCACTTGACAACCAGGTCTTATATACTTATGGGTATTTTACAGGGTACTTTTTACATTAGAACTTTGTAACAAGAAAAGTGAAATGTATCAGGTACCTAATTCAGAAATTTTACTTACCAACTTCAAAATACAAATTCTAAGGAAAATAAGGATAATGAACATAAGAAGACAAGTTCGAATATAATTGATGCCTCCAGATGTATGTAAAAGCAACTAGAAGGTGAGTATGAACCAGCAACTTGAAGATTAAAATTCACAAATAGCAATGCTCATAGTCACCTGACAGTTGCTTTTTGAAACTCACTAGCACCTCAACATAAACAATTATTGATAAACTATATTGAGTGATGTCCTCTGGAGATGTTTGTGACATGAACTGCTATGTTGCTGTTGTTGAGGCTTGTTTATGATATTACAAACACCAACAACAGCATCAGAACTAGTTCTCAATCTCAATATATGTTTGAAAGTGCATTGGATGATGAAAATTAAAGGACATGTTAGAATATAATAGATCGCTCCAGATGTATTTAACAGCAACTAGAGGGTGAGAATGAACTTTCAATTTGAAAATTAAAATTCACAAATAAAAGCTCTCATTTTCACCTGACAGTTGCTTTATGTAACTTATTCGCACCTCAACATAAACACATATTGATAAACTATAATGAGTGGATGTCCTATGGAGATGTTTGTGACATGAACTGTTATGATAATGTTGTTGAGTTTTGGTTATAACAATACAAAAACCAACAACAACATTATCAAAACCAGTTCTTGGCATTTAGCTGACATAGGCTGAAACTTCTGTTTATACACAGGCTGAAACTTCTGTTTAACTGTAATGAGTGATGTCCTATGACAATTTTTGTGACATGAACTGTTATGATATTGTTGTTGAGGCCTGTTTATGATATTACAAACATACAAGCACCAAAAACAACATCAAAATCAGTTCCTGACATCTAGCAGACACAGGGTTAAACTTCTGGATAATTCTTCTCTTGTGCTAGGACGTGGGTTTTAGTTCTGTAACTGTAAAGCTTACTTATTTAAAACAATTCAAAACAAGTGTTAATTTAGAAGTTTTTCATTTAATGAACATTAAAATAAGAAAAATTAAAAGCCCGATCAAGGGTGATACATTATAGCACAGTAGACATTCAAAGACAATAATTAACACAGTCGGCTCAAGCTGTGTGTAAGAAGCACTGTCTGGTGAAATTCCCAGATAGGACCAATTGATATCACCTAACAGATGCTTCCTTTTCTGAAATATTTTGGGAATCATTTAAATTCAAAGACTGAAATTCCCAAGTAGGACCAATTGATTTCACCTAACAGATGCTTCCTTTTCTGAAATATTTTGGGAATCATTTAAATTCAAATATTATCAGAATGATTCTAATGACTGAAAGTATCTTGATTGACTGACTGTTAGTTTCTTGAAAGTCTCATTGATAAGATGGTGATACAAGTCTGTCTGCTCCAGATGCATTGATACAACAATGGTACAGTAAATCAAGCGGTGCTTTTGAAACCAAAATTCACAAAAACATCCACTTGATCTATTTTATCCATGCTTTTATATATTTCTCCAAATCAATCCCCGTACGTTTCAAAGTGAAATTGAATGATAGAAATTAAAAGTCAAGTTAGAATACAATTGATGGCTCCAGATGCAAGTAAAAGCAACTAGAAGGTAAACATGATCACATCATTTGATGATTAAAATTCACAAAAAAATGCCCATGTTCACCTGAAAGTTGCTTTTCGAAAATTATTCGCACTTCATCATCAACACATAATGTCAAATAATAATAATACTGTTAAATAGCTCTGTTGGGCGAAATCAAATCTATTTTCAGACTAAATTTACAAATAGAACTATTGATTCCATCTATCAGTTGAATGGAAACATGCTTTGAATGATTCTAATGACTAAAAGTCTCTTGATAGACTGACTGTTAGTTTCTTGAATGTCTCGTTGATAAGATGGTTATACAAGTCTATCTACTCCAGATGCATTGATAAAACAATGGTACAATAAATCAAGCGGTGCGTTTGAAACCAAAATTCACAAATACTACCACTTGATCTATTCTAACCATGTTTTTATATATTTCCCAAAATCGAGTAACGTACGTTTCATTTTTTTCTTTTTTCTTTGAAAAACAAAAAATTGAAAGTACGATCAAATTAGAAATGGGATAAGAAAAATGAGAAAATTTGAATTCCTTCGAATTACTAAATATAAAGAATATTAAGATAAAGGACATTAAAAAAGAGTTATAATATAAATAATTGTTGGCTCCAGATGCAAGTAAAAGCAACTAGAAGGTAAACATGATCATGATTTGATGATTAAAATTCACAAAAAATTGGCCATGTTCACCTGAAAGTTGCTTTTCGAAAATTATTCGCACTGCAACACATATTGTTGAATAATAATGAGTGATGACTGCTGGCGCTGTTCTTGACCTGATCTGTTGAAAGTCTAGTTGATCAGAAGGTGACACAAGTCTGACTGCTCTAGATGCATTCATAAAATAATGGAAGAATAAATCAAGAGTCGTATTTGAAATCAAAAATCACAAATGCGACCACCTGACTTTATTCTATCCACTTTTTTAAGGCAAATTCCAATATTTAACCGATAGTCTGTAGGTACTGTCTGTTAGTTACTTGAAAGTCTAGTTGATCAGAAGGTGAAACAAGTCTGATCGCTCCAGATGCATTGATAAAATAATGGAAGAATAAATCAAGAGTTGTATTTGAAATCAAAAATCACAAATGCGACCACCTGACTTATTCTATCCACGTTTTTATTTAGACAAATCGATACTCATACGTTGGCAAATGAAATTATATTTAAGAATAAACAATAAATTGAAAGTAACATTAATTTTGAAATGTATCACACAGATGAGAAATTTTATATAACAACTTTAAGACGGGTTAGAGTATATTCGATGCTTCCAGTTGTATGTAAAACCGACTAGAAGGTGACCATGAACACGTAACTTGAAGATTCAAATTCACAAATAGCGATGGTCATAGTCACCTGACAGTTGATTTGTTGTAACATTTTCGCACCTCAACATAAACACAATACATATTGATAAACTATATTGAGTAACGTCCTCTTGCGATGGGTATGACATGAACTGTTATGATAATGTTGTTGAGTCTTGATTATAACAATACCAAAAACCAACAACAACATTATCAAAACCAGGTCTTGGCATTTAGCTGAAATTTCTGGATAGTATTTCTCTTAAGGTATGCCATAGGTTTTTGCTGGAAATATCAACTAGATATGAAAAAATAGGTCCTCTGGAGATGCTTGTGACATGAACTGTTATGTTGTTGTTGTTGAGGCTTGTTTATGATATTACAAACACCAGCAGCAACAACACAACTAGTTCTCAATCAGCAATTCACAAAAACAACAACCAACTGATTGCACCTATCAACAACAACCAACTGATTGTTTTTTTTTTCTTTTTCTTGTAACAAACTATTAAATAGTTTATTCTTTAAATAGGTAGGGTATGTTGTAATAGAGGCTTTAACCTTGTAATGTATGTACCTACCTGTTGAAAATAAAATAAATAAATACAAATACAAATACAAATCAGGTTCTTCCTTTTCTGAAATATTTTGGGAATCAGATGAATGGAAACATGCTTTGAACGATTCTAATGACTAAAAGTCTCTTGATAGACTGACTGTTAGTTTCTTGAATGTCTCGTTGATAAGATGGTTATACAAGTCTATCTACTCCAGATGCATTGATAAAACAATGGTGAAATAAATCAAGCGGTGCCTTTGAAACCAAAATTCAGAAATAGTACCACTTGATCTATTCTATCCATGCTTTTATATATTTCCCGAAATCGAGTAACGTACGTTTCATTTTTTTTTTTTTTTTTTTTTAAACAAAAAATTGAAAGAACAATCAAATTAGAAATGGGATAAGAAAAATAAGAAATTTTGAATTCCTTGGAATTACTAAATATTAGGAATATTAAGATAATGGACATAAAAGAAGAGTTATAATATAAAAAATTGATGGCTCCAGATGGAAGTAAAAGCAACTAGAAGGTAAACATGATCATGATTTGATGATTAAAATTCACAAAAAATTGGCCATGTTCACCTGAAAGTTGCTTTTCGAAAATTATTCGCACTTCAACACATATTGTTGAATAATAATGAGTGATGACTGCTGGCGCTGTTCTTGACCTGATCTGTTGAAAGTCTAGTTGATCAGAAGGTGACACAAGTCTGACTGCTCTAGATGCATTCATAAAATAATGGAAGAATAAATCAAGAGTCGTATTTGAAATCAAAACTCACAAATGCGACCATCTGACCTATTCTATCCACGACTTTATTTAGATTAATCGATTCCCATACGTTGGCAAATGAAATTAGATTTAAGAATAAACAATAAATTGAAATACATATATCAAACAAATGAGAAATTTCAGTTATAAACTTAAAGACGGGTTAGAATATAATTGATGCCTCCAGATGTATGTAAAAGCAACTAGAAGGTGAGTATGAACCAGTTACTTGAAGATTAAAATTCACAAATAGCAATGCTCATAGTCACCTGACAGTTGCTTTTAGAAACTCGCTAGCACCTCAACATAAACAATTATTGATAAACTATATTGAGTGATGTCCTCTGGAGATGTTTGTGACATGAACTGTTATGTTGCTGTTGTTGAGGGTCGTTTATGATATATTATTACAAACCCAGAAGCAACAGCAACAGAACTAGTTCTCAATCAGCAATTCACAAAAAGAACCAATTAATTACACCTATCAGGTTCGTCCTTTTCTGAAATATTTTGGGAATCATTTGAATGGAAACATGCTTTGAATGATTCTTATGACTGAAAGTTGAAAGTATCTTGATGAACTGACTTTTCGTTTCTTGAATGTCTCATTGATAAGATGGTGATACAAGTCTGTCTGCTCCAGATGCTTTGATAAAACAATGGTACAATAAATCAAGCGGTGCTTTTGAAACCAAAATTCACAAATACAACCACTTGATCTATTCTATCCATGCTTTCATATATATTTTCCAAAATCGAGTAACGTACGTTTCATTTTTTGTTTTGAAAAACAAAGAATTGAAAGAATTCAAATTGGAAATGGGACCAGAAAAATAAGAAAATTAGAATATTGTTCGAATTACTAAATACAAGGAAATTGAAATAGACAATGGACATAAAAGAAGAGTTATAATATAAATAATTGTTGGCTCCAGATGCCAGTAAAAGCAACTAGAAGGTAAACATGATCATGATTTGATGATTAAAATTCACAAAAAATTGGCCATGTTCACCTGAAAGTTGCTTTTCGAAAATTATTCGCACTGCAACACATATTGTTGAATAATAATGAGTGATGACTGCTGGCGCTGTTCTTGACCTGATCTGTTGAAAGTCTAGTTGATCAGAAGGTGACACAAGTCTGACTGCTCTAGATGCATTCATAAAATAATGGAAGAATAAATCAAGAGTCGTATTTGAAATCAAAAATCACAAATGCGACCACCTGACTTTATTCTATCCACTTTTTTAAGGCAAATTCCAATATTTAACCGATAGTCTGTAGGTACTGTCTGTTAGTTACTTGAAAGTCTAGTTGATCAGAAGGTGAAACAAGTCTGATCGCTCCAGATGCATTGATAAAATAATGGAAGAATAAATCAAGAGTTGTATTTGAAATCAAAAATCACAAATGCGACCACCTGACTTATTCAATCCACGTCTTTATTTAGATTAATCGATTCCAATACGTTGGCAAATGAAATTAGATTTAAGAATAAACAATAAATTGAAAGTAACATTAATTTTGAAATGTATCACACAAATGAGAAATTTTTATAAACAACTTTAAGACGGGTTAGAGTATATTCGATGCTTCCAGTTGTATGTAAAACCGACTAGAAGGTGACCATGAACACGTAACTTGAAGATTAAAATTCACAAATAGCGATGGTCATAGTCACCTGACAGTTGATTTGTTGTAACATTTTCGCACCTCAACATAAACACAATACATATTGATAAACTATATTGAGTAACGTCCTCTTGCGATGGGTATGACATGAACTGTTATGATAATGTTGTTGAGTCTTGATTATAACAATACCAAAAACCAACAACAACATTATCAAAACCAGGTCTTGGCATTTAGCTGAAATTTCTGGATAGTATTTCTCTTAAGGTATGCCATAGGTTTTTGCTGGAAATATCAACTAGATATGAAAAAATAGGTCCTCTGGAGATGCTTGTGACATGAACTGTTATGTTGTTGTTGTTGAGGCTTGTTTATGATATTACAAACACCAGCAGCAACAACACAACTAGTTCTCAATCAGCAATTCACAAAAACAACAACCAACTGATTGCACCTATCAACAACAACCAACTGATTGTTTTTTTTTTCTTTTTCTTGTAACAAACTATTAAATAGTTTATTCTTTAAATAGGTAGGGTATGTTGTAATAGAAGCTTTAACCTTGTAATGTATGTACCTACCTGTTGAAAATAAAATAAATAAATACAAATACAAATACAAATCAGGTTCTTCCTTTTCTGAAATATTTTGGGAATCAGATGAATGGAAACATGCTTTGAACGATTCTAATGACTAAAAGTCTCTTGATAGACTGACTGTTAGTTTCTTGAATGTCTCGTTGATAAGATGGTTATACAAGTCTATCTACTCCAGATGCATTGATAAAACAATGGTGAAATAAATCAAGCGGTGCCTTTGAAACCAAAATTCAGAAATAGTACCACTTGATCTATTCTATCCATGCTTTTATATATTCCCGAAATCGAGTAACGTACGTTTCATTTTTTTTTTTTTTTTTTTTTTAAACAAAAAATTGAAAGAACAATCAAATTAGAAATGGGATAAGAAAAATAAGAAATTTTGAATTCCTTGGAATTACTAAATATTAGGAATATTAAGATAATGGACATAAAAGAAGAGTTATAATATAAATAATTGTTGGCTCCAGATGCCAGTAAAAGCAACTAGAAGGTAAACATGATCATGATTTGATGATTAAAATTCACAAAAAAATGGCCATGTTCACCTGCAAGTTGCTTTTTGAAAATTATTCGCACTTCAACACAGATTGTTGAATAATAATGAGTGATGACTGCTGGCGCTGTTCTTGACCTGATCTGTTGAAAGTCTAGTTGATCAGAAGGTGACACAAGTCTGACTGCTCTAGATGCATTCATAAAATAATGGAAGAATAAATCAAGAGTCAAATTTGAAATCAAAAATCACAAATGCGACCACCTGACTTATTCTATCCACGTTTTTATTTAGACAAATCGATTCCCATACGTTGGCAAATGAAATTATATTTAAGAATAAACAATAAATTGAAAGTAACATTAATTTTGAAATGTATCACACAGATGAGAAGTTTTATATAAAAACATTAAGACGAGTTAGAATGTATTTGATGCCTCCAGTTGTATGTAAAACTGACTAGAAGGTGACCATGAACACGTTACTTGAAGATTCAAATTCACAAATTGCGATGCTCATAGTCACCTGACAGTTGATTTTTGTAACTTGTTCGCACCTGAACGTAAACACATATTGATAAACTGTATTAAAATGTTCTCTGAAGTCCTCTGAAGATATTTGTATGATGTCCTCTGAAGATATTTCTGACATGAACTGTTATGTTGCTGTTGTTGAGGGATGTTTATGATATTACAAACACCAACAACAGCATCAGAACTAGTTCTCAATCTCAATATATGTTTGAAAGTGCATTGGATGATGAAAATCAAAGGACATGTTAGAATATAATTGATCGCTCCAGATGTATTTAAAAACAACTAGAGGGTGAGAATGAACTTTCAATTTGAAAATTAAAATTCACAAATAAAAGCGCTCATTTTCCCCTGACAGTTGCTTCTTGTAACTTATTCGCACCTCAACATAAACACATATTGATAAACTATAATAAGTGGATGTCCTCTTGCGATGTTTGTGACATGAGCTGTTGTGATAATGTTGTTGAGTGTTGGTTATAACAATACAAAAACCAACAACAAAATTATCAAAACCAGTTCTTGGCATTTAGCTGACATAGGCTGAAACTTCTGATAACATACAAAATAATGAGTATAAATTATAATGAGTGATGTCCTTTGGAGATGTTTGTGACATGAACTGTTATGTTGTTGCTGTTGAGGTTTGTTTATGATATTACAAACACCAGCAGCAACAACGCAACTAGTTCTCATTCAGCAATTCACAAAAACAACAAAACTGAAATAACCAGGTTCTTCCTTTTCTGAAATATTTTGGGAATCAGGTGAATGGAAACATGTTCAATTGTTCAGAATGATTCTAATGACTGAAAGTATCTTGATAGACTGACTGTTAGTTTCTTGAATGTCTCATTGATAAGATGGTGATACAAGTCTGTCTGCTCCAGATGCTTTGATAAAACAATGGTACAGTAAATCAAGCGGTGCTTTTGAAACCAAAATTCACAAATACAACCACTTGATCTATTCTATCCATGCTTTTATATATTTCCCAAAATCGAGTAACGTACGTTAATTTTTAGTTTTGAAAAAACACAAAATTGAAAGTACAATTAAAATTGGAAATGGGATAAGAAAAATAAGAAAATTGGAATTCCTTGGAATTACTAAATATAAGGAATATTAAGATAATGGACATAAAAGAAGAGTTATAATATAAATATTTGTTGGCTCCAGATGCAAGTAAAAGCAACTAGAAGGTAAACATGATCATGATTTGATGATTAAAATTCACAAAAAATTGGCCATGTTCACCTGAAAGTTGCTTTTCGAAAATTATTCGCACTTCAACACATATTGTTGAATCATAATGAGTGATGACGGCTGGCGATGTTCTTGACCTGATCTGTTGAAAGTCTAGTTGGCAGTCAGACTTGGTCTGACTGTTCCAGATGCATTGATAAAATAATGGAAGAATAAATCAAGAGTCGTATTTGAAATCAAAAATCACAAATGCGACCACCTGACTTTATTCTATCCAAATTTTTAGACCAATCGATTCCCATACGTTGCCCAATGAAATTGGATTTAAGAATAAACAATAAATTGAAAGTAACATTAATTTTGAAATATATCACAGAAATTTCAAGACGGGTTAGAATATAAGTGATGCCTCCAGATGTATGTAAAAGCAACTAGAAGGTGAGTATGAACCAGTTACTTGAAGATTCAAATTCACAAATAGCAATGCTCATAGTCACCTGACAGTTGCTTTTTGAAACTCACTAGCACCTCAACATAAACAAATATTGATAAACAATATTGAGTGATGTCCTCTGGAGATGTTTGTGACATGAACTGTTAAGTTGTTGTTGTTGAGGTTTGTTTATGATATTACAAACCCAGCAACAGCAGCAACACAACTAGTTCTCAATCAGCAATTCACAAAAAGGACCAATTATTTCCACCTACCAGGTTCTTCCTAGCTTTCGCAGATGATATAGTCATAATAGTAGAAACTTTTGAAAGCTAAACCATTTAAACGAGCAAATCAACATAGGGTGACGTCATCGTGAACGATGGTAGCCAGACAGTGGAGGAATGTCTCAGCGCTTCTACCACTGTCTTCATAAGGAGGCTACTAATTGACAAGGGCCCCCAGAACCAAGCCAATGCTGGTCTACTCCCTATATATACTCCCCCAGCCAGACTGCTGGTCTAAAGCGAGTATTGGGAAATAAGCTAGTAGGATCAAGAGCGTGAGGAAGACCAAATCAAAGATGGTGGGATCAAGTTGAAATAGAAGAAGACGCAACAGACCGTATCAATTGGAGTCAAAAATGTGGTGAGGCTAAATATCGACTCGGGTATTAACGGCAATGGCAGTGAATAAGTATTTTAATGATTTTTTTCCTGGAAATATCAACAACTTAAAAAATACATATACGTAAACGAATAATAGATTCAAATTAAATTTTAAACAAGTTATTGAGTAAAATATTTTTTAATGAACAAAATCATTCAAAGTTTAAAGATTGATACAGTTCGATCTGCTCCAGATGTGTGTACAAAACATTTGAAGGTGGATACAAGCATCAATTTCAAATAAAAAAACCAAAATTGATTGCTTATACACGCCATCTAATGTGTAGTTTGTTCCTTAAAAATCTTGAATATGTTAGATTTAGATTGAAATTAAATTTTAAACAAGTTATTGAGTAAAATATTTTTTAATGAACAAAATCATTCAAAGTTTAAAGACTAATACAGTTCGATCTGCTCCAAATGTGTGTACAAAACATTTGAAGGTGGATGCAAGCATCAATTTCAAATAAAAAAACCAAAATTGATTGCTTATACACGCCATCTAATGTGTAGTTTGTTCCTTAAAAATCTTGAATATGTTGGATTTAGATTGAAATTAAATTTTAAACAAGTTATTGAGTAAAATATTTTTTAATGAACAAAATCATTCAAAGTTTAAAGACTAATACAGTTCGATCTGCTCCAAATGTGTGTACAAAACATTTGAAGGTGGATACAAGCATCAATTTCAAATAAAAAAAACCAAAATTGATTGCTTATACACGCCATCTAATGTGTAGTTTGTTCCTTAAAAATCTTGAATATGTTGGATTTAGATTGAAATTAAATTTTAAACAAGTTATTGAGTAAAATATTTTTTAATGAACAAAATCATTCAAAGTTTAAAGACTAATACAGTTCGATCTGCTCCAAATGTGTGTACAAAACATTTGAAGGTGGATACAAGTATCAATTTCAAATAAAAAAACCAAAATTGATTGCTTATACACGCCATCTAATGTGTAGTTTGTTCCTTAAAAATCTTGAATATGTTGGATTTAGATTGAAATTAAATTTTAAACAAGTTATTGAGTAAAATATTTTTTAATGAACAAAATCATTCAAAGTTTAAAGACTAATACAGTTCGATCTGCTCCAAATGTGTGTACAAAACATTTGAAGGTGGATACAAGCATCAATTTCAAATAAAAAAACCAAAATTGATTGCTTATACACGCCATCTAATGTGTTGTTTGTTCCTTAAAAATCTTGAATATGTTGGATTTAGATTGAAATTAAATTTTAAACAAGTTATTGAGTAAAATATTTTTTAATGAACAAAATCATTCAAAGTTTAAAGACTAATACAGTTCGATCTGCTCCAAATGTGTGTACAAAACATTTGAAGGTGGATACAAGCATCAATTTCAAATAAAAAAACCAAAATTGATTGCTTATACACGCCATCTAATGTGTAGTTTGTTCCTTAAAAATCTTGAATATGTTGGATTTAGATTGAAATTAAATTTTAAACAAGTTATTGAGTAAAATATTTTTTAATGAACAAAATCATTCAAAGTTTAAAGACTAATACAGTTCGATCTGCTCCAAATGTGTGTACAAAACATTTGAAGGTGGATACAAGTATCAATTTCAAATAAAAAAACCAAAATTGATTGCTTATACACGCCATCTAATGTGTAGTTTGTTCCTTAAAAATCTTGAATATGTTGGATTTAGATTGAAATTAAATTTTAAACAAGTTATTGAGTAAAATATTTTTTAATGAACAAAATCATTCAAAGTTTAAAGACTAATACAGTTCGATCTGCTCCAAATGTGTGTACAAAACATTTGAAGGTGGACACAAGCATCAATTTCAAATATAAAAACCAAAATTGATTGCTTATACACGCCATCTAATATGTAGTTCGTTCCTTAAAAATCTTGAATTTGTTGGATTTACTGTTATGAAGGACCTCTTAGTTATAAATTTGGGTAAAAATCAGTTTTTTTTCCCTTAAAATATATAACTTCTTTCTTCCTTCGCTTGGAAATATGAAATCCTCTGGATGGACTGCAGGGGAAGTTTTTTGAAAGACTCAGAAGCAAGCGAGTTGAGTTCGCATCAGTTTTGCATAAAAGTCGAACAATGGTGTTAAGAGATGGTACATTATAATGAGCCCTAAGAACTGGAAGGGGGGGTGGGCTATGGTTTAGTGTGTTTCATGAAGAAAACTGATTAGCTTTGATCTAAATCTGCATTATTTGATATAAACTTGAAATTCTCGAGTCTTTAATTTTTTAAATAAATATATAAAAAAAGCATATACATCCTGACTTTTTTTACAATACGTCCTCAATTGGCTAGAATTGGAACTCGGGGCTACAAGCACTTCACCCTTATGACCAGAGTCTCCGACCACGTGACCAGCATGATAGGGTTGGTACCGCGTATCCAGAAATCTTCTGAACCACCCTGTAAGCAGTTAGATCCACGCTTTTACAAAGAAAAAAAAACACAATGAACTCTTGATTCCATCTCAACACGTTTCGTAGAGTGACGTCATGAACATTAATTAAAGAATTTTTTAACTTAATTAATGTTGATGTAAACATTACGTTTTCTCAAAAGATATAAGGAGAGAACATTTTTCACTTACCTACCTCGAATCTTTTGGGGGAAAAATCAAAGGAGAATAGATTAGTGGAAAGTTGTTTATCGCGAACGGCATGTGATTTTTATCTCAGAATTTTTGAAATAAAAACACTATAAAAAATAGTACATACCTGTTATTATACCTATTGAAATAGTACGTATTGAAAAATCGCTTTTATTTCTGAAACAACATGTTACAAAAGCGATTATCCTTTGGACAAATTTTGTTTGCCATAATATCACCCTCATCACTCGACCAGCTGGACACAACTCATGCACAGAAAGACACTTTACAGTCGAGCCTGGATGTAAGAGAACCATTTCCAGTTCAAATAAACCACTTTAAAAGTGAAAATCATCTCTTCATAAAAGAAATCTGTATGAAAAAGAGAAAAAAATCCCGTCTCATGAGTTCTCTTACGTACATATCCCGATTTGACTGTACTGCTAACAGTGATAACGTTGATGTAAAGCGATATCCGTTGTAAAGGAGTCGGACCTTACGTTGAAAACAAACTTGAGTGAACACGGTAAGGCTAAAGTAGACACTTTGAGTAAAACAATTTTAAAACTTATATTGCTCTTGAGCTGGGTTGAAGATATTGTTAAGATTTTCAAGATAAAATTTTCGTCATAATATTTTCAACCACTTGTTCTTTTTTTTATGTTTTTTAAGGGTCTGAATAAGTATTCTTTCCTCCATATGCATGGAGGGAGCATGAGATGGGATGATATATGTTCTGGATTTTCTAGACACGTTCATTCGAATGTCCTGTGATGCCATGTTTGTTCTGTAGTTTTCTAGAAACTGATGCTCGTGTAATATTCTATAATGCCATTTTTCTGTAGTTTCTAGAAACTCATGCTTGATGATATTCTATAAGGTCATATTTGTTCTGTAGTTTTTAAACTCTGTCGCTCGTATCTGGATTTTTTTAAGGCCAAGGAAAATCCTTTGTTTGTTTTGCAGTTTCTATACGCTATTGCTTGTATAATGTTCTATAAGGTCATATTTGTTCTGGATTTTCTAGATACGTTGACTTTTTTAATGTTCTTTAAGATTATGTTTGTTTTTTAGTTTTTAGACACAGTGACTCGTATAATGTTCTAAAAGGTCATTGTTATTCTCTCTGTAGCAAATAATAATTGCAACTTTACTGTTGCTAGATAAGGTTTATCTAGCTTTATTTGGGGGAACGGCTCCTGTTTTTGACTTATCCGCTTCCCCCTTAATTGTTGTTATTATCCTGTGAGTATTCTGTGTCTTGTTGAATGTTGTCTTGATGTAGATCATGTTGTTATCTTCCTGCTAATGTAACCACAGGAAGATCAAGTAAATTTTCTTGGTGTATGTGTGAAGCAGTTTGTTGATTAAGTCATGAAGTCATTTGTGTACTCTGTGTCTTGTTGAGTGTTGTCTTTGTATATCTCCCTGCTAATTTAACCACAGGAAGATACTCATGGTTATTCTATCGTATAAACATGACCTCTTAGAATCAACATCAAATTTATATTATCTTTTATTCTATCATACTAAACTAGATATATTTCTATAATGTTTAAAACAATCAACTGGTGAAGAATACCCTATTTATCACCACCCTTGATCAAACACTATATAATTTTCTTGTAAATATTTTGTCTTGTATTTTATTTAATTTATTGAAAATGAATTTTGATTGAAATTGTTTAATCATATCAGTCATGTAATCTAAAGATTACAAAGTCACTTAAAAATCAGAGTTTCATTACAATCATATTCTGACTGACGGTGACATACTCGTAGTATTGAAAGAGCAGCGTTTAAACTTTAAAAATCCAACATACTTTTCATCACACGTTTTAATTTTTTAGAAACGCTGTTTCTGAACGCTCACAGTTTCTATTGATTGCGCAATTCTTTGGAACATTCGAAGTGTGTGTAGGTTGTAGGTCTTGTTCTTGATTGTATAATTAGGGGCTTAGTTTCTTTGAACATAGAAGTGTGAAGAGGTTTAAAATATATTATTGCAATGAAAAAGAAAACGATTACTTAAGGGTTTTAGGCTGATGGCATGCTAATTTATTGTTCTGTTTTGATCAACACCTGGGTATTTCTCACTAGTGGTGATACATTCAGGGTGGTTCAAACATTGACGGTTAAAACAGAAAAGTGAGAAGTTTTACTAGATCTTTTGACTTTGAACTAGATATTTTGTCATTCATATTTTGATCGAAATTTCCATCCTCCCCGGGTGCTAACACATCTTTGAATGTATATAATTTGTATAAACGTCAAATTTGTGCCCATGTCATTTACCTGCTCTATGAGAATTGTCGCTTTACCGTGGATCAACTTGTGCTGGTTGATAAAATAGCGACAAGACATTAGCATTTTCGATTGCACTGTTACAACACCATCAACGTCATCTTATTCTTCAAGCTTTGCGTGCTGCGTACTACTCATTGCTATTGAAAGTAAAATTGATGGTGGTACTTTCTGTTTTGTAGCTTGCCCATCCAGTATGACTCCTCTTCTTCTTCTTTCACATTGCTTTTTCCCAAACCTACTTGGGCTCGACATGGAGTACCAATGAACTTGTTTTGTAAACCTATTAAAAATAAATAAGTAAATAAAATAAAATTGTTCAACCTCATGGTTGAGAGTGGATAGTTTTGGTACATTTTTGTGGGAAAAATGCATGCAATGGGTGGAATTCGAACCAACGAATCCCTACGCTACCTGGATCACCAGAATAGCGGTTAACCACTAGACAATCAATGCACGACTACCTAAATTACTTCCACTGAGATGTTTGAACTGAAGTTAAGTTATCATATTTGTATTAATCACTTTTGTGATACCATAACTATTCAAAGTCACTTTCCTAAATCTACGCTGAAACCACCGACTTGAACCACCGACCTCCAGGTTACAAGTCCGCCGCCTTATCGATGAAGCTTCTTGAGTTCGGTAGAGATGTTTGAACTATTATCCACGTCGACTTTCATATTTACTTGATATCTAGGACAAAGCCCTGAACATTTGGATTATCTGGAACTCTCGAATATTTTCTTAATTACGAGGAAAAGTGATGTAATTTAAATGAGGTAATACATATTATTGGGATTTGATTATTCGCTAATAGCGGAGGAATATTGCAGCAATTATTGATTGGTTAGTCATTAATTCATTAGGTCTACCACCTGTGTGTGATAACACGTTCTGAGCCATGGAATATTAAAGCCTGCTTCTCTGTACCAAATACTTTACAGACTTCAGCAGCTCGATTGGTAAAATGGTGGGCTCGAAACCTGGAGGTTGGTAGTTCGCGTCCCAAGCTCAGCAAAAGCATGTTTGAGTCATTGTGACAATAATAATAATAACACTTTTTAGAGGAAGCGTAAAACCACCAAGGCGTATGGTATAAACATGACTTAAGATACGCACTTTTCTACCAACCACTAACCAATCATGGATGACGTCTTTTTTAAGGTAATCGTGGTCGCAATAACAGCTAATAACAATGTTGAAAAATTCCCTTAATCGGCCCTCTAGTGGGAATTTAACCAGCTAAGGCTTTTAATCACACTTGAAATCCAATGAATCAGCTGCTGGTGATTGACAGACAATTAATCACTGAATTAGTGTGGTCAAAGCTTTTATATACCTGGTCCAATAGTGAAACCAGGCATTTTAAATATCCTTCATATGATTAACACAGAGCATTATGAATTTTAAACAGTTCACAGAGCATTTATATCAGCTGTCATAGGTGAAAGTCACAGAGGCATTTATATCAGCTGTCATAGGTGAAAGTCACAGAGCATTTATATCAGCTGTCATAGGTGAAAGTCTACAAGACATTTTGTAATCACTTGTCGATGTCAAAGTACCTAACGCTTTCATATCAGCTGAAGGTGATAGCTCCAGTACAATTTATATCTCAGGCGTGTCATAGGTGAAAGTCACAGGCATTTATATCAGCTGTCATAGGTGAAAGTGCAGGAGCATTTTATATTGGCCCTAGTCATGGTGAAAGAAGGAGCAAATGTATCGGGCGTCCAAGGGTGAAATTTTATTTTTCTTTCAACGTGATCGGAAATGAAGTTAATGCACTTTCGTGGATAATGTCATCCAGTATGCTAATCGCTTGTCGAATACATCCATCCTGAAATGGACTTGCGACCGAACAATAAGATTTAAAGTCCGCCGTCCTTGATCGATGCCAAGTACTGGAGGTCGGTGTTCATAGTGTTATCAGCGGATTTATAAGGCTGTTGAGTAGGTGTGATAGGCGTAGTGATTGAACAAATCTATTCATATTTTGCTTGGCATGGTTGGACAAAGGAGCAACCCCTTACAACGCAAATTGTATTATGGGCGTGCCAAGAGGGTTGACCATAATAATTTCCCCCACTTCAACCGTGGACACGGAAAGAAAGTAAATGCACTGGTAGTCAAGTGGATAATGGGTAATCCAGGTAGTGTAGGGATCCTTTGGTTCGAATACCATCCATCCATAGTTTTAATTTGAGTTTGTGACCGCATAATAATAAGACTTTGAAAGTTAGTACCGACCTTAGTAGCTTGATCGATAAGGCGGCGGACTTGTAACCTGGAGGTCGGTGGTTCAAGTCCCGGTTTCAGCGTAGATTTAATAAAGCGACTTTGAGTAGTTGTGATAGCACGAAAGTGATTAACACAAATATGATAACTTTTTTTTAACTTTGAAAGCTAGTTGGTAGAAAATGCTTTGAGCATTAACCTCGCCTTCCACTAACGAGCATTATTATTATTATTATAACGGCGCGCTGCACAGAACGTGTTGAATCAAAAAGTCAATTATGTGGCTGCTCCACTTGAGTCCACAGCTTGGGTAATAAATAACTGTCCAGATTGAAACAGTTTCCCCATGAAACAATAATTATACCTGGTATTAATAATTAATGAAAATTGGAAAATTGAAAAATTGAAAACAGAATTATGAGACCAATTCAAGTTTTTTTTTGTCCTTTTACCTCTTCTGCTTCGAGCTATCATACGAGTATCTATAGTATCATACGAGTTTTTATAGTATCATACGAGCATTTATAGTTATCATACGAGCATCTATAGAGTTTACTAAAAACTTGATGAACTTGGGACAATAACCCCGCCCTTCAGGTAGGACATTAGCTTTATTTTTTTTATTTTTGTTCTTGTTTCTTTATTCAATCTATTTTTTTCTTTTTTTTTTTTTCTTTATAATTTCATTGTATTTTAATCCATTTATTTTGTCTTACCACTCTTACCTAATAAAGCAAAATAATAATAATATAATGGTTTTGTTACCAGTGTTTTAATTGTATCCTAGCTGATGCTTGATTCTCTTAGGCTTAATTAGGTGTAAATCTATCCCGGTAGCTCAGTGTTCAAGGCGTCTGCCTGTTGGGGTAGACTTTTCGAAGAAAATTTTATTCCCTCCAAACACTTAAGGTTCGGTATTCCCGGCCCTACCCAGGCTTAGTGACGTTAATGTGGGTAGCTGGTAAGATTCCCAGCGAATGGAGGGTAACACCCCCGTCCTGATCTGGACGTTAAACCAAAATAGAATCTTTGGCATTAGGCAGGGCATCCAGCAGAAATAAATGTGTCAACGCTACCAACCTCAACTATGAGGTTGAACAATCCCGACCCCAATAGCAACATAAGCTAATATGGATTAAAAGCAAGGGAGATGTGTATACTTACATCTCAGCATAACATACATATCCTCCTTCACCAAATCACCACATATAATTATGGAGTATAATTGAAACTGAAAATGGAAAGAAGACATTAAAGATTAATTGAAAGAAATAGAAAAATCCCCTACATTGAGAAAGTTAATATCTTCTGGATTGTAATTTGCTGTGTATTAGCAATCTACCTAAGGTAGACAGCCGCTATTGTATGTATTTTAAATATATTAACCATTTGTTTGTCTATTTTATTTTGACTCTCTGATTGAGTCACCCAGTAAGGAAAGATGTGTACCACAGTAGTTTTACTATTCATCATGAAATATCCCATAGAATTTCTCCTGAATGAAGAAGGAACATATTGAGTATTGTTCTAACAAAACAATAAGGACTTTACCTTCTACCATGTAGTTCTTTGTTTATATACATGAGCTAAATATATCCCAACTTGTACATGGGAATAGTACATAGCAAATTTTTGTATTATATCCAATTTTTATTTACTTGAATATTCAGTCTTTTTATCTTATAATTAATTTTTCTGTGTAAACTCAAAAGTATAGAGTTTCATTGAAGACTGTTGTTGAGCAAATTCTTAAATTACAATATTTTGAACGAGATGTTCCATTTGGGTTTCTTGAATGAAATCTAGGTCAGATGTCTAAATTCACATAATTGTTGGTAAATTGAGCATGTCTTACAAAATACACAAACACTATTATATTCGTGACCTTTTCTGTTGTTGTTTTATCAACAATAGCTTGAGATAGAAGATACCACTAATCCGGAGGATATAAATATTTTATTGTACCGTATTTTTTCCCCAAATACTTTTTGTTCAGAAGCGCATGCTTTTTGTTCAAGACCTGCGAAAACATGATAGTCATAGTATACGCCTTAGTGAGAACAATAAACGAAAACAAATTATCTACTTTAATAAAATCAAAGAACCGTTTAGTGGAAGGTAACCGTAGAGCAAGGTAATTACTTGAATATTGGGATGGGTTCCAAAATGAACCTTTCCAGCAGCCAACTACCATTCCTCCTTCTACTTCTTTTATTTTTCATAAGCTTGCTCGATGCTCGTGTACACTTTGTCCTGTCTCATAATCTCATATTTACTTGGTCTTTCGTCATTATCTCATGTCGTCGAAATAGGCCAAGTAGTTCCATTACATCAATAGTTAAAGTTAATAATTAAAAAGTTTATTAATAGCCATTACCAACTCTCCACCTACTTCTGTTTCATTGGCTTGCTTGTCTCGTCTCATATTTACTTCGTCTTTTGTCATTCTCTCATGTAGCGTTTCACTGTCGGTTATTTTCTTCTCAACTGTCTTGTCTCATATAACCAGCTCACCACTGGACTCGCCTAATGGTTTCTAATGGATGGAGTCAATTTGTTCAAGCAGTAGCACAGGTGAGCACAACTCCCATTTCGTCTTATTGGTTGAAATGTTTCACTTTTTTTATTATCTAATGCTCACAGATGCGTACCATGTAATTTACTCTTCAAACTAAACCTGCCTCACGCCCTGAAGCGTAGTTTTTTATATTGTAAACGAAAATGGAGGCCAGTTTACAGTTTCGTATTAATTATCGTCCTTGTTCCAGTGTTGACAGAAGAGGCTCTGGTGGGTTTCTCTTTGACCTCGATTCAGGGTCATCGACAAGCTCCTTGGAGCGTTCAGTTTCAAGACTTTCGTCTAATGAAAATTAAAGCAACTGTAATAGCATACCAATATCGAAATATTTTTTATCACATATTATTTTACTTCTGATAATTTCTAATCTAATATTCTCTATCTATCCATCTTTTATTAGATTATAGTGGTGCATGTCAACATCTAAGGTCATACACACCAAATCTAATATTAAACTTAATATCTATTAAAGACGGAATTTAATTTCTATTAAATGGACGGTAGTAATTTAATATCTAATTAACCAGGTAATGTCCCAAAATTTTCAACAGTATGTTCTTCTTAAACATAAGGTTTTCAGGGGACGTCATTGTTCAAAGTTGAAGTTGGTTGGTTCTGTGTAAATTATACAAGAAGTTTATAAGCAAGTAATTCGAGTCTGTCTGGTCAAGCGACGAGTAAAGTAGGAAGACACGGCTTGACACCGGAATGAATTGGTTGGGTCATTCTCGAGTGGACAGCAGAGTTTGAAACAATTGACTTAATTTCCATTTCCTCCGCCACCTTGACTCTCTCTCTCTGTTTGAACTCTGAATAATTTCTGCTCGTGATGTTCTGGTAGTCAAGTAGTTAACGCGCTGGTAATCCAGGTAGCGTAGGGATCCGTTGGTTTGAATTCCACCCAGTGCTTGAATTTTTCTTCATTTATTTGAGTTTGTGACCACATAATAATAAGACTCTGAGGGTTAGGTGGTAGAAAATGTTTTGAGCACTAGTCACCATTAACCTCGCCTGGTGGTGGTTATCTTCCACTAAAGAGTGTTATTATTATTATTCTGTTAATGTTGTTGTTGATGGAGGTACTGACTGATGCTTTGTAGAATCATGTATTTCGGAAGTTCTCCTTTTTTTGAGTTTTTCGACTAACGGATTTGACTGAAATAAAACTCTAAAGTTACTCCGACACTCCGTATGAATTCCATCGCATTTCTCACCCAGTAGTGGATTGAACACGTGTCTTCTGCCGAGTACATTGTACCCCATATTAACATGTCTTGAAAGCAGAATGTGTAAGAATAGAATGCCAAGTATTACGAAAAATGTTTGAAGACCTTCGTTGATACAAATATCAATGATGGTTTGTTGTAAAAAAAAAAAAAAAAAAAAAAAAAAAAAAAAAAAAAACAACCCTGATGCTCTAAGCTCAAGTCAGGAAATTATACTTTCATTTGTATAGTACAGTATAGTATAGTATAGTAGTGCTTTATTTAGACTGTCGGCTCGAGACAAGAAGTCCCATTACGCTAACAGTTTAGAATGCCAAGTATTACGAAAAATGTTTGAAGACCTTCGTTGGCACAAATATCAATGATGGTTTGTTGTAAAAAAAATTTTTGTTGTATTTAATTTTCTTCAGTAATTAAATCTATGCGCATGTGCAATAACACACTCCCGTCCATTTCCATCTACGGTAAAGTTTTCAACAGTCACATGTCGTGGCATTTCTCATCTTTAGTTTTGTAAAAATGGTTTCATATCTTATCTTACTTTATTCAGCCCATTTGTGAGTATTATTATTGGAATTACATTAATTATTCCGTTCGCTAAGACTAGTTCAACTCTGCTAGACTTAGAAAATTGTCATGGCATACCCACCTTATTAGAATGCCTGCGAGAATATCCTCACACCATTGTTGAAGAACAAAGTTGAGATTAGAATAATGTATAACACAGTCTTAAGTCCTTTATCCAGAGCAGGTCTAGTTTATCAAATTGGAAGGGCAAGAAAGTCCATTCGAATTCTGAAACATAAAAAAGAAGGGTCATTAGAAAAAGAATCAGAAAAAGTGCTTTGACCTCCCGCAGCACGACTTCTCGCAGCTTGATAAAAACACATTAAGCAAATTCTCTAATGAGAGTAATAATTAATTATAAAATTTTCAACGGAAATTTAATTTTCCTCAAGAAAATATTGCGGAGCGAAAGACACTTGCAACTTTTATGTATTCTGGAAAGTTTTCAACTCGCAAGAAAGTTTCCTATTCGGGTATTTCAGCGCGTTTTGTAATTCACTCAGCTCGCATTGTTTACTTTATATTCGTTTAGAAAATTTCTCAGCTATTAGGAAAGCTCTGGAAACTAAAAACAATCGCAGGCTTTGGCGGAAAGTTTGTTTTAGAATCAAGAGAAGCAATTTGTAATATGTGCTACAAATTGCTCATGAGAGAATCATGTCTGGAGTCTATTCCAAGAATCTACCCACAATTTGTAATAACCTGAAACTGAGCTATTATATTTTCAGTATTCATATTGGAGTGAGCTGGTCTACAAAATTCGATAGAGATCATTTTTAGATGGTTTCCAGTGCTATTCACAAGTGTTGTGCAGTATCCCTTCCTGAAAACTTTTACTCAAGCAAAATTATTCAATAGACCAATTAGTAAAATGACCAAAACAGTAAAAAATAAAAAATTTGTTCATCAGTTTTCTTCTCACACTTGCATCACAATTCAGGCCGGTCATCAGGCAGACAAATAAAAAAAGAGAGAAGTCGTACCAGATATTTTCTAAAAGGCTAACACGGCTATTTCAATCATCAGGTTTCCTCTTTAACTCGCGAAAAGTTCAGACAAGCACACGTAATTAGGTAGACACAACAGAAAAGTGAGAAGTTGTACCAGATATTTTCTAAATGGCAAGTTGCTCATCAGGTTTCCTCTCAAACTTGCGACACAATCCACTTGCTTTAATTAAAAACAAGACTGTTATCTTGATTTGCAATCTCAACACAATGATGTGAGGAGATCTTCCCGGAATAATACGGTGAGTATTATGACATGACACTTAATATGATGGTGTTGTAATAGGCCAAGGCTTTTTTATTGTAAATTAAAATACGATATCCGGTAGATTTAATCAACATCAAGTATGTACTGAAGTGTGTGTGCTAAAAGAAAGGTGATATCTATACCCAATTCTGTTGCAGGGGTGGAAATATCTTTAGATTACCAGTTCCTGTAGGATTATCGAAAGAATCTTTTTCTCATCACCATCAACAGCAACATCATTACTATTCTGTTCACCATGAAGAACATTGAAGTTAATTACAATTATATACAATTATATATCTGATATTCATGTACATCTAATACAACTTCTCACTTTTCTGTTTATACTGATTAACATAGAGAGGTTAGTTGATGGCATGGATATTCAGAACTATTACCTGCTGATGAGAGCAAATAAGCTCGAAACAGCTGTCCAGGTATGTTCTGATATTCATGTACATCTAATACAACTTCTCACTTTTCTGTTTATACTGATTATACTGATATAGCAATGCCACCCGACAATATTATTGCTTATCGCATACAATAGATTTGTTATATAAAAAAATCGTGGTTCAAGAGTTGAAGAATAAGATATGCTAATGGCAATACAATTGCCAAAATGGTACACACGCATAGCTATTGAATTTTTTTTGTGGTCAAGATTATCAAGTATAGCTGTTTGATAAAAACTACTGCACAGTCAGTTTTTAGCTAAAAAAGCTGTACAAGGATCAATATACATGATTTATTTATTTTATTTTTAATAGCGGGTTACACCCGCCGCTTCGCCAGCCCATCAAACACACACAACGCGCACACACACACACCCACCCACCCACACACAACCACCCACACACACCCACGCACACACACATCCACACACACCCACATCCACACACACCCACACACGCACACCCACACACGCACACACACCACACACACCCACACACCACACACACACACATACCACACACACACACTACACACACACACCACACACACACACACCACACACACACACACCACACACACACACCACACACACACCATACACACACACACACCACACACACACCACACACACACACACACACACCGCACCACACACACACACGCACAAAATGTCATTTAGGTTTGAAAAAAAACCTGAATATTTTTTGTCGCCCATCTATTTTCTGGTCTTCCCCGGCGTAGCTCAAGAATGGCTCATCAGAATTTCGCGATCAATATGTCAAATGAAAGCCTAAACCCTTGCCTAAAACTTTCTCGCTCTGAGTTGATAGGTCGTCACTTCAAATTTCGAGAAAAAATGACATTTAGGTCAAAAAACGTGAATATTTCACATGTTACCCATCCATTTTTTTACCTTACCCGGCGTAGCTCAAGAACGGCTCATCAGAAATTCGCGATCGATATCTCAATTGAAAGCTCAAACCCTTGCCTAAAACTTTCTCGCTTTGAGTTGAAAGGTCGTCGCGACAAATTTCGAGAAAAAATGTCATTTATGTCAAAAAACGTGATTTTTTTTTGCGTCACCCATATATTTTTATCCTTACTCATTGTAGCTTAACCTCAGGGAGATATAACCTAGCCTAGAAAAATTCCCTGATCCAACCGGACCTATGTTCAAAATTTCAGGTTTCTCGGTCAAACGGTGTGGATTTGTATAAAGAACATACATACATACATACATACATACACACAGACAGCTTTCTTTTATAGATATAGATTTGGGTTTAACGTCGCTTTCAAATGCATGGTTATATTACAACAGTACATAATATAATAATTATGTAATATGTTTTGATATTTCTGCACATCCACTACAACTTCGCACTTTTTTGTGGACAGTAATGATTTGATTAAAACTAATTGGCTGAAGAAACGACTCCATGTGTGTTTTCATATTCAATAATCATCTTCATCTAGTTCAATAAGGGTTGGGTGGAAGAGATTGCCATAGGCAATAACCCCGCCCTTTAGTTAGGACATTTATGTTTTCAAATATTTTCTACTCTTTTTCATTTTTATTGTATATATTGTTTTTTTTGATTTTTCACTGTTAAAATTATTATTTATATGTACATAATGTCCTTTTGTATCTAATAAAGAATTATATAATAATAATAATAATATTCATGTACAAGTTCTCATCTTTTTGAATAGTTATTTTTCTGATTCAACTGTGATCAGGTCGTCCATAACTATGTACCAATGTACCATGTACCAATTGTACCATGTATTTATGGTCAGAACATACCTGGACAGCCCGAAACAACTCTCCAGGTATTTTCTGATATTCATGTACAATTGTACATCTAGTACAATTTCTCACTTTTCTATTTATACTGATTAAAATAGAGAGGTTAGTTGATGGCATAGATAATCAGGACTATTACCTGCTGATGAGAGCAAATAAGCCCGAAACAGTTGTCCACTTGTCCAGGTATATTCTGATATTCATGTACATCTAGTACAACTTCTCACTTTTCTGTTTATGCTGATACTGATTTAATTTTATTTCATTTTGGTAAATACAATACAGGTAGATGGACATGCCCATCCCCCAAGAAGTTTATAACTACGTGAAAGGAGCCAAGGCATTGGATATGGGCGTCCATATAATCCACTCACCACCGTGATTTAGGTATCTATCCCTATCTCACGGACACGAAATTATTATATACTACGTGAATGCACACTCAAATAGATGAGGAAACAGCCAACCATTGGGTGGGATCCGCACCACAGATCACGGAATGGGATAGATTGTTTACATTACAAGTCTAGCGCCGTAACCATGGCGACGTCCGATGCTTGTTTTTGGTTCATAGTGACTTTGTGATTCATCTGTGCTCGAAGTTGATCATCATCTGAAAAATCCGAGAAAGAAATGTGCCATGACTCGAAATAAACAAAGTAGGTAACAATTCATGTATTATTATTCATTTTTTTATAGAACGTTAAATTATTTTGTATAAAATAATTGAGCTTGACAGGTTTGATTAGGTGGGTTAGTCTCTTCAGTCCGCTGGATAGTATTAAAGGCAAAATGTAACATACATTGATATATTTCTCAATAAGAGTTTACAATAGAGGTTGGGATGCAGGTTAGTTAAACATAATTCTAAAATTACATAATAATTTTTTTTTTAAACAATTACTACATGCTATAATTTTGCAGTGTCACATAATTTTTCCCCCCATTTTCTTCTTTTTCCTTTCTATCACAATAATTGTGATTAACACTTACCTTTCAAATGACTTTTCGACTAGTCCTCATTTGGTTTAGGTTTTAGTCTTTAATATGTTCCTTAGAATAATTTTGTTCATTTTCCGAAAGAGTTGGCTAAAGGTTGTTGGTTTGGAAGAAGTTCAAATTTGTGTAACGTTTGATACAGAGAGGTGGGCGTTGGTTTGAACAATGGGACTCTTGCTTAATCATTCCAGTAACATTCCTTGTTCTCTCAACTTCATACAATGGGAGCTAAAGCTGTTGGACTTCGTACATTTGTAGGTACAATGTCTTTCCGTTGTACCACTGATGATGCCTGCAAAGACGAAACTCTGGTTATGAAATACATACGTTATCCATGTTTTCTTACAGTTTTTTTATTCATATTTGTGTTTATCACTTTTGTGATGTCACAACTACTCAAACTCGCTTTACTATATAAAGATTTAGTAAAGTGAGTTTGAATTTGGGACTTGAACCACTGACCTCCAGGTTACAAGTCCGCCGCCTTATCGATCAAGTTACTGAGGTCGGTGAAAATTTAAATTTTTCTCATTATGTGGAACTTAATGTTTTGAAAAACAAAAGGTTGATTTTTATAGCTCTAGCTAGGTAGGTGGTGATTGCAGATTATGATCGATGTTGGGATTTCCAAAAATGTACATTATTACAATGTAAAACTGAAATTTGGGGAAAACTGAAAAAAAAGCCATGTGATGTTCACAACCTTTGATTCTACGTTCGCTCAATTATACAGCGTTAGAATTCAGAAATTAGAATCACTATCTATTTTTTCTGTTCACCAATGATATAATTTAGTCCTAATTGACTCGCTGGAGTGCAGAGGGGCGGGTCAGAATGTTAAATTTGGAATGTATAACAGGCTGCATGTAGTAGTTAGTTATTCTAACCTAATTGGTAGTATTTAAGTTTTTTTTAAGGTGAGGAAGGTTTATTGAAGTAAAATGAGCAATTAGAGTAAGAAGAGGCAAAGGGAAGTTAAAATTATATTAATATAATTTTTTATTACAACACTATTTTAATATTTAGTACCTATTTTTTAAAATATTATTAAATAATATTTAATTATATAGCTCATTTTTGTAATTTAGTTCAAATTAAAACAGTACAGTAGAAATCGTTTATAACGACACGTTTGTAACGAACAATCGCTATAGCAAACAAAATCCCGTCCCTTGGATCTATGGAACTTCTTGCTAAAGTTGCAATGTTTCAAACAGGGAAAAACCGTACAAAATTATTAAAAAGCCATTTGTAAGGTTTCTCTCCTGTCTGAACTTATGCAGATGTTGTTTTAACTGATCTTTTGATTCTTTCAATAACTGAATGAAACTTCTTGCTGGATGCTGCAATGTTTCAAACAGGGAAAACCGTACAAAATTATTCAAAAGCACATCTGTAAGTTTCTCTCCTGTCTGAACTTATGCGATGTTTGTTTTAACTGATGTTTTGATTCTTTCAATGACTGAATGAAACTTTTTGTGGATGCTGCAATGTTTCAGACAGGGGAAAAACCGTACAAAATTATTGAAAAAGCACATCTGTAAGGTTTCTCTCCTGTCTGAACTTATGCAGATGTTTCTTTTAACTGATCTTTTGATTCTTTCAATGACTGAATGAAACTTCTTCTGATATGCAAATTTCGAACAGGGAGAAAACCTTACAAAATTCATCAAAAACACATCTGTAAGGTTTCTCCTCCGTTTGAATTTTCTACAGTTTTGTTCTTTAGCGATCTTTGATTCTCAGATGACTAGCATGATCTCAATCACATGGTAATTTATTTCGCTTTTTTCTAGCAGACGAACTTTTGCTAATGTTTCTTTTAACTGAAATTTTGATTCTTTCAATAACTGCAATGGACCTCTTCTTTAAAATCTTTTAATCATAATACAATTTTCCCCTCATAGGTTTTCTGCTCATACAAAATAATCGCGAGCGTTGAAGATGTTTGTTATCTCGGGATTGCCGTTGATTAAATACTGAGTTTTCAAATTCACACGAGAGAGACCTACAGAATTATAAAAAGCACATCTGTAAGGTTTCTCTCCGTTGAACTTTACAGATGTTTTTTTAACTGATCTATTGATTCTTCAGATGACTGCATGATCTCAATCACATGGTAATTATTTCGGCATTTTTTTCTAGCAGACGAACTTTTTCTTAATCTTTTCTTTAATGAAAATTTTTGTTCTTCCAATAATGCATGTTTACCCTTCATTCTTTAAAAAAAATCAACTCTTCTTATAATAAAATTTTTCCCCTCATTAGTGTCTTTCTGGCTTCATACAAAAATAATATTCCGCGTAGTCTGTTGATAGATGTTTGTTTAATCTCGGGATTGGCCGTGTTGATTTAGATATTACTGAGTTTTGCAAAATTTCACACTGGAGAGAGACCATACAGAATTATTAAAAAGCACATCTGTATGGTTTCGCTCCTGTCTGAACTTTAGCAGATGTTTGTTTTAACTGATCTTTTGATTCTTCAGATGACTGCATGGATCTCAATCACATGGTAATTATTTTCGGCATTTTTTCCTAGCGGACGAATAGGTTTTTCTTGGATCTTTTCGTGTAATGGAAGTTGAAGTTTTTGTCTCGTCCCAGGAATCTCAGGATTGGTCATAATTTTACGCCTCAATTATTGTAATACAAACAGATACAGAATGGCCAAATAATGGATAAAATCCCAATGGGATAGGTACCATTGGGCTGAAAACTATGGTCCTGAAAAATAAAACTCTATAGTCAAAATTAAAAAAAAACAAAGTAAATGCCGACCCTAGTAGTATCATAAGCTAATATGGGGTAAAGGCAAAGGAGATATACATACTCGTATGTATATTATACAAAGTACAAAAAGAATGATGCAAATGTAGAGTAACATGTTTAAAAATACCAACGTTGCTTTATTTCAGTGTTCAAAATTATTTGCTCTTGCAAATTTGGATGTAACAAAAGTTATCATATCATGTTTTTTATCTTTATCTTTTGAAGGTGGGGTATCTATTCATTAATGATGTTTATTTGTTAAAAAATAAATACATGAAAACTTCTATAAAAAAATTGGCCATTAGAAATCTGGAGAAAAATGACCCAGTCTCATATTTAACTGTGTTTAATGAATTTTTATGATCAATATGAATATCGTGACACTAACGCTTGTTATACAAATTCTAAAAGAATAACTCAAATATAATATTATAATTTATTGAAATTTCATATGATTGGTATACTTTGTGAGAAAAATGACCCTCCTAGGGTACTCGTAGTAGTTCTCTTACAACCCACAACATACCTTTTGTCTGACAATACCAACTGGTAACCTTTCTTTTAATCTCAACCCCAAGCATCTTGAGTCTCAAGTGCGCACCCCAACACTCTTCTTGATTTGATGGAGTAAAGATTACAAAGCTGTCAAAACAAATTAGATTGGGAGGACAGCTAGATATTTCCTATATCAGAAGGTTAATCAAATAATTATTGTAAGTTGTCACAATATTTCATTATTCTCAACCTCCCCCTAGTCGGTAGTGTTAACCCTTTCTATAGAAACACGAGAGGTTCATTCCAACGTCTCGAATTACAGTAAGTGTGAAAGGGATTTTGAATAAATAAAAATGACATTTCTGTCAATAAAAATATTATAATAATATGGATATTGGTAACCAACCACTTAAGATAGAAATAATCAAATAATCGTTTTTGATCATGTTAAAGACATGAATAACGCTTTAATCAATTTCCTTGGTAGAGTGTTGTGAAGGGTTTCATTTAAACTTGGAAAATGTTCAAATATAATATAGCTGAAAAGGTTAGCTATTGTACAATTTGTGTGAGGAAATTTGAGATGAATGCAATGTGTAACGGTTGGGTAATACAAGAGAGTTTGTTGCTGGTATAAAATTGGTATGACACAGGGATTGTCACTTTAGGCACAGCTTCACTTTGTACTGGAAAATATTGGATTATGCCATTAAATTAACCCTGATTATTATCATTGTTGAAAAATGCATTACTATACAGGGTCTTCATAAAGTCTCACCCAGGCCTAGGTTTCTCGAAAACGACTCAGAATATCAAAAAACGCAAAAACCCATATTCCTTTATATTTAGGGGGACTGATTTTCAGCCAATTTTTTTTTTTGCCTATACGGCCCCAGTCAGGCTGGGCATGGACCAACTTTAAAATCTTAAATAGAATGGTATGTCTTGTGGCATATTATTTTAAAGGTCTTATTGAGAGAAGTTCATTACAACAAATTTTAGTTAGCTACGACTTACCGTTCTCGAGATACAGGGTCGGACGTCCTGCGTAATATCCATATATTTCGACCTATAACTCGTTAACCGTAAATTATGGAGAAATTTTTTCTTGTTAATAATAACTCCTTATGGCAAGAACTTTCGAACAAGTTAAAACTTGATTTGTTTTTTCGTTAAATTTTTTTCGACTGTTCGTCCGGCTGGCTGACGAAACCGACCAGAAACTAACATCAACAGAGTATGTCGAGTTATAATTTGTTCGAAAGATCTTGTCATAAGGAGTTTTTATTAACAAGAAAAATTTTCTCCATAATTTACGGTTAACGAGTTATAGATCAAAATATATGGATATTACGCAGGACGTCCGACCCTGTATCTCGAGAACGGTAAGTTGTAGCACACTGAAATTTATTGTAATGAACTTCTCTTATTCAGACCTTTAAAACAATATGCCACAAGACATACCATTCTATTTAAGATTTTAAAGTTGGTCCATGCCCAGCCTGACTGGGGCCGTGTAGGCAAAAAATTTTTGGCTGAAAATCAATCTCTCTAAATATAAAGGAATACGGGTTTTTGCGTTTTTTGATATTCTGAGTCGTTTTCGAGAAACCTAGGCCTGGGTGAGACTTTATGAAGACCCTGTATAAACATGTACATGTATTTTATTACATTATTTTCAAAGTTTATATAAGTGTATATTCTTTTAATATTTATCAAACATAAAACATTTCATCAAAAACTCCAGTTTTTGGAACTGTATTTAATTTATATTTTGCTGGTATGTAGAATTGCACATTTTATGTGCACAAGTTTTATTATAAAAGTTATCATATTTGTGTTCTGGTTCATCACAATCATCATATCACAACTACCAAACTAGCTTTATTAAATATTTGCCATACTAGGGACTCGAACCACCGACCTCCAGTTTGCGAGTGAACCACCTTATCGATCAAGCTTCTGAGGTCGGTTATAATACAGGAACTCACAAAGGGTAACGTCTGATGAAAAGCTGACACCAGTGATTCAGAAATCTTTTCAAAGAATTCAAAGTAATACTTTGAAATGCTCTGAAAACCACCAGAAAATTCTGCGTATCATTTTAATGGAAAGCAAGCGTCTCCTTCGTCCCCCGCTGATAGCAATATTATGCCGTCGAAATTTTCGACTTCTCTGTTCTTGACTACAAAGCAATTCAATTGAATTATATTTCTCTCTTTTATTATCATATTTTCTGCATTTTTTTGTCACAAATCTTCTACCCTCGTTACCGAAAAGTCGATCAATGCTCACAATAGAATGTGCACGACATCATGTTACTTTACGAGTTTGCTATTTGACCGATAATCCAAAGGAAGGTTTGGAAATCACCAACAAATGTGGAAAACACCAAAGGTTTGGAAGGTTTGGAAAACATCAAAGGTTTTGAAGGTTGAGAAAACACCAAACTTGTGTTGTTCATTTATGAAATACTAACTGGGGTAGTAGATCACTGACCTGATATACTCAGGCTAAACATATGATGATATTATTCAGCCACGGAGGCGCCAGTTTCGACCCGTAACGATGTACGTCAATGCCTCATTGTGTAGAATAGCGTTGGAAAAAATAAATATAATGCCATGCCTCGGGTCGGAACTCGGAAGCAGCCAATCAGTCCAGGCTGTCGAAAAAGAGGGGACTTGTACTAAACTAGCATTCGTAGTGGATGTGCCTACGGTGCTAGACTCGTAGTATAATAATAATAACACTCTTTAGTGGAAGCTAATCACCAGGCGAGGTTAATGCTCAAAGCATTTTCTACAACCTTACCCTCAGAGTCTTATTATTATGTGGTCACAAACTCAAATGAATGAGAAAAAATTCATGCACTGGGTGGGATTCGAACAAAGGGTTGTTGTCTTTTGACCTATGATGAAGATGGCACCGTAAGTTTTTTTAACGTATCCCAGAGCAAGGACCCTGACTGTTAAGACTCCTCTGTAAATAAATGTAAAAAAGTCTCCCAGCAAGACAAATGACAGAAAGGATCTTCAACGGCAGCTAAAAATATTCCCAACACAAAACCTCGATTTTTTCTACATTTTTTTTCTTTCTTTCACAAATTAACAGGTTTAACCCATGTGTAGGTTCAACCCATGTGTATATGGTTATGGTTAACCATCGAAAAAAACCTCCTTTTTCAAAGGAAGGTTAGGAAAACACGAACCCTCCATATTATTTGGGGTATTTAATGAAGCGTGAAATCGTTGCGTTTGTCAGTGCGTGCGCTGTGCTGTTCACCGCTTCCACCGGTTTGTCAAGCAAACTGTTCGCTTTGCATTTCACACCCTCTGTTGTCAAATGAGTGGAACAATTAATGATGGTTCAACAAACTAGCAGTCCTAAAACAGGCTCGTAGACCTTCTTATGTTACAAGGGCCACCGAATATATTTTGACATATCATCATCATCATCATAGTCTGGCTGGGGACATTAGTCCCAACCCAAAACCTCGAATTTTTTCTACATTTTTTTTCTTTCTTTCACAAATTATCAGGTTTAAACCATGTGTAGGTTCAACCCATGTGTATATGGTTATGGTTAACCATCGAAAAAAACCTCCTTTTTCAAAGGAAGGTTAGGAAAACACCAACCCTCCATATTATTTGGGGTATTTAATTAAGCGTGAAATCGTTGCGTTTGTCAGTGCGTGCGCTGTGCACCGCTTTTACCGGTTTGTCAAGCAAACTGTTCGCTTTGCATTTCACACCCTCTGTTCTCAAATGTGCGGAACATCCGAATGATCCGAACAATTAATGATGGTTCAACAAACTAGCAGTCCTAAAACAGGCTCGTAGACCTTATTATGTTACAAGGACCTCGGAATAGATTTTGTAAGAATTATCATCATAGTCTGGCTGTGGGACGTTAAACAGAGAGAAGACCAGTGTCTCGCTAGAGGTCTATAAACAGATAATAGACAAGCCAACCCTTACAAGCCAGGCTAGCTTGCAGTTTCCTAAGAATTTAATGGCTTATAAAGAAAAGTCCAAGTCCTCATGATGGTTGATCGCCCATAGAAATATGTGGTTCAGGACGAGCCAACTTTGAAATAAAGTTGGCTGGAGACCATCACTCACCCCTCCAACTGTAGCCAAGCTGGCTACAACAACATCAACATCATATGTTGGCGTCATCGTGAACAATGGCAGCCAGACAGTAGAAGAATGACTCAGCACTTTTACCACTGTCTCTACAGGAGGCTAATAATTGAGAAGGGCCCCCAGAAACAAGCCAATGCTGTTCTACTCCCTGTTTATAGTGCCCCAGCCAGACTGCTGGCTCCCTGTTTATTTATTGGAACTCAAACCACCGACCCCCAGATTACAAGTCCGCCGCCTAATCGATCAAGCTACTGAGGTCGTTTGACAGAAGTACTAATAACTCCAATAAGAAAATATAAGCGATTATGATATTCATTTGTAAATATGAAGAAGACCCATGCTCTTTTTCTACGAAATGCGACATTAAAGCTGTCCCGGTAGCTCAGTGGTAAAGGCGGCACTCTGTGAATCCAGAGATTCCAGAGGTCGAGGGTTCGAAACCCAACCGTGACATGACAAGTTATCCTCCCATTTGGGATTTTTACCACATAATAATACGTCTTGAGCTTACTGCTGGAAGAATGGGACTTAATAGTCCTAATCGGGCAGAATAAATAAGGCGATATTATTATTATTAAAGCGTGTACTCAGTCTGCTCTGCAGTACCGTTCATTATGAATTTGTTCGCAAATTTGAACTCATAGGAATTAAGTATCAATACTGAGTATGAATAAATGCCTAATCAATTCGAACGAATGAATTACGAATTGAAAATGCCGTATGTTTTGCTATTTATGTATGACTTTTCACTTTTGCTTAAGAGTTTTGACTCGGAGCTAATGACTTTCAGATAATATCATTATTTTTATTTTCTTAACGGAGTTATTAGGTGCGAATTCATAATAACCTCAAGTGATCGATAGGACGGAGGACGTAGGTGGTTCAAGTTTGAGTAATAATATTGTGATATCTCATCGTCATTAACACAAACATCATAACTTTGAAAGTTATACGTGATATTAAAAAAAATTAATAACATTTTTATAAATAAATAGATAGTAGCTCGATCTGGAGGCCAGACGCGGCCGGCGCTAAGGAGCTGCGGAACTGCAGCACCCCCAGACGAAAAAGAAAAATACAGGATTTTCTTAAGTCCTAGCTCGCACACAATGAAAATCATCACACATTTCTAGAATAATTAATGCATAATATTATGATTGGTATAACACAAACTCTAACTCTTTAGATAGTTTAGATACTGAAAGACCGACTCTGCCATTTTAGTCCGGTTTATGTAACAGCACCTCCAAATCATTTTCTCATGGGCGCACCTGAAGGAGGTTTAACCTGAGTTCAGTGGTTCGAATCCCAAGTTTAGCAAAGATTTAGTAAAGCGAGTTTGAGTAATTTTAACATCACATCGTGACTAACTCAAACACGATAACTAGTATTCTTTCATAGTAGTCACTGTGGCAGAGCGAGTTAGCGCGCTAGGCATTGCACACATGGTGACCTGGGTCCGATTCCCAGCGGGGGAGGATTTTTTCTGCTCTGTACTTGGATGTTCGGGGTCCACTCATACCTCGTGAGGAAAAATGTAATGGAAAAAAAGCAAAGATTTAGTAAAGCGAGTTTGAGTAATTTTAAAATCACATCGTGACTAACTCAAACACGATAACTAGTATTCTTTCGTAGTAGTCACTGTGGCAGAGCGAGTTAGCGCGCTAGGCATTGCACACATGGTGACCTGGGTTCGATTCCCAGCGGGGGAGGATTTTTTCTGCTCTGTACTTGGATGTTCGGGGTCCACTCATACCTCGTGAGGAAAAATGAGTAGCTGCTTTAATGTGAAGCAGCGACCAGTGGCAGAATCTTAGGCAAAAAAATAATACAAGATATTGTAAATTAAAGTGGTAAAGTCCTATGATTCTGCGCTACCCACTAAAATTGTGACATAATAATACAAAGAAAAAGCATTATTATTATTAGTATTCTTTCATTCTCCAAAACTTAGAATGAGAGTAAGTTTTATTTTATTTCAATCAACAAGATGATATTATTTTTTATAAATAAAAAATTTCCTTCATCTGACCAGCATCTAATATCAACACGATAACTTGGAAAATTCAATGAAACATTGTGCTGCTTTCGAAAGCCCGTCCCTGCCTTCTCTATTGTGACACGGAAAGCAGTGACGTAGCACGGCAGAGAGGAAGCACCAAGGTGTTTGAACGTGAAGCAAGGTATAGGACAATAACATCGTTTTTTTTTCTTCTCTCTCTCTCTTCTCTCGCTCTCTCCTTCACGAAAGGCTTATTAAAATAACGTGAGTGTGTGTTTCAATGGCTTGAAAAGCGTCACTGTATTATCCCGGGTGGTTGGGAGAGCAGGGAAATGTTGCGAGTGTGTGGGAGTCTTGCCCGACGGCAATAGGAAGAGTGCTGTTTTGTGCTTCAACACTAGAACTTCTCACTTTTCTGTTTTGACTGATTAAAGTAGAGAGGTTAGCTGATGGCGTGTGAGTTATGAGATGGCTGAAGAGACCCAATAAGCTCGAAACAGCTGTCCAGGTATGTTCTAATGGTCTGATACTCGTGAAGTAAGCTATGATTCTGATGTGATTGATATGGTACTGGGAAATCAAGAAAGTGGAATTCATGTAATGAATTTATTGATAAAAAAGGTATGTCCTCATAGTCTGATACTCGTGAACTCAGCTATAATTCTAATGTGATTGATATGGTACTGGTAAAAATCAAGTAAGTGGAATTGATGTAATGTATTTATTGAGAAAAAAAAAATCATATATATATTTAAGCAATAGCTCCCTACATGTAAAAGTTATCAAACTTGAAAGCTTTTACTACTAAAAGCTCATTGTAAAAATAACAGCGAAAAAAATTCGACTCTAGTGGTAATTAACCATGATATTCAGCGCACAATGCCACTGGTGTAGCTACTTATCCAAACCCGACCTCAGAGGCTTGATGGATAACGCGGCGGACTTGTAAGCTGGAGGTCGGTGGTTCAAGTCCCGGATTCAACGTAGATTTAGTAAAGCGAGTTTGGGTAGTTGTGATATCAAGAAAGTGATAAACACAAATATGATAACTTTTCGGTAGTTGAAAATTGACCAAGACTAGGTAGTTAAAATTCAACATCTAAATTGTTGGGTTAGAAGGACATTCCCGCTTGCAGTGGCAGTCTAAGACTGGATGTCGGTGGTTCAAGTCCCCAATATAGCAAATATTTAGTAAAGCTAGTTTGAGTAGTTGTGATGTGAGGATGTGATTAAAACAAATATGATAACTTTGAAAAAATAAAAAGTATAAAAATAGGTCCTTTGTACTAATTTGTTCAACTTGGGTAAAAAGAGAAAATTATGTGCTCCTCACGTTTTAACAGCACTTCAGAGATTCGAAGTGACTCTGAAGAATTCTGTTGTTATTTTTTTACAGCGCTTTCTTCTTGCATTAATGATTTACCCTTTTCACACACAAAACATTAAATTCGCCTCAAAGAGAAATATTATTTTACTGCAGGTGTCGTAATTATTTTACAAGAGAGCAAAGAATATTAACCAAAATTTAAATTGAAATAAAAAAGTACAAAACAAAGTTAAGAATCAAAAGCAGTGAAGATTTTTTCCCCAACAAGAAAGAGAATTAAACAGGAGGAATTTGTAAAAAAAAAAAGATTTAGAGAAAAAGATTTAATTATTTAATTAAAGCGCTCTCCAAACAGTGCAGAGTATAGCAGTTTTTTCTCTCCGTTTTTTTTTAACAATACTCAGTTTTTTATTTTGCCTTGTTTACGCCTGAGAAGTCTCTTCTGCACTTCCCATTCATTTTAGCACAAGTCCAACTTTTATCTAACTTAGTATGTGACGTGTTCCTTTGTGTTATTATATGACAATTTGCTGTGTAATACCAATTACTGGAGATAACTACGATAAGTCCGTCGATTATTCTTTATTTTTTCAAATTTTAGTGAGCAAATTTAAACTTTGGATTGTATTTTTTTTTTTTTTTTTTGATAACTGAAGCATATTAACAATACTAATTAAGTGGGGCGGATGGTAACTCAAAACAAGCATTGAAAATTTAAAATTATTTTTATTCCGATAGTATTTAGAAAGTAAAAATTCATCCTGCATAGTAGTATTCTCCCATTCAACCGATTGACCGGCGTGGCGACCTCGACAAGGCGGTAGACACGTAGCTTGGAGGTCGGTGGTTCGAGCCCCATATACAACAGCAATTTCCAAAAACTTTTTTTTTAAATAGTATAATTGTGATTAACACAAATATGATAATTCATAATCCAATGTAAGTTATAGACGTTGCCAGGTATTAAAATGCATATACATTTTGTCATCTCACTTCATCAACATAGGGTGGCGTCATCGTGAACGATGGTAGCGAGACAGTGGAGTAATGTCTCAGCACTTCTACCACTGTCTTTACAAGGAGGCTAATAATTGACAAGTGCCCCCAGAACCAAGCCAATGCTGGTCTACTCCCTGTTTATAGTCCCCCAGCCAGACTGCTGGTCTACCCCTTGTTTATAGTCCCCCAGTCTTCTCACTTACCACAGCTTAAATTCGCTGTCTTCTCCATTGAGAAGTATAAGGGCAGTACATGCTGCACGGGCCGAGTTATAAAACAGGATTTAAGTAAAGATAAGTCAGACTGTCTCTCAAATCAGGCTATAGTGCTCTGTGATTGGTTGAAACTTAGACTGGCGTGTCTGGTTTATCTTGACTTGCATCCTATTTCATTATTTGGACTTTAGAGGCTGGAAACTTTCCTTACATTAAATATACATTGTACATACGTTATCTGGATTGCCCCTGAACAGCTGCTCAGCTCAGCCTCCAATGCTTGCCTAGAGCCTACTGCCGGTGAAGTAAGAAGATCTGAAATGAATTTGTAGAATCAAATTATGCAATGCATCATATTTATAGCTATTACATTATGGTATCAGTTGAACAATGCTACACAGATTGATAGTGAATTTGTGCCATGTAATGACAAATTGTAGTAAGTCTTTTTTTAGGTTATCATATTTGTGTTAATCACTTTCGTGATGTCACAACTACTCAAACTCGCTTTACTAAATTTTGCTGAACCCGGGACTTGAACCACCGACCTCCAGGTTACAAGTCCACCGCCTTATCGATCAAGCTACTGAGGTCGGTTAATAGACATTGTTGCCTGTGAGTTTGAGTGATTGTGATGTCACGCCTATGATCAATACATTATGATATAATTGAGTATTCTGATGTCTGAATTTAAAGGCAAAGGAGTGAATTCAGGCGTAGAATAATTGAAAAACTAGGCCCTCGTTCCAGAAAGCACTCTCATTCTCATAATCCCCCAATCTCCCTTTCAAACGTCACACAACGCACTCTGATTGGTTAATTTGAACGCAATAACCAATCAGAGTGCGTTTTGTGGCGGTTTTTTTTTTAAAGAAGAGTGTTTCACAGCCTTTTTTATTTCGTATTCATGAAACAGGAGCTACTGTAGACGCTTGTGGTCTGTGTTGTACCTGGCCCGTAGTAAGCCTCTCCTCTGATGGGCTAAAAGTGACACAGTACTTCCCATTTAGGTGCTGGGTCAACACGAGCGCTCCGGAAGGTATCCCTAACAATAAACGATGAATTTTTTTTTATTTATATTTATATAAATTTATAAAATAAAAATAAACTGGTTGTTTGTAAGGGTTGTTTGTGCGCAACCGGTTGAAACAGAGATTTGGAGATGAGTGACATTGCTTTGTGGAATGAGACTCAGCTGCTTTCTAGGGCACAAGGGTAAACACAGAGAAGAAGCAGAAATGTTCGTAGGTGCTTTCGAGACTTTCGATGGCACGATTTCGAATTCCACTAGCCAACAAAGTGAGAGTGGAAAGTTGGAAAGCGAGAACAATGCGCCCCGCACATGCATTGTCAAGACAGGGACCTTTTCGAGGGCGAAATTAAAAAATTCGACACTGAGAAAGCACACAGAAACGTCGAGAGAATGGGACAACAGAAAACAGAGAGAGAGAGATGGAAAGAGAAATGGGAGGGAGAGGGGAGAGAGAGAAAAAGGGAGAGCAGAGAAGAGAGAGAGAGAGAGAGAGAGAGAGAAAGAGAGAGAGAGAGAGAGTGGAGGAAAAGAGAGAAGGAAAGAGAGAGAAAGGGAGAGCAGAGAGAGAGTAGGAGATGGAAAAAGGACTGGGAGAAAGAGATAGAAAAAAAAGAGAATAAGGAGAGAGGAAGAGAGAGATGGGAAGAGAGAGAATAAGGAGAAAGAGAGAGAGAGATGGAGAGAGAGAGAAAAAGGAGAAAGGAAGAGAGAGGCAGAAAGAGAGAAAAGAAGGAGAAAGAGAGAGAAAAAAGAGTGTTGCGAGTTTATAATGAATGGAATTAGAAAACTACCAGTAAATTTTCAAACAAAAGAATTAATTAAACCCAGACCCTCCCTCCATTGCCAAAGGAATTTATTTGCAGTTAAGAATTCGCGAGTGAAAATTTACTAAGCATGGCAAGGAGTTAATTTTAATGCTTAACCCTCCCCACTTCTCTCAGTCCTGTGTCTCAGGGAGCCTTTGAATCCTTGCCTTTCTCTTCTGGTGTCTTTTCTTTTAATCCCTTATTTTCATCAACTTTTTTTATATCATTAATACAATATCTGTATGCACAGTTTACAATAATAGAATAGAATATACCTTGTTTATACTGCCGAGGTAAGACCGAAAAGTCCCTTTACTCCAGCAGTCAAACAGCAGTCTTATATATTTTATGGGATAAATATTTTTCATATTAATATATAAAAAAACCATGTTTATGTTTTACCATAACTGTTATACAGTTGTTTTGTTTATTTATCTATTACGTCTTGTTATGGTATTTGTGTTAATCACATTCTTTACACAATTACTAAGCTCCTACTCAAACTCGCTTACTAAATTTTTGCTTGACTTGGGACTTGAACCACCGTCCTCCAGATTACAAGTCCGTCGCCTTATCGATCAAGCTACTGAGGTAGGTCTAACAATAATGAACATGATACCAAGGGTTGCTAATTGATGTGACTGCGGCAGCACTGGACTTTTATAATGTTAATAACCTAGCGCATAGATCCGTGAACTGTGGATCGGATCCTATCCAATTCTTGAATTTTTCCTCATTTCTTTGAGTATGTGATCACAAAATGCTTTGAGCTCTAACCCTACCTAATGGTTATCCAAATTCTCACGATGGTTGATCGCACATGGAAATATGTGCTTCAGAACGTGCCAACTTTTCTCTTAATTTTGCCTGACGACCGTAATAAGACTCTGAGGGTTAGGTGGTAGAAAGTGCTTTGAGCATTAAACTCGCTTGGTGGTTACCTTCCACTAAAGAGTGTTAGTATTATTAGATTACGAGTCTAGCACCGTAGGCACATCCACTACGAATGCTTGGTTTAGTACAAGTCCCCACTTTTCTGTTTCGACAGCCTGGACTGATTGGCTACTCCGAGTTGCGACCCGAGGTATGGCCTTATATTTATTTTTTCCAACACTATTCTACATAATGAGGCATTGCCGTACATCGGTCGAAACTGGCGCCACCGTGGCTGAATAATAGCTGCATCATATGTTTAGCCTGAGTATATCAGGTCAGTGATCTACTACCCCAGTTAGGATTTCATAAATGAACAATAGTACATCCTGCCTAGGCTATAGAACAGGATTCTTACCATATCTCTAAGGACTGAGGATGTACAAGACAGGTTTCTAGTGAGTCTAATAAGAAGGTTTCTCAAGATGTATAACAATTAATACTCCTAATGTATACTGCCTGAATTGGGCAGGTAGAGACTCAAGATAGATCCTTCTGCAATGTTGAGATCTGTTGGAAAAAGAAAAAGCAATATTAAAAAACTAATTTGAACAAATTATTTGAGTGTGTGTTATGTGTATCAAGATATATCATGTACCTTGTACCTATAGCACACATTCAAAAATGTATATTTAAATGCTAAAATATAAATTAAATGTGTCTTAGGTCCAAATTAAAAAATAGAATTACAACAAAGATTTTCCAGTGGCCCGTTCCAGAAACACTCTCCACTCTCATAATCCCCAAATCTCCCTTTCAACCGTCACACAATGCAATCTGATTGGTTCATTTGAACGAAATAACCAATCAGAGTGCCTTGTGTGACGGTTGAAACGGTGATTCGGGGATTTTGAGAGTGGAGAGTGTTCCTAAAATGGGCTACAGATCATCTCCCAGGCTGCAGCTTCAACCAATCATAGTGCATTATAGTCTGACTTGAGGTCTGGCTAATATTTTTGTGGTAATCCTATTTTACAATTCGACCCTAAATGTAAATAAGCGTACGAATAGCTCAGTGGTTAAGCACTCGCTTACCATGCGGAAGGTCCCGGCTTCGAACCGACAAAAAATTGTATTCAAAATTTGGTTAAAGTTGTTTGTAAGGGATACCTTCCGGAGCGCTTGTGTTGACCCAGCGCCTAAATGGGAAGTATTGTGTAACATTTCGCCCATCAGAGGGGAGGCATACTACGGGATGGGCAGGCTACAACACAGACCACAAGCGTCTGTAGTAGCTCCTGTTTCATGACTACGAAATAGAAAAAAGGCTGTGAAACACTCATGTTTTTTCTTTTCTTTTTTCAATATTTTAATTGAGTTTCTTAATAACTATTAGGATGAATGTCAGCAGAAGTGTGGAATCTTGAAATAGCCTAAAACCGATTCAAGAGAATACGATTTTGAAGTAGACAAACATACGACTCGGATCTAACAAAGCAAATTATTTCAAGTTTCTAGCCCCAACCTTTTGCTCCGATAGTGTCATCACGAAGGGGTGAGTACTGAGTAGTCAGCATTTTATAAGTAGGTGAGAAGTCAACACCAGGGATCAAAAGGGTCCTCTTCCTTCAAACTCCCCTTCGTTCATTTTTTTTTTTTTTTTTTTAATTTTCCTTCTCTTTACCCTTTGACATAATTAACTCGAGATTATTAAAAGTATGAAAATGATGCACAGAAAAGACATATTAATTTAATTATCATATCTAGGCATAGAAGAATTCGAGGACATTTTATTTTACTTGCGTTTAATGATTCAAGGAATTTTCCAAGGAAGAAGGAAAGTTAAAAAAATATTTCTCATGCTCGATGAAAGGCTCTTCGACCTATAAACACTTCTATGGCGCCGAGTTGCGGCCTAATTCGATGTTCGGCAATGCCTCATTGTGTAGGGTAGGGTTGAGAAAATAAAAATAAGACCATGTCTCGGGTGCAGCCAAAAAAATAAGACAGCGTATTCTGGAGGTCGCGGGTTTGAGTACCAAAAACGCAAATTTATTAAGTATGGTTTGATTAATTGTGAACATTCTTTTTTTTTAATTTTGGTTTAACGTCGCTTTCAACTGCATGGTCATATCACGACGGGGGTGATACCCTCCGTTCGCAGGAAACTCACAAACCTGCTACCCACATTAACCTCACCCAGGCTGGGTTGGGCCGGAATGCCAGCATCACGAAGTCTTCACCTCGTTGGACGTTGCTTAACTTCGGTGTTCCCACGAGAACATAACCCCAATCCTCTGTTAGCGTAATGGGACTCCAAATCTCGAGCCCTCTAATTAAAACAGTACTATCCAATTAAGGTAGACTTCCTAACTGCGAGTTCGAAATAAAGCACTACTATCCTCCTATTTTGGTGGACTTCTTAACCGCAAGTTCTAAATAAAGCAGTACTATCCTCCTATTATGGTAGACTTCCTAACCGCGAGTTGGGGTTCTAGAAAATATTGTGCCGAAAAATACTTTTACTTATCCTCACTAATACTTATCCACAGTTTGAAGGTAGGAAATCGGGGTTCGAATACCGACGGCAGAGTGGATTGTGTACTTTGAATGTCGGACGGGTTAGAACAGATCGGAGCACAGATACCTGGTGAGGAAAAATGAGTAGGTGGTTAAAAATTGAATAGGTGGTTAAAATTCAACATTAATGAGTATCAGGTAGTTGAAAAATTATTAGACTCTCAAGTTTCAGTCATCCCTACAATTCCCCATTCAAAGACCGCAGTAGCTTGATCGATAAGGCGGCAGACTTGTAACTTGAAGACTTGTAACGAGTTTGAGTAGCTGTGATATCATGAACGTGATTAACACAAATATGATAACTTTTAGGTAGTTGAAAATTGACCATGACTAGGTAGAATTAAACATGTAAATTGTTAGTAGGACATTCCCTCTTGCACAGGGAGTCTAAGAGCCCAATTATGAAATGGGATTATTATTAAACATATTAGATCAAATTTTATTTACATAGAATGTATACAATATACATACATAGAAATTGACATTAATAAACAAAACTTGATCAAGGGCGGTGCTAATGCCGACGGCATTCTCTTCATTATTATTACAACTGGTGGCGCCGAATTCAGGCCCGAAACGATGTACGGCAATGCCTCATTGTGTAGAGTAAGTTTGGGAAAATAAATAAATATGGGACATTTATTTGACCCAATATCAAAATAATGAACAGGGCCTCTCTAGGGTGTTCATAAAAAAAAAAATCTTTTCATTATGTGGTCAAATTCTCAAAATAAACGAGGAATAAACTCATGCACTGGGTAGGATTCGAACCAACGAACCCCTACGGTACTTGAATTACAAAACTAGCACCTTGACTACTCGACCACCATTGCGACAGTAAATTATATATTTGATGGTTAAAATAAATGTACTTTTCAAAACTGTTAAAGTCATAATATAAAGACGATGGTTTCCACCCCCCTTTCGTTACAAAATTTACCAAACATTACCTATAGTACTTCTATCAACCAGCCTAGGTTGTTTGTTAAGCTGGGAACGAGCAACATCACGAGATTTTACATTTGTATGGTCGTCCATCCAAGTCCCAATCTAGCTGGATGTTGCTTAACTTGAGTGACATAACGAGAACTGGTGTATTCAACGCACCATAGTCGTCCATCCAAGTCCTAAACTTGCTGGGCGTTGCTTAACTTGAGTGACATAATGAGAACTGGTGTATTCAACGTACCATAGTCGTCCATCCAAGTCGTAAACTTGCTGCACGTTGCTTTACTTGAGTGACAGAACGAGGTAACGAGCACTGGTATATTCAACGTAGTACCATACCCAATTACCCACACTGAAAGGCAAGAAATAAAAGTATAATAATAATAATGTGTTTCTTTGTGTTATTGTATCACAATTTTAGAGGGAAGCGCAGAATTATAGGTCTTTTTCATATCTTTTAGTATCCTAATATCTTATTTTTGCCTATAATTCCGCCACTGGTCGCTGCTCACACTAAAGCAGCTTCTCATTTTTCCTCACGAGGTATGAGTGGACCCCGAACATCCAACAACAGAGCAGGAAAAATCCCGCCCCAGTTGGGGATCGAACCCAGGTCACCATGCGTGCAATGCCTAGCGCGCTAACTCACTCACTCGGCCACGGTGACTTCCATATAGATGACTAAATTTTGCTGATATCTTTTCAAGATATGCAACGTGCAATGTATATGCAGAATTTAATTCACTACAAGGGTTGATCCTTGCAGGCAAGTTGCCTATGCGTCTAGGCATTATTACTTCACTATTGTCTAGTTCAGTATCTATCCGATCTCAGTAGCTTGATAGATAAGGCAGCGGACTTGTAATCCGGAGGTCGCGGTCGGTGGTTCAAGTCCCATGTTAAGCAAATATTTCGTAAAGCGATTTTCAGTAGTAGTGATATCACGATTGTGATTAACACAAATATGATAACTATTCTTGGCTCACTACCAGATGCTGTCCAGATGAACGATTTTTTTATTATTTATAATTGTTATCATCTTGTTGATTTAAAATTAAAACAATATTGTATATTGTTATATTATATACTTATCGTTAGTAAATCCTCTTTGTTGGTGTGGTTCTGGCTCCGGATACAGAACGGACAAGAGCCATGAACTGGCAATTCAAGAAGGAGTACTAGTGAGGTGTCATCCAGAAATCAGGATCTATCCTCATCCCTTGCAGAACACAGGAGCACCTGGATTTAGACACGGAGAAATATTATTATTATTACACACTTTATTAAATAAAAAGTCATAGGTACAGTACAAATAATTATTATAAAAATTAAAAAATTAAAACAATTTATACAGTAAGAAGGAAAAAGAATAGAAAATATATATAAGCAATGTCCTAACTAAATGGCGGGCGGGGTTATTGCCTATGGCAATCTCTTTCACCCAAGAGAGAGAAATCGAGAAGTGTGTGTGTGCTTGTATCTGGTTCGTGTGTGTTTGTGCAATGTGTCATGTATGTGGTTTTGTGAGTGTTTAGTGTTTAATATATGTCTTGTATGTGGCTTGTATTATGGAAGTAGTTTGTGCGAGTTTGTTTGTCTCTTTATCGGAAATGTGGTGTGGTTTGTTTTTTTTATAGGCTTTCTTTTTTTATGGCAGAATAAACAAACACATATGTTTTTATATGGGTTTGTTCTGGTAAGTGAATTTGTGTAATTGTGTCCATGTGAAATGTGTTTTGTATGTAGTTTGTGTTGTATGATGTGTAATGTATGTGATGTGTAGTGTATGTGTGAAATTTGTCTTCTATGATGTTTGTGTTAGTATGTGAAAATGTGTAGTGTATGTGGTTTGTAGTGTGTGTGTGTGTGTCTGGTAAAAGATGAAGATGTTTGTGTGAGTATGTGTGTGTGTGAGAGAGAGAGAGACTGTCAAGTTTTTTTTGCAACAAAGAAGGATTTTTCCCATCTGGTTTTGAACACTGCTTTAATAGAATAATTGTTGGGTGAAAATAACTTTAAGAAGACAAGGGGGGGGGGGAGGAAGGGGGGGAGAGTGTTATTGACATGAAATGTTTCAATTGAGTTTCGTAACTTTACCTCCTCCTCCTCCTTTCTCTCTCCCTCTCTCTCTCTCTCTCTGTCTCTCTCTCTCTCTCTCTCTCTCTTTTAGTTGTGGGATGGTATTTTCCTAGCATCCTCGATTGTAGGGACGGATTATTGCTTTTTTCTAGAGAAGAAGTAACTAAACAACCAGAGTTGGGGGCTTAGGTACTTAAATTGGGGAGTGAATTTAATAGGTAGTGAACTTGTAAATTGATCTTAACACGTATGAGACGGGTCCTATTTTCTATAGTTTGTTTTGTACGCTGGGACGTCTTCAAATTAGGGTATGTGTTTCAAATATGACAACAACAAAAAAAAAATTGGGACGGGCGAGTACAAAAATATATAATAGCATTATCTGTGCCCACTGGTGGGTCACGTTACAAGGGAAATTGAAAAAAAAACGTGACCCACCGGTGGGCACGCCGTCTCATACGTGTTAAAGGAGTTTTTGGCTTTCTGATTTTCATTATTTCTAAATAAAATTGTCATATTTATGTTAATCACGATCTGATCAACAATTTCTCAAACTCGCTTTAATAAATCTTTGTTGGACTAGAGACTTGAACCACCGACCTCCGGTGACAAGTCCGCCGCCTTATCTATCAAGCTACTAAGGTCGGTTATAATTTCTAGTTAATAAATCTTATAAAAAATCTGAATTTATGTCCAAGAGTTTAAATGTCCTACAATGCCAAGAGTTTTATGTAAGTGCACTGGTAGTCAAGTGGTTAACGTGATCCAGTCTTGTGATCCAGGTAGCGTAGAGATCCGTTGGTTCGAATCTCACCCAGTGCATGAATTTATCCTCATTAATTTGAGTATGTGACCACATAATAATAAGACTCTGAGGGTTAGGGGGTAAAAAATGCTTTGAACATTAACCTCGCCTGGTGGTTACCTTCCACTAAAGTGTATTATTATATCCTACAATGCCAAAAGTTTTATGTCCTACAATGGCAAAAGTTTCATGTCCTACAATGCCAAGAGTTTTATGTCTTACAATGCCAAGAGCTTTATATCTTACAATGCCAAAAAGTTTATGTCATACAATCAATGCCAAGAGTTTTATGTCCCACAATGCCAAGAGTTTTATGTCCTACAATACCAAGAGGTTTATGTCCTACAATGCCAAGAGGTTTATGTCCTACAATGCCAAGAGTTTTATGTCCTACAATACCAAGAGGTTTATGTCCTACAATGCCAAGAGGTTTATGTCCTACAATACCAAGAGGTTTATGTCCTACAATGCCAAGAGGTTTATGTCCTACAATGCCAAGAGTTTTATGGTTTTCATACGGATCAGTTTGTGCTCGGCTGTAATCTACATCATCAAGACATCATCATTTCCGAGAACCACAAAATTGACAATAACAACAATAAGAAGCTCACAATATGCGGGTAGCTAATAAGTAGTGCTTAATTTAGACTGTCAGCGCAAGACAGGTAGTCCCAATATGCCAACAGTTCAAAGCACGTGTTTCTAATGGTTATCAGGGTTTCATTGGAAATCTTGACTCGAATCCAGATAGTACGAGTAAAGCCCTTTAAATTAGTAAAGCCCTTTTTTATAATTCCATCGATTGAGCGGTGGACTCGTAACCTGGAGGTCGTTGGTTCTAGACTTCAGTCTTGAAATAGCTTGAAAATGGGACTTAGAGTTCCTCCGACATCACGATAGTAATTAACAACAAAATAATATCACTAAGCAAAAAATATCGGTAATTAGTAGCTCGGTTGATAAGGCAAAATGTTGGGACATAGTATAATAATAAAAATTAACGATGATTTAAGAGACAGAAAAAACAAATCCCAAGACTTACCTGATAATCGAAAGGACTCTGAGAACATTGAACATGATGTAACTCTAAGATCATTGAACAAGTTTGTCATGAACAGTTGTGATTTTCTATTTGACGTTGGTTACAAAGGTAACAAAATTCAAAGAGCTAATCATTAACAATTCATGACATTTCGATAGTCCGAGACCGTTTTCATTTTTGTTGCTCTGTTTTTCACATGAACCTTTACAAAGACTAATTGATTGTTGGTTCAAATGTAACAACAACCGAGAAAGCTTTGTAAAGGTGCATGCATTGATGATCTCGCCACTTTAGTATTCACATAGGCTAGGCATATTGCAGAACTTCTTACCACGGTAATCATTGTATCTGCTAAACCAACAATAGAACTGGTACAATTTAACGATCTAGTCTTGCTAGAATTTAAAATTTTAAGAATCAAAATTTTAAGTCAAAATTGTAGGAAGAAAGACATACATAGAGGGACAAGAGGACAAGCTCCTTCTTGAGCTTGTCAATAGGTTGAGAAAACAATAGAACTAGTAAAATCTAACGATGATTTAAGAGACATAAAAAACAAACACCAAGACTTACTGATAATGAACATGTTTGAACATTGAAGATGTTTGTCATGAACAGTTGTGATTTTCTATTTGACGTTGGTTATAAAGGTGACAACAGTCAAAGATCTAATCATAAAAGTTCATGACATTTCTATGGTCCTTTTGTCATGACAGTCCGTTACCATTTTTGATGCTCTAGCACGCTGTGGGTTTTGACAAGAATCTTCATAAGGGCTAATTGAATGTTGGCGAAGAAGGAACAACAAACATAAACCCCCCATAAGAATGCATGAAAAATTATAAATTTATTTATTTATTTACACTTTATTTTTTTTTACAAAACAATCATCAACAAAGAATTAATAACAATAAATTTAAAAAAAGATCTTATAATTATGTACAAAAAAAATAAAATATATTAAGATCAATATTAATTTTTAATTACAATAAACTCTTTGGATATTGGTTTTTACATGAACCTTTACAAGGGCTAATTGATTGTTGATTAAAATGTAACAACAACCGAAAAAGCTTTGTAAAGGTGCATGAAAATTGATGATCTCGCCTTAGTATTCTCATATGTGACAGGCATATTGCAGAACTTCTTACCGCAGTAATCATTGTATCAGATCTGCTAAACAAACAAGAGAACTGGTAAAATTTAACGATGATTTAAGAAATATAGAAACAGACGCCAAGATTTACCTCATAACTTAATGAACACTAAGAACATGGAACAAGTTTGTCATGAACAGTTCTGATTTTCTATTTGAAGTTGGTTATAAAGGTAACAACAGTCAAAGAGCTAATCATAAAAGTTCATGACATTTCTATGGTCCTTTTGTCATGACAGTCCGTTACCATTTTTGATGCTCTAGCACGCTGTGGCTTTTGACAAGAATCTTCATTAGGGCTAATTGAGTGTTGATGAAGAAGGAACAACAAACAAAAACCCCCAATAAGGATACATGAAAAATAATAAACACTTTAGATATTGGTTTTGACATGAACCTTTACAAGGGCTAATTGATTGTTGATTAAAATGTAACAACAACCGAAAAAGTTTTGTTAAGATGCATGAAAATTGATGATCTCGCCACCTTAGTATTCATATGTGACAGGCATATTGCAGAACTTCTTACCGCAGTAATCATTGTATCAGATCTGCTAAACAAACAAGAAACTGGTAAAATTTAACGATGATTTAAGAAACATAAAAACAAACGCCAAGATTTACCTGAGAACTTAATGAACTCTAAGAACATTGAAGACGTTTGTCATGAACAGTTGTGATTTTCTAATTGACGTTGGTTATAAAGGTAACAACAGTCAAAGAGCTAATCATTAAAAATTCATGGCATTTCGATTGTCCGAGTGCTTTATCATTTATGATGCTCTATCCAAAGGATAATCCAAAAGACTCTAAGAGTGTTAAACATGTTTGAACTCTTAAGACCATTGAACATGTTTGTCATGAACAGTTTTGATTTTCTATTTGACGTTGGTTATAAAGGTAACAACAGTCAAAGAGCTAATCATAAAAGTTCATGACATTTCTATGGTCCTTTTGTCATGACAGTCCGTTACCATTTTTGATGCTCTAGCACGCTGTGGCTTTTGAAAAGAATCTTCATTAGGGCTAATTGAGTGTTGGTGAAGAAGGAACAACAAACAAAAACCCCCAATAAGAATACATGAAAAACAATAAACACTTTGGATATTGGTTTTGACATGAACCTTTACAAGGGCTAATTGATTGTTGATTAAAATGTAACAACAACAACCGAAAAAGCTTTGTAAAGGTGCATGAAAATTGATGATCTCGCCTTAGTATTCTCATATGTGACAGGCATATTGCAGAACTTCTTACCGCAGTAATCATTGTATCTGCTAAACAAACAAGAGAACTGGTAAAATTTAACGATGATTTAAGAAACATAGAAACAGACGCCAAGATTTACCTCATAACTTAATGAACACTAAGAACATTGAACAAGTTTGTCATGAACAGTTGTGATTTTCTATTTGACGTTGGTTATAAAGGTAACAACAGTCAAAGAGCTAATCATAAAAGTTCATGACATTTCTATGGTCCTTTTGTAATGACAGTCCGTTACCATTTTTGATGCTCTAGCACGCTGTGGCTCTTGACAAGAATCTTCATTAGGGCTAATTGAGTGTTGATGAAGAAGGAACAACAAACAAAAAGCCCCAATAAGGATACATGAAAAATAATAAACACTTTAGATATTGGTTTTGACATGAACCTTTACAGGGGCTAATTAAAACAAACAACAAATAAAAACAAACGCCAAGATTTACCTGAGAACTTAATGAACTCTAAGAACATTGAAGAAGTTTGTCATGAACAGTTGTGATTTTCTATTTGACGTTGGTTATAAAGGTAACAACAGTCAAAGAGCTAATCATTAAAAGTTCATGACATTGCGATTGTCCGAGTCTTTTATCATTTTTGATGCTCTGTGCTAGAGTGCTGGTGAGTGTTTTGACAAGAATCTTCATAAGGGCTAATTGAGTGTTGGTGAAGAAATAACAACAAACAAAAACCCCGTATAAAGACTCATGAAAAATTACAACTACTTTGGATATAAATGATGGACCATAGTGTAGTATTATGAATATGGTCCATGACAGAGCGATGACATTGACAGGAACCTTTTATACACACCAGTTGAATGTTGATTATAAGAGTAACAACACTCAAAAGGAGTGCAATAACAGGTCGCTGACTTTTGGATAAGATTCGTTGAGTACTTTGGTATTCATATCTTGCAACTTATGATGGTCTATGCCATGGAATTTGACAGGAACCTTTTACACACACCAATTGAATGTTGGTTATAAATGTAACAACACGCAAAAGGAGTGTAATAACAGGTCCCTGACTTTTGGATGAGATTGGTTGGGTACTTTGGTATTCAAAACTTACAACTTATGATGGTCTATGCCATGGAATTTGACAGGAACCTTTTACACACACCAATTGAGTGTTTTTTTTTATAACTGTAACAACACTCAAAAGGCATGTGATAAAAGGTCCTCGACATTGTGATGAAATTGGCCGTGCACTTTGGTATTCATATCTTAAAACTTATGATGGTTCATGCCATAAATTCGACAGGAATCTTTTGGTTAAAATGCTAAATGACAGTGACAGGAACCTTTCTCAGACACCAATTGAATGTTGGTTATAAATGTAACAACACTCATGAGGAGTCAGATAACAGGTCCATGACTTTTGGATGAGATTGGTTGAGTACTTTCGTATTCATATCTTGCAACTTATGATGGTCTATGCCATGGAATTTGACAGGAATCTTTTACACACACCAATTGAATGTTGGTTATAAATGTAACAACACGCAAAAGGAGTGTAAAAACAGGTCCCTGACTTTTGGATGACCTTGGTTGTGTACTTTGGTATTCATATCTTGCAACTTATGATGGTCTATGCCATGGAATTTGACAGGAACCTTTCACACATACCAATTGAGTGTTTATTTGTATAAATGTAACAACACTCAAAAGGCATGTGATAAAAGGTCCTCGACATTGGGATGAAATTGGCCGTGCACTTTATATATCTTACAACTTATGATGGTCCATGCCATAAATTCGACAGGAATCTTTTGGTTAAAAATCAAAAAAATAATAATAAACAAACAAAAAAAAACCCCCCATAAGGATGCATAAAAAATTATATAAAATTCCTAGGAACATCTAGAAGTTCTAAGACCATTGAACATGATTGTCATGAACAATTTTGTTTCCTATTTGACGTTGGTTATAAAGGTAACAACAGTCAAAGAGCTAATCATTAAAAAATCATGACATTTCGATGGTCCGTGACGACTTACCTGATAATCCCAAGGACTCTAAAAACTATGAACATGTTTGAACATTGAAGATGTTTGTCATGAACAGTTATGATTTTCTATTTGACGTTGGTTATAAAGGTAACATCAATCAAAGAGCTAATCATTAAATATTCATGACATTTCGATGGTCCGTTTTCATTTTTGATGGTCTAGCACGGTGTTGTTTTTGACATGAACCTTTACAAAGACGAATTGATTGTTGGTTCAAATGTAACAACAACCGATAAAGCTTTGTAAAGGTGCATGCATTGATGATCTCGCCACTTTAGTATTTATATGTGACAGGCATATTGCAGAACTTCTTACCACTGTAATCATTGTATCTGCTAAACCAACAATAGAACTGGTAAAATTTAAAGATCTAACCAGGCACGCGCCGGTATGTCTGCATAAAGTCCTGTTAAAATTTTAAGCATCATGATTTCAAGTCAAAATTGTAGGAAGAAATTGACATCCATGTTTGAAGGACGAGTGGACAAGCTCAAGAAGGAGATGGTTTGTAAAAAAGTGATTTTTTTTGTAAAAGGCAAAATGTTTAACGATAATTTAAGTGATTGAAAAAAAAAAAACACCAAGACTTACCTGACAATCCAAAGGACTCTGAGAGTGTTGAACATGTTTGAACTCTTAAGACCACTGAACATGTTTGTCATGAACAGTTTTGATTTTCTATTTGATGTTGGTTATAAAGGTAACAACAGTCAAAGAGCTAATCATAAAAGTTCATGACATTTCTATGGTTCTTTTGTCATGACAGTCCGTTACCATTTTTGATGCTCTAGCACGCTGTGGGTTTTGACAAGAATCTTCATTAGGGCTAATTGAGTGTTGGTGAAGAAGGAACAACACACAAAAACCCCCAATAAGGATACATGAAAAATAATAAACACTTTGGATATTGGTTTTGACATGGACCTTTACAAGGGCTAATTGATTGTTGATTAAAATTTAACAACAACCGAAAAAGCTTTGTAAAGGTGCATGAAAATTGATGATCTCGCCACCTTAGTATTCATATGTGACAGGCATATTGCAGAACTTCTTACCGCAGTAATCATTGTATCTGCTAAACAAACAAGAAAACTGGTAAAATTTAACGATGATTTAAGAAACATAAAAACAAACGCCAAGATTTACCTGATAACTTAATGAACTCTAAGAACATTGAACAAGTTTGTCATGAACAGTTGTGATTTTCTATTTGACGTTGGTTATAAAGGTAACAACAGTCAAAGAGCTAATCATTAAAAGTTCATGACATTGCGATTGTCCGAGTCTTTTATCATTTTTGATGCTCTGTGCTAGAGTGCTGGTGAGGGTTTTGACAAGAATCTTCATAAGGGCTAATTCAGTGTTGGTGAAGAAATAACAACAAACAAAAACCCGTATAAAGACTCATGAAAAATTACAACTACTTTGGATATAAATGATGGACCATAGAGTAGTATTATGAGTATGGTCCATGACAGAGCGATGACATTGACAGGAACCTTTTATACACACCAATTGAATGTTGATTATAAAAGTAACAACACTCAAAAGGAGTGCAATAACAGGTCGCTGACTTTTGGATGAGATTCGTTGAGTACTTTGATATTCATATCTAGCAACTTATGATGGTCTATGCCATGGAATTTGACAGGAACCTTTCACACACACCAATTGAGTGTTTTTTTTAATAAATGTAACAACACTCAAAAGGCATGTGATAAAAGGTCCTCGACATTGCAATGTATCACTTTGACAAGAATCTTTTAAACCAACCGAATGAGTGTAGGTTTAAAATGTAAGAACTCTCAAAAGCCGAGTTTTCAAGGTCCTTTTAGCTCATTTTTGGTGTTTTCTACGATTACAGTTCCAGCATCACGAAGCCTTCATCTCACTGGACTTTGCTTAACTTAGGTAATTCTACAAGAACCGGTGTGTAAAAGTCTGGCCTGAGAAGCAATTTTTGAACATAGAACGTACTTACAAAATGAAACTACGTCGGGATTCTAAGCCGGGTGTCTTTTCCACTCGACTAGGATAACTACTATCGAATGATATTATTGAATTTGTGCAATTATAAAGGTATAGAGTTACAACATAGGAAATTTAATATTTCCAAGACTGCTCTAGTAGATTTTAGAAAATGAATTGCAATTTCCTGTTCTTTTAGTAAGAATCGAAGTCTGAATCAATCGATTGTTTAATTGGGTTCTGTTATCTAAAATGAATTGAAGAACAAAGACAATCAAACCATGTTCTGTTCAGTATTTGTTCTTCAACATCTCCTTTTATGTTTTCTCATTGATCAAGAATGCGACCTAATTAAATTACGGTTTTGCAAAAAAAAAAACAAAATTTGGTTCAGTCAGATACCGGTGAGTGTAGAGTGAAAAGTATGTGATCCAATTTTGTAGGTACCATGTACCAGTACCAACTGAACAATTGATTTTTTACAGATTTATCTAGAAATGCCAGAACATGACAGGGTACTCAACTGTTATGAGGAGTAATTACTTTTGATTGTATGGGCAGTGTTGATTTAGATTTTCTTGCTGAATATTGCAGAATTTTTACTTCAGGGAGAGAAGCGTTACAAAATTATAATAATAATAACACCCTTTAGTGGAAGGTAACCACCAGGCGAGGTTAATGCTCAAAGCAGTTTCTACCACCTAACCCTCAGACTCTTATTATTATGTGGTCATATACTAAAAAAAAAATGAGGTAAAATGGCATTGGGTGGGATTCAAACCAACGGATCCCTACACTACATGAATTACCAGAGTAGAGCCTTAACCACTTGACTATACCAAAATTCTAAAAATCACATCTGTACGGTTTCTCTCTTCAGCGTAAACTTTTGCAGATGCTTCTCCTGACTGACCCTTTGAAGAAAATCTGGCAAACATCACACGACTTTCCATATCATATCCTAACTAACCACTCAGCTCTCTACATTTATAATAATGATAATAATAACTCTTTATTGACAACAATAATATTGCCTGAGGCAACCTCTGCCATCAAACCCATACATTTGACTGTCAAAAAAGAGAAATGAGAAGTTAAAAATTATAAAATTATTGATTTCTTCTGTTTCAGGATTCTCACAATTACAAAAAGGCAATGGAGGCTTCAACTCCGCATCTTGTATAGCAAGTAAGTGAAACAGCATGCCACTTAAATTTAATTAATAATAATAATAACACTGTGTATTGGAAAGCAACCACCAGGTTCGGTTAATGCTCAAAGCATTTTCTACCTCCTAACCCTCAGTCTTATTAATACGTGGTCAGTGTGGTCACAAACTCTAATGAGTGAGGAAAAATTCTATGTACTGGGTGGGATTCGAACCAATGGATCCCTACGCTACCTGGATTAGCAGACTAGCGCGTTAACCACTTGACTACCAGTGCATGTATTAGGTTTAATTATCACTTGCTTGGCTTAGTTTGCACCCCTACTACGGCAAAAATTGCTTTGGTTCTCTGATTTCGAAAGCAATTAATAGCAGACGATGCTCCACTATTTGGAAACAGCAGTCCTGAGATGTCTAGAGTCTAGAGCTCATACTCTTTTTCTTGTTATAGGTATGTGACAAATTGTTCAAGTATTCATAATGAACCATAGATTTACCATTTCTATTGGTTTTTTTTTATAAATTATTTGTACTGTACAATGTACATATTATGTTGTATGTTTTTGTATCTTATAAAGCATTTATTAATCATAATAATAATACCATTTTCATCTTGAAACAAAGAAGTACCATGAGTGCATAGTACAGAATTTTTTCTTATTTCTTTGCTTTCACTGTCCCTTCTCTAGTCAGTATATCCAGGCTTTATTGTCTTTTTTCTAAGTAACTTAACTATATATTTATGTATCTTAACTATACATATATGGATTAATATCAAATATACATGGGTTTACCCCGTCAATTTATGAAAATTAAAAAAAAAAAAAAAAAATACTTAAAAAAAAATAAGTTGGAACTAATGGTTGGGGAGTCAGAACATTTCTTGAATAACTTCAAAACTAATAGGCGGTGGACTCGTGGTTGTTCGGGTTAACCACTTAATCCCGATCAAATTCAACCAGACTTAAAGGATCAACAGCAGCCAATAGTATACGTCTGTCCCGGTAGCTCAGTGGTAAAGGTGGCACTCTGTGAATCCATAGATCTGAGAGGTCGTGGGTTCGAAACCCAGCCGGGACATGATAACTTATCCTCCCATTTGGGATTTTTACCACATAATAATGTGTCTTGGGCTTACTGCTGGAATAATGGGACTTTATAATCCTTATCGGGCAGTATAAATAAGGCGATATTATTTTTATATTATCATTATTATTATAAGGGATGAAATCGAAAGGCTGTCGAAAACGTTACACAACGAAAACGTTCTGTTAAATGTGACACCAGGATTCAATTTCACAAAAAACAGGAGACACCTCGGATTTATGTCTTCAGGAAGTTGACGAATATATGCTTCCATAGCGAGCAACCAATTATGAAATGAAAAATTTGAATTAATGAAATAAAAATAATAATTATCTCACCACAACAAACAGAAGAGGGGGGTAGAGAGGTGCACGAAATTAATTCATTCATTGAATCCAAATTTCGTATTGAATTCACAAGCAGGAGCGAGAGCGATATCCCATATTGAAATTTGAGCAACCATCTTGTTTTTTTTTTTTTTTTTTTTCGTCTTCTGTAGAATATAAATAAAATAAGGGAATAATTTCAAATAAAAAAGGGAAAAGTCAAAGGATAGAGAAAGAAAAGGACCTGAAATGTGTTACCACAGGTTTAATGCGATTCCCCCTCTCTTGTCCTCTACAGATTAAGGATTTACTTCCGATACATTTCTAATATTACAAATCGCAAGTATTGTGTTTGTTTTGTAAAAAAACAATATTTTTTTTGTTCCGATTTCAATTTTTTTTTTATTTCTGGACGATTCATAACCTCCTGAGCAACTTTGGTTTTATGTCTGTCTGTCGGTTAAAAACATTCCTTGTTACAGGCAAATCTCAGAAACTACTGGACGAATTTCGACGAAATTTTTTGTATACTCGTATAGGAGACATTCTGTAGAATTGTAGATGGTCCCATTTGAAATTCATGAACTTCGCACTAGCGGTTCTTGATGCTAGAGACCATGCACCTTAGGACTATCTTTTTCTTAAACGCTTATATCTCGTGAACGGTACACCTGATTTTCATGAAATTTTGTAAGTATATGCGTATTAGCGTTTTACATAGTACATTTATATTCATTTTTTTAAATAAATTTTGATTTAGCTCTGATATTCAAGATAGTCCAAAATTTTCAACAAAAAAGTAAAAAAAATAAGGTCCACGACTTGCCTATACAGAATTTTTGGTAAAATCTAGAATGTCGGAAAAACGGTTTTCTACCATAAAGAACAGATTTGAAGAAACAATTTTGGAGATACAAGTGATTTAGTATATATTCTCAATATTGCCACGTGTATACAATGTGAAGCAATAACGAGGAAGTATTGTGTCCATAATTGGCAGTGTTTTTTTCTCCTACTTGCCTCCGAGCTTTCAATTCAAATAAGGTTTTCGTTTGATGTGAGTTCGCCCTGGTTGTGTACATATAGCAGTTAGAAATAGCAGTAATGAAATGATTAAGAGCGATGCTTCTCACTGGAAACTGTTTACATTGGGTTAGGGACTCTGAGCAGAGTTCATCTGGTGAAAAAGGCTCTCTTTCATTGCTAATAAAAATAGTCAAAAAATAGTTTATTTTATTTATCGACCGACCTCAGTAGCTTGATCGATAAGGCGGCGAATTTGTAACCTGGAGGTCGGAACAAAATCTTGTTGGTTCGGATTCCATCTAACGAATCCAAACTTACAGTTAATGTTTGGTTATAGACCTCATTCGTGGGGATTCACATGGAATAGCTAGTACATCACCTAGACTTACTATTTTTAATAATTGGTCTTGTAAGTCCAAATGTTTGTCAGTAGTCACCGTGGCCGGGTGGTTAGCATGCTAGACTTGCACGCACGGTGACCTGGGTTCGAATCCCAGTGGAGTCTGAATTTTTGGCTCTGTTGTTTTAATGTTCCATTCATATCCTGTGAGGAAAAATGAGTAGCTGCTTTGGTATGAGCATAAGCAACGACCAGTGGCGGAATTATGAGCAAAATGATATACAAGAATTGAAAAGAAAAAGAAAATTCCTATGATTCTGTGCTGTCTACTAAAAAAATTGAAATTATAACACAAGAAACATACAATATTTATTTATATCAGCCTTGTCAGACTGATAGACTCTGTAGCAAATGATTGCAACTTTACTGTTGCTAGATAAGGTTTATCTAGCTTTATTTGAGAAGCGACTCCTGATTTTGTTTCTTATCTACCTCTGCCAATAATTTTTCAAATTAATGAGGAATTATTCATGCACTGGGTGGGATTTAAACCAACGGATCTCCACACTATCTGGATTACCATACCAGCGCGTTAACCACTTGACTACCAGTGCACAGTCTTAGTGTAGATCACCCTGCTAATTTAACCACAGGAAGATGCAGGTAATTTGTCTTACCTATGGTATGTTCTGGTGTTGTAGGTAATAGTTAGTTGGTTAGTTAGGCAGAATGTTGAGTGATTTTTTGTATGTCTGTCCCGGTAGCTCAGTGGTAAAGGCAGCACTCTGTCAATCCAAAGATTCCATAGTCGGGCAGCATAAATAAGGCGATATAATCATTATTATTATGTCTCAAGTGAGATCTTTACGTCCCTGCTAATTTACACAGGAAGATAATTAACTCATTGTGTAGTGTCAGTGTTGTGTATTGTATGTTGAGTCATGTTTATGTAATACTGGTGTGTTCAGAGTTACCTGTGGAGAAAGCATTTCTATTAGAGTACATAGTTTCTAGTAGAAGATGATAAATTGGCTTTGGGAGATTTTTACCTTTCTTTTACAATGATTTAATGGATGTTGTAATATAAAAATGTAAAAAGTTGACAAATTTGGTTGTTTTTTTTAACGCAAAGACTAAAAGATAAAAGACTACAACACCAAGGGGATTCAGCCATAAAATGTGGAAGTAGGAGTGTCAAAACCAACCAACTTCAACCTTGAGGCAGAGGTTGGTTCATATTTTTGCCCCACGGAGGTTTGAGAAAAGGCAGTGATAAAAGATTGAACATCACTTTCACTTGATATCTCACAAGTACTTACAAATACCTCGTGAGGAAAAATGAGTATAGGTGATTTAATGTTACCAGCGACTAGTGGCGGAATTATAGGCAAAAAAAATGATATTTGGATAATAATTTATTAAAGATATGGAAAAGTCCTATAACTCAGCGCTATCCACTAAAATTGTGATATAATAACACAAAGAAAAACATTTATTATTATATTTATATTACTTACAAATAACGACCAATCCTTTAGTTCAAGATTAAATTGTGGTACTCAATAAAACAAAAATTATAATTACTACAGTCATTTAACTCTTTCTCTCTCTCTTTCTCTCTCTCTTTCTCTCTATCTCTCTCTATCCCTCTCTCTCTCTTTCTCCCTGGATTGTAATTCCCTATTCTTGACGAAAATAAAGAAGCTATAGAATGTTTTCATTCAAAAAATTATCTTACAAAAACAGAACTAGCTGGAGTTTTCTTTCAGGCCTGCAGGACTTACTACTTAAAAACTGGGACAACAGATAGTTTTCCTCCAAAGAAATTGAAGATTAAACTTGTTTGAATATCTCTGTTCTTCTTCTTCTTAAGTTATTGATTAAATTTGTTTCAATCAGTAATCTGAATAGACAACCTTAAAAAATAGATTTTGCATTTATTATAGATACGCTTCTTGAATTTTTTTTAATAAATGTAACAAAAATGTGGTAGGTATACATTTGTTATAGATACGAATATGGTCCATGAAATAGAAAAGAAATCAATAAATGAATTAATAATAATACATAAATCTTTTTTTATTACTATTAGAAACAAGATTCTCAGTAGAAACAAAATTCTACTGAGTAAATTGAAATTTTTTTCCCTTAATATATTAGATAACTTTTTTTAGAGTTACTTAGATTTAAGATAGACTAAATAAATAAGAGATTTTTGAATTAATGACATATAATAGAACATACCTTAATGAACAGTTATATAAGTTATCCATTTCATACTGTTTCGGACATTGATTTAGAACCACTCGCTGAAAATTGCAATATTTTCTAACGGTCAAGAAACCCTATTACAGAAAATCTCGTTTAGAGGATTTCTCACCAGTTTGAACTTTTGCACACACAAGTTTATTTTTTGATTTATTGACACTTCAAGTGTAGTCATTCTTCTAACTTTGAGTGGCAGAACCTCTCTCTTGCTGAAAGTTGCAATATTTCAAACGGGTGAGAAACCCTATAAAAGTATGTAAAATCTCTTTTATATGGTTTCTCACCAGTTCAAACTTATCGCACATACAATTTTCTTTTACATGACACTTCATATTTCAAATAGACATTTTTCTAATCTCGAGTCGCAGAGTCTCTTGCTGAATGTTGCAATATTTCAAACGGGTGAGAAACCCTATAAAAGTATATAAAATCTCTTTTATATGGTTTCTCACCAGTTCAAACTTATCGCACATACAATTTTCTTTTACATGACACTTCATATTTCAAATAGACATTTTTCTAATCTCGAGTCGCAGAGTCCCTTGCTGAATGTTGCAAAATTTCAAACGGGTGAGAAACCTTATAAATTACACAAAATCTCATTTATATGGTTTTTCACCAGTTTAAACTTATTGCACATACAATTTTCTTCTAGACGATTTCTTGATACTTCTATTGATCGTTCTTCTAATCATCAAGCATTAGTATCGGGCTAGACAATTTTCGCTATTGTTTGTTGAAAAATGTTGGTGTTATCTTCAAATTGGCCGTAGTCACCACAGTGATAAAGATCCTTACGCTGAGTATTACTATAATTCGTTCTGTAGATAAATCTGAAAACATTTTTAAAAGAAATCAAATTTGTAAAATTCTCTGAAATGTATTTTGCAAATGTTTCTTAAACTGACATTGTCGTGGTTCTTCCAGTGACGACATGAATAATGCCGTTCTTTATAATTTATGTAAATAAATTTCAATTAAGGGTTTTCTACAACTACAAGAATAGTTTACCGACCTCAGTAGATTGATCAATAAGGCGGCGAACTAGTAATCAGAGGTCGGTGGTTCAAGTCCCAAGTTCAGCAAATATTTAGTACAGCGAGTTAGAGTAGTTCTGATTGTGATTAACACAAAGAATGATAACTTTACTAGAATTAATTAACTTCTACTCGTAATACAACTTCTCACTTTTCTGTTTATACTGATTAAAATAGAGAGGTTAGTTGATGGCATGGATATTCAGAGCTATTACCTGCTGATGAGAGCAAATAAGCTCGAAACAGCTGTCCAGGTATGTTCTGATATTCATGTACATCTAATACAACTTCTCATTTTTCTGTTTATACTGAGCAATCTCTCATATTTTCTGTGTCATTTTTCTTGTTGTGATGATGCGTTGAATTAGTTGAATAGTATGGTCGGAGCAAGAATTTACTATGAAAAAAAATTCATTCGTTTCCTCTCTTGCTAGCAACAGTAGAACTGAAGAGACACTTGGTAATTGAGACCCTCACGATTTGAAGTGTTTTGGTTTTAACTTTGACACCTCAATTCTTTTCTTCACCAGGTGTTAGGAACAAGCAGAGGTGTGAAGTTGAAACCTGATCCCACGATTGAGAAAGAAAGAGGTATCATGTCAGGTAAAAGAATAGCAAACGTTTTGCCAATTTCAACATCTTGCTCAACGGAAAACGATTCATTAACCTGGAGATTTGGCTGTGATTACGAGATAATTATTATTTTAATTCCTGCTCTAATTAAAAAACACATAAATTATCTATAATGATTAACATTTATATACTTAGAGTTGGATGCTAGTAAACGCATACTCACAATAAGAGAAATGATGAAGAAAATGTGAGAGATTATAATAATAATACTACTCTTTAGTGAAGGTAACCACCAGGCGAGGTTAATGCCCAAAGCATTTTCTACCACCTAACCCTCAGAGTCTTATTATTACGTGGTTACAAACTCAAATGAATGATGAAAACTTCATGCACTGGGTGGTATTCGAACCAACGGATCCCTACGCTACCTAGATTACCAGTCTAGCGCCTTTAACCACATTGACTATAAGTGCACGGTTCATGGTAGTAAAGTAATTATAGTTTAGTTTGATGAAAAAAAGGTCACAGTAAAACACATCAGTGTACAAGAAAAAGTACATTTATTTTTTTTAATATCTAGTTTAATTAAATAACTATCTCTCCATCAGCAAGTATAGGTATACTTGGTCGCTTGTTATTACTAACACAGGTACTAACACAGCCCAAATTATCATACCGGCCTCTAATAGATCTTTTGTGACCACACTTTTTGGGTCATACATATATACCTCATACTACAGGCATGCAATCATTTAATTTATTTGTTTCCTTCATTGAAAGGATAAGACAAGCCATGTTTCAGGCGTTGGTGGATGGTTGTGAAGTTAATATGAAGTTAAAACAGGGAGGGGGGGGGGGGGGGTGTGGGGGGCGTTTAAGACTCGATTTTAGACTACGGTCTTTTTACAGAGAGGTCATGGTTAGAGTCCCATGAGAGGATAATTTTCAGCGAAAACCGAGTGTAATTCAAATTACTTGTGATAAACACCGACCTCAGGTGCTTGATCGATAAAGCGACGGACTTGTAATCTGGAGGTCGGTGGTTCGAGACCCAAGTTGAGTAAAAATTTAGTAGTGTGAGTTTGAGAGATTGTGACGATTATCATGAAAGTGATTAATACAAATTTAATATCCCTCCAAGTCCTATTATCGCCGAACATACAAACTGGTTTCATCCTATAAAATATATAAGAGCTGTTTGACTGCTGGAGTAAAGGACTTTTCAGTCTTCCTCGGCAGTATAAACCAGGTATAATCTATTAACTGACAGAAAGAGAACTGACTTAGTTTATTCAAATCGCCATCCGACGCTAGCTGATGGTTTTATAAAATCACTCTTGTTATAAACACAATAATAATAATAAGGACATGAGAGAAAGTGACAGATTGTTGAGCGGAAGCTACTGGGTACCCGGCGCCTAAAACAGGATTGAATGAGAAGTGACAAGTCCTGGAACTCTGGATTTCGACAGCTGGACCCTGTCTGGAAGAACACATGAGTTCTCGACATGTTACAATAACAATATTGTTAACAGTAACAACATTGTTCACAACAACATTCTCGTCAGATGCGATGAACCATGGGAAATATTTGAAGTAGGTACAGAGGATTTTTTTTTTTTTTTTGGGACTTGTAAAAAATCATATCAAGTGTTATCATAAATGCGATACCAAATAAGTCATGAATTAGATCTATTCTACCAAATTTCAAAAATAAATGTTCAAAACTCGTGAAAGCCATAATAATTATGTTATTGTACCAAGTGTTTAATGAAATAAATCCAGCCAAAGTAATGATTTATGGGTTGAATTGGCATCTTCTCAACGGTCTTGTTACAGAGTGGTCCAATTACTAAGGTCGAATTTTTTGATTGTTTAACTGAAATAGGACGCCTTGATCATTTCATGTGGCTCGCCTTAGGATTCGTAGGCAAGCCATGCCAACACTGAATAGGACGCTTGATCATTTCATGTGGCTCGCCTTAGGATTTCGTGGCAAGCCATAGCCAACACTGAATAGGACACTTGATCATTTCATGTGGCTCGCCTTATGATTTCGTAGGGCACGCCATAGCCAAAGCTCAATGGAGAGAAACAGAAGTGTTTGCTCCCAGTGAGGGAAACATCTGCTGGTATTCTGTGGACAGGACTGAAACACAACACGGGAACAGTTAGAATGAGATAAAAAGAAATTACCATTGACTATAAGTGTTGGGTGAGTATAAGGGTTGGGTAGGGAAAAGATTGCCACAGGCAATAACCTCGCCCTTTAGGTAGGACATTAGCTTCATTTTTTTCTTTTTTTTTTTCTTGATTCTTTGTTCAATCTATTTATTTTTTTCTTTATAATTTCATTGTATTTTACTGTATATATTTTTGTCTTACCTAATAAAGCATACTATAATAATAATAAGTAATTTCACACCATGTAAATATAGTACAACTTCTCACTTTCTTTCTGTTTGACTGACTACATTTTAAACGTACACTGGTAGTCAAGTGGTCAACGAGCTAGTCTGGTAATCCAGGTAGCGGAGGGATCCGTTGGTTCGAATCCCACCCAGTGCACGAATTTTTTCTCATTAATTTGAGCTTGTGACCTCATGCGAAAAAAACATCATGCACTGGGTGGAATTCAAACCAACGGATCTCTACGCTACCTGGATTACCAGACTAGCGCGTTAACCACTTGACTATCAGTGCACTTGACTATCAGTCTTTACAAGGAGGCTAATTATTGACAAGGGCCCCCAGAACCAAGCCAATACTGGTCTACTCCCTGTTTATAGTCCCCCAGTCAGACTGCTGGTCTACTCCCTGTTTATAGTCCCCCAGCCAGACTGCTGGTCCACTCTCGTTTTATAGTCCCCCACCCAGACAATAGGATATCTATAGACTATCTATAGCATAAGAAAAATAAAAAAATCACTTACGGGCAGTGGTAAGTTGCTTTCTATTTCTGAACTTAAAGTTGAAAGGAGGGGGCGAATGATAGTAGACAGCCGCCTGTCTGGGGTCATGTCCTCCATATTTTGATTTCCTATAGACAACCTCCCGCCGCCAGCCATGTTGGACGAGTGGAATGGCAAACAATGTCTCCTGGATTCCACCGAATTTCAATCGTCTTGCTAGAATTAGTTCATTTAATCTCGAGTCATGGAGGGTTAAATTCAGCTGATTGACATTCTGGTACCACTCTGAAAAACCAAAAACTGCTAAAGGGATTAGTTGTCTGCATGGTTTCTTTCCGATAAGTAGAATGAACGATGGCAATAATTGGTAACGTTTTTTTGTTGATTGAAAATCTTTTTGTATTGAAAGTTACTTTTAGTATAATCCTGTACTCATAATAGTAATAATAATAATAGTAATAATAATGAATTTATTTGTTTTGAAATATTAATTTAAACTTTTATCAATGTGTACTTTCAAGGGAAAGTTAGTTTTAAGAAAAAAAAATATTCTCATCAAAAATAACCTTTAAAATATTTTTTTAACAGACTTTTTAGCTTTTTTTTAATCTAACAGTGAATAAAAAACAAAAAAACTTTTGGCTGTATTCAGACGATGGCCTTACCTCCCAATGCTTTGTTAATAAATAAATACAATAACATATTCAAGTGGACACAATTGCATTCGAGGGACATATAGGAAGACCAAAAAAGAAAGAAAAAATATCAAAAAACTTAATAAATCATGCCCTACTTGAAAAAATTGATAAGGCACTTCTGAATTTCCCTTCAAAATGTGTAGTTTAGGGAAAGTTACTTTAATAAACAATAATATCTCCACCAAAAATATCCTTTAGAATAAATTATTATTTTTAATTGACTTTTTAGATTTTTTTCAATTAACAATAAATAAACAAACAAAAATTGTCCTTGTGTAGTTTTAGGGAAAGTTATTGTTAATAAAGAAAAATATCCCCACCAAAAATATCCTTTAGAATAAATTAATTATATTTTTTTTAAATTGACTTTTTAGATTTTTTTTCAATTAACAATAAATAAACAAACAAAAATTTCCCTTGTGTAGTCTTAGGGAAAGTTAGTGTTAATAAACAAAAATATCCTTTAGAATAAATTAAATCTTTACTTTCTTCAATTAACAATTAATAAACAAAAAATATCAATTAATAACAAAACAATTCATAAGTAAAATAAAAAAAAAAAAAAAAAAATAACATTGTGAACACAATTGCATTCGAGGGACAGACCAAAGAAGAAAGAAAAAAAATCAAAAAATAAATAAATCATGGCCTACTAGAAAACAATGATAAGGCACTCAGGAAGACCATACAAGAAAGGAAGATCAAAGAAGAAGAAGAAAAAAAATCGAATAGTTAAACACAAAAACTGGCCTCCAAGCACAAAAACATTGATAAGGCACTTAGAAAGACCAAAGAAGAAAGGAAGATCAAAGAAGAAAGAAAAAAATCAAATAGTTTTAAACACAAAAATAAAAACTGGCCTCCAAACACAAAAACAATGATAAGGCACTTAGAAAGACCAAAGAAGAAAGAAAAAAAAAAATAGAAAAACATTGATAAGACACTTAGAAAGACCAAACAAGAAAGGAAGATAAAAAAAAAAAAAAAAAACAAAAAAAATCGAACAGTTAAACACAAAACAAAAACTGGCTTCCAAACACAAAAACATAAACCTCATGCACAAATCAAGGTGGTGACAAAGCTCGGGAACCCACTGAGTGCAACATTTTGTCTCGCAGCGTTGCGCAACATTTAGGGCCAAATTAAGAAACAGGATTCAAGTCAAGATGAGCCAGACACGTCCTCAAGTCGGAGTTTTCAACCACTACAGCGCACTATAGCCCCAAGTTGAGGAAGTGTCCACTTGGATTAAATCAAATCCTGTTTTATTATTTGGCCCATAGTCTCGAATTTTACTGCGAAGTTAGTGGCGTTTGATCTCATTTGTTGATCTTAAAGAGAGAGTGGATTGATCTTTGAGCAACGTCGCGAGACTAAGAGCCGAATTATGAAACAGGTTTGGATTTTAATCTAAGCCTGACACCACCTTCTAAGTGAAAATTTAGTGCGCTGTGATTGGTCGAAATTCCCACTAGAGGGCATGTCAGTACTGTTTCTGAATTCGGGCCTAGATGTTGCACTCAATGGGATCCCGTCTGAAGAGACCACCGCAGCACACTACTGAAAAGAGCAATTCGTGTGCTTTTCATTGCTGGATTGATGGATGGCTGGCTCCCCGGGAGAGAACTCCGCACACCAAACAGTCGGCCAGTAAGCTGGGCTGGAAGACGATAGGGTTCATCTTACACTTACTCTTCTTGGAGTCGGAGGAAAGTATGGTAAGAATGCTCTGGGAGGTGGATGGTTTTCTGGTCGACTTTGCACTGCTCAAGTGTTTATCCTTTGAGGTTCCGGGCAGTGGTACTATGGAATTATTGGGCTGTAGCGATGTCGAATTTCCGGGTAGTAGCGATGTCGAATTTCCGGGTAGTAGCGATGTCGAATTTCCGGATAGTAGCGGTGTTGAATGTTCGGGCAGGAGCGGTGTTGGCGAATCCTGGCTGCTGTTGGAGAGACTCGAGCTCTGGAAAGATTCGATCAGTGCCCGGTTGTATCTGCAGAACGCCGAACGGTGCACAGCGGTGGTAGGAGTGCCTTTTGAGACCTTCGGATTAGCCACCAACTTTTGGATCTTGGCATCCGGATTTGTGCGAGTGCCTTTTGAGACCTTCGCATTAGCCGCCAACTTTGTGAACTTGGAATCTAAATAGGTATGAGTGCTCTTTGAGACCATCGGATTGGACGCCAAATTTGGTGACACGGAATCCAAATAGGTATGAGTGCCTTTTGAGATCTTCGGATCAGCCACCAACTCTGGCGAATTAAAATTCAGATAGGTATGAATGTCTTTTGAGACCTTCAGATTGGCCGCAAACATTGGCGAATTGGAATCCAGATAGTTATGAGTGCCTTTCGAGACCATCGGATTGGATGCCAACATTGGTGACAAGGAATCCATATAGGTATTAGTGCCTTTTGAGATCTTCGGATCAGCCACCGACATTGGCGAAATAAAATCCAGATAGGTATAAGTGCCTTTTGAGACCTTCGGATTGGCCGCAAACTCTGGCGAGTTGGAATCCAGATAATTATGAGGGCTTTTTGAGACCATCGGATTGGACGTCAACTTTGGTGACATGGAATCCATAAAGGTATTAGTGCCTTTTGAGGTCTTCGGATCAGCCAACAATGGCGAAATAAAATCCAGATAGGTATAAATGTCTTTTAAGACCTTCGGATTAGCCGCCAACTTTGGCGACTCGGAATCCGGATCTGAAAAAGAATTTTCCAGGTTTGTTAGTTATTTTTGCTGATTATGTGTTCTGTAAAAAAACCATCCAATATGGTAAACATAAATACCTTCAAAAGCATGTAAAGAAGAATTATTTTGTTATTCTTGTGGTTTCCTCTGTGTTTCAACTATCCAAGATGGCCAATTTTAAGTGAGAGGTTCATAACCCATGAGATATATGTTATGAGTTCGCCATAACTTTTCCTCCAAGGTTGGTCCTGTAGCCTGTTCCAGTAACACTCTCACAATCTCCAAATCTCCGTTTCAACCGTCACACAACGCACTCTTGATTGGTTTTTGCGTTCAAATGAACCATTGATTTGTGTTTTGTGTGACAGATAAAAGGAAAGGGAGATTTTGAGAGCGAGAGTTCTTTCTGGAACAAGAACCTGCCTGCTGTCCTGCATGGAATCATTCAGATAAATACTGTGGCTCAGAAATAACTGCGAATGGTTGTCTAAACTATTGAATGAGTCTAATTTACTGATCCGGTGAGAGACAAATTCGGGGTTAGTTCATGCCGCTACACCAAGAAAAACCCCATTTAACCTCTGAACGTGAGCATTTATAAACATAAACTATTAGCATAAACTAAAATAAAAATTGGTAAATCCTTGGAAAAATTTCTTGGGAATCGACAATTAGTCAGCGAATAAACACACTTTGCAAATTTCCTGAAAAAACGTACAACCTTCGAGAAGATTTTACATTTTGTCAACATTAAATAATTTTTATGAATGAAAACGAAGCTGTTTTTTGCGGATGAATATACTCTGGTTGCCATGGAGACATGCACCCATTAGCCTTCCATTACATTGGGGGAGGGCTGCGTACCAGAACAAAGCACACAGGAAGGAAAACACAAAACAGTTTTCAGGGATTAACCCCTCTCTAAAATATCACTTGTAATTGTGTTATTATTCAATAAAACTCGACAATTTTTGTTTTTTTTTTTTGCCATTGGTATAGGCAAGGCCATTCCTTACAGCCAACTCGACAATTACACTCGCAAGATTTTTTGTAATTTTACTATCATCAAGATCTTCTTTTACTTGGAAGATTTAAGAATAATTTACAATTGGTCACTCTTTTCGAAAATGAGTCGTGAAAAAATAATATTCAAACATCTATTAAGAAGAACAAAAAACAATAAAATAAATATTATTCAAATAAAGGATTGATAAGAACAAAAACAGTAAACAAATTGTATTCAAATAAAGTATTGAGAAGAACAAAAAACAACAAATAAATTTTAATCAAATAAGTTATTGAAAAGAGTATGAAAAGGTATAAAAAAGAACAATTAATGAATTGAATTCAAATAAGGTATTGATAAGAACAAAAACAGTAAACAAATTTAATCAAATATTTTATTGAGAAGAACAGAAAACAATAAATAAATTTTAATCAAATGAATTAATGAAAAGAGTATGAAAAAGTATCAAGGAAAGAACAATTAATAAATTGAATGCAAATAAGGTTTTGATAAGAACAAGAACAGTAAACAATTTTAATCAATTAACTTATTGAAAAGAACCAAAAACAATAAATAAATTTTATGCAATCAATATATTGTAAAGAAGAACAAAAAATAATAAACTGGTGTTAATACCACAAGACTCTCTGACTCTCCTTACCATTCTAGTGATATCTTTATAACACACACAAAACATCACACGATTTTCCTTATTACTTTTCCTAGCGTCCTTGTGACACCTTGTTGACACACAGGCAAACACATACACACACACACATACACACACACACACACACACGCAAATATAACACACGCATCACAAAAAAATCAAATTACTTTTGTGATATCTTTTTCACATAAATGCATAAATATTAACAGGCAAGGAAAGGTTAGTTTACGATCTAGTGAGATCAAATTTTGTCCACACTAGACCACAATAAGGACAGAATGAATAAAAGTAAGAGAAATGAAAATTAATAAAAAATAAGAGAAAAAGAAACAACCATTAGGTCTATTGAAACCCAAACGTCTCACGGGAGGATTGAAGGTTACCCTGAGACGGCTCACTGGTGGAGTGAGGGTTAACCTGAGACGTCTCATTGGTGGAATGAGTGTTAACCTGGGACACATCAGTGTGAGAGAAGGGGTTAACCTGAGACGTCTCAATGGTGGAGTGAGGGTTACCCTGAGACATATCAGTGCGTGGGAAGGGGTTAACCCTAGATGTCTCAATGGTGGAGTGAGGGTTACCCTGAGACATATCAGTGCGTGGGAAGGGGTTAACCCTGGATGTCTCAATGGTGGAGTGAGGGTTACCCTGAGACATATCAATGCGTCGGATAGGGAGAACAGAGGCGGTGCGGTTCATAGGAACCGTGCGAATTGTGGTCTGCGTGCGATTGATAGGAGTCGTTAGAAAATGGGGCTGCGTGAGGTTGGTAGGAGTTGTACTAATATTGGCCAGATTACGGTTGGAAGGAGGTAGCGTGCGATTGGTAGGAGTCCGTAGAAAATAGGGCAGCGTGCGGTTGGTAGGAGTTGTACTAACATTGGCCAGATTACGGTTGGTAGGAGGTAGCGTGCGATTGGTAGGAGTCGTTAAAAAAGAAGGCAGAGGGCGGTTGGTTCTCTTGGTGATTGATCTAGGGAGTTCGGGGATGCTCGGAATCATACGAAAGTTGGGAGGTGTGCGATTGATGGCGAGCGGTTCCGGGAGTGAATTAGTGACATTGGGCTGGGTGTGGTTGGTAGGGCACACGTCGGGGTGAGAGGTAGTATGATCCTGGGAGGTGTTAATTCGGGAGATAGAAAGGACGGGGATAGTACGTTTAGCTTCAAATGATTTGGTGCTAGAGGCAGGATGACCCTGGCAAGTTTGGGAGCGGGGGCCACAGCGGGGGCGATGAGTTGGAGTGGTGGGGGGGAACGCCCTGAAGGTCATGGCCCTGTCAATGTGCTGGCGGGGGCCGGCTGAGGGCACTGTCGAGAGCCCCCGGGTGTTACAGGAGAGTCTGGGCAAGAGGCTGGAGGTTTGGACCTCGGAAGCCACGCGGCTGTCTGGGCAGAACCCCTGGAGGTGAACAGTGGCGTGAGCACTTCTTGGGACATCCGGATTATGCGTCTGTGGCCAATTGGCATAAAACTCTGAAAGAGAAATTTCTCAGTTTTTTAGTTTTTGTTGCTTTTACCTAACTATTCAATGAGAGATATTGTTCTAACGAAGCTATTTTATCAGTTCTAATTACAAGAAGAAGATAATGTATTAGCCCAGAGCTTACTTGGAATATTATGTATGAGAAGAAGGGCTTTCATAACATTAACAGTGTCTATAGCCCAAAGAGTGTTAGTTGAAGAACTTTAGCAATGACTAAATTGAATTTCAATGCTCAAAAATCTCTCAACACATCTCCTCAGAGGATCTGTAGTGAGGAACACCTGGAACAGGTCACTCAAACAACTATTCCAGCGTCTGAGTTGCCAGATGACTATAGATAGGATAGGAACTATTCTCATATCAACACCTGTATTGAGATTTAGTTCGTTTTGACATTCATATTCAATTGGAACTGTCGATTGAAGAAAAAAAATAATCAATTATATTTTATTTAGGAAAAGAACAATTAATTTTTTTATTCAAATTAAGTATTTGAGAATAAGAAAAACAAATAAAAAAGTATTGAAAAAAGAAAAACAAAAACCAATCAATAAATGAATTTTAATCAAAAAAAGTTTTGAGGATATCAAAACCAAATAACTTAGTGTGAAAATAACACGACTTTCCTCAAAGACTTGTCGTTTCTTTGTCACATACACGCGAACACCCAAAAACACATGTAAACACAACACTCACACATACGAGTATTCATGCAAACAAAAACACACATTTTCATACAAACACAACACACAGACATATTCGTGCAAACATAACAAACATACATATTCATGCAAACACAACGCACACACATATTCAATATTCATGCAAACGCAACACACACATACACACGCAAACACAACACATACCCTCAAACACAACAGGAACACATATTCATGCAAACATAGCACACATACACACATATGCAAACACAAACACACACACACACACATATTCATGGAAACACAACACAAAAAACACCCACACACACATACGCACAAAAGCACAAACATCACACGACTTTCTTTACCGATCTTGTGATATCTTATTTTCACACCACACACTCAAACACAAACACACATTGACCAATGTCTGAATAATTTTTAAGGTTAAAGAAAAGAATAGACAAATAACAAATGTAAAAAAAACGAAAATATAAGAACTAAGGTTAATGTACGATCTAGTCGAATCAAATTTCAGCCTACTTGACCACTCAATATGAACAGAATAAATTAAACAAAATGAAAAAATAAAGAAAAAATAATTTTTAGGTTAAAGAAAAGAATAGACAAATAACAAATGTAAAATGAAAGAAACAAAATATAAGAACTAAGGTTAATTGGTCGACATACGATCTAGTCGAATCAAATTTCAGCCCACTTGACCACAATATGAACAGAATAATAGAAACAAAATGAAAAAAGAAAGAAAAAAGAAAAAAACAATATTCTAGAAGCTTGGGTCTACTGAGACCCAAAAGTCTCGGTGGTAGAGTTTGGGTTAACCTGGGACGTGTCACTGGAGGAGTGAGGAGGGTTAACCTGAGACATATCGGTGCGTGAGACGGGGTTAGCCCTGGATGTCTCAGTGCGAGAAAAGGGGTAAAGCCTGGGTGTCACAGTGCGTGGTATAGGGCGAACAGGGATTGTGCGGTGGACAGGAGTTGTAAGAAAATTCTGCTGAGTGCGGTTGATAGGAGTGGCACGGATACCGGTCTGAGTGCGGTAGATAGGAGTCCTTGGAAATTGAGGCAGTGTGATAGGAATCGCAGGAATATTGTGCAGTGTCATGGAGCGGGGGCCACAGCGGGGGCGGTGAGTAGGAGTGGTGAGGGGGAACGCCCTGAAGGTCATGGCCCTGTCAATGTGCTGGCGAGGGCCGGGCATGCGCAGCAGAGCGGCTGACGGCACTGTCGGGAGCCCCCGGGTGTTACAGGAGAGACTTTGCAAGAGGCTGGAGCTGTGGACCTCGGACGCCACAAACCCCGAGAGGTGAACAGCGGTGCGGCCAGCTCTTGGGATATTCGGATTATGCGTCTGTAGCCACTTGGCATAAAGCTCTGAAAGAGAAATTTCCCAGTTCGTTAGTTTTTGTTGCTTATACCTAACTATGCAATAAGAGATATTGTTCTAACGAAGCTATTTTATCCGAGAAACTTCTCGAGAAATTTTAACCGAGAAATTTCTCGGTTTGTTAGTTTTTTTGTTGGAAATACTTATTGAATCAAACAGAGGTTACTTTTAATAAATGAAGTAGAGTTTTCTAAATATCAATGACTGTATTCAGTATGATCAGACATAAATGTTCATCAGAACTCTCAGTACTGTATATATATTTAGTTTAAAGTATGGAAAACTAGCACAATGTATTAAGAGAAAAAAAATATATTCAAATTTATTTTCAAATTCAATTTTTTGTTGGATTTGGTTGATTATATCATTCATTAAAAAATATTACTCCAACGAAATACTCTAAGCTCCACTCACAAGAAGAAAGATACTGAATTAGCCCACAAGTTGCCCAGAACAGAAGTGTACATTACGTTATTTTTACATATTTCATAAGAAAAGAAACAAGAAGAATTAATTGAAGGAAAATTAATAATATTCAGATATAATTTATTGAGAAAAAGCACAAATTATTTTTTTCAAATAACAAAAAGAGAACAAAAAAACAATAAATAAATTTTATTTGAATGAAGTTTTGAAAATAACAATAATGAACAGTATTCTTTTTCAAATAAAATACTGAGAAAAAAATATATAAAGAATTTTTATTTAAATTAAGTCTTAAGTATTATTATTTTATTTTATCTATTGCATCCATACCTGACTATGCAATTTTCTTTACCTCAAACTTATTTTCAATTAAAAAAAAATCTGGTGTAAACATCACACGACTTTCCTTATCATATTAGGAATGGGAACAGGACCAAAAGCCACTGGTGACTCAAAGGTAACAGTGAGCTAAAAATCAAAGCCAAATTCGTAATCAGCACCTCAAAATCTTTGGATTTGATATGTCACAATCCCCATCTAGGATGAATAATAAAAAAGTTAGTCTGAGCGGGTCCCCCCAAAATACCGGTAAATTGGGGCCGAGGTCCAAAAAGTTCAAGATATCAAAAAAATGATAAGAAGAGACCCCTATTATTTTTTTAATTTAAGAAAATGTTGTTCTGTAATTTTTTTTGTATCTTTAACCAATTCATAGAAGCGGCGCTTGCGGCCAATATTTGCGGCCCTGCGGCCGCATTTTGCGGCCGATTTCAATCAAAAGTTTCGTGGTTCGTCTGATGTATAAAATTGATTTGTATACCAAATTTCAAGTCTCTAGCTCTTACCGTTCGTTAGATATCCTGTTCACAGACAGACAGACAGACAGACAGACAGACAGACAGACAGACGCACGAACCAATGGCTGAAAACAACTTTTTTGGTATCCTGAGGCTATGATTCGTCCAGAAATGTGAAAAACTGGGTAGGTCAAATTTTCGACGAATACAATACTTTCCTTATTATAGGATAAGGAAAGTAAAAATACCATATTCAAAAACTTGTGTGAGAACATCCCACGACTTTCCTTAAAGACTTGTGATAACTTTGTCATACACACACAAAAAAACAAACAGACACGCAAACTCGTACCTACACACATCACAGAACATCTAACAACTTTCCTTAAAGACTTGTGATAACTTTGTCATACACACACAAACAAACAAACAGACACGCAAACTCATACCTACACACATCACAGAACATCCCACGACTTTCCTTAAAGACTTGCGATAACTTTGTCATACACACACAAACAAACAAACAGACACGCAAACTCATACCTACACACGGAAACACACATCACAGAACAACACACGACTTTCCTTACCGCTTGTGTGACATCTTCTTCTTTCACACGGAATCACATACACAAACAAGGACACTGACTGAATCATTATTAAGCTTAAAGAAAAGTAAAGAAAATATAACAAATATAAAAACAACAAGAACATAAGAACAAAGGTTGCACGGTGTAGTCTGGCTGGATCAAATTTTGTCCAACTAGACCACAATATGAACAGAATTATAGAAACTGAAAAATATTACAGAAAAGAAAATAAACAAAATCCTTGAAGTATGGGTCTATTGAGACCCAAACGTCTCTGTGGGGAACTGAGGGTTAATCTGTGAGGTCCCACTGGCGGAGTGAAGGTTAACCTGTGACGTCTCAATGGTAGAGTGAGGGTTAACCTGGGACGTCTCAATGGTTGAGTAAGGGTTAACCTGTGACGTCTCAATGCTTGAGTAAGGGTTAACCTGTGACGTCTCAAAGTTGAATTGAGGGTTAACCTCGGACGTCTCAATGGTAGAGTTAGAGTTAACCTGGGACATGTCCGTGCCTGAGAAGAGGTTAGCCCTGACTGACTCAGTGCGTGGGGTGGGGAAAACAGGGCCGGTGCGGTTGATAGGAGTCGTACGAATTGCGGGCAAAGTGCGGCTGCTAGGAATCTTAATAAAAATGGGCAGCGTGCGGGAGATAGGAATCGCACGGATATTGGGCAATGTGCGGGTGGTAGAAATCATTGGAAAATAGGGCAGAGTGCGGTTGGTTCTCTTTGTGAGTGATCTCGGGAGAGCGGTGATGATAGGAATCATACGGAAGTTGGGAGGTGTGCGGTTGCTGGAAAGCTGTTCCGGGCGTGAAGTAGAGAGAGTGGGTTGGGTGTGGTTGGACACGTCGGGGTGAGAGGTGGTATGATCCAGGGAGGTGTTAATTCGGGAGACAGGGACGATAGGGATAGTTCGTTTGAACTGGAATGTCTGGGAGCGGGGGCCACAGCGGGGGCGGTGAGTAGGAGTGGTGAGGGGGAACGCCCTGAAGGTCATGGCCCTGTCAATCTGCTGGCGAGGGCCGGGCATGCGCAGTAGAGCGGCTGACGGCACTGTCGAAACCCCCCGGGTTTGGACCTCAGACGCCACGCGGCTGTCTGGGCAGAACCCCTGGAGGTGAACAGAGGCGTGTGCACCTCTTGGGATATTTGGATTATGCGTCTGTGGCCACTTGGCGTTTAGCTCTGAAAGAGAAATTCCTCGGTATGTTAGTTTTTTTTTTGGAAATACATACCTATTGAATCAAACAAAGGTTACTTTGAATATCTTGAATTTAATCTCTGAAAGAGAAATTCCTTGGTTTGTTAGTTTTTGTTGATATTATCAATTGAATTAGCTCTGCTGAGGTTACTTTGAATGAATGAAGTAGAGCTATCAAAATATCAATGAATGTATTTAGTATGTTCTGACATTAAGGTTCATCAGAACTCAGTACTCTAAATATGTTTTTGAAAAGAAATAAAAAAACACAATGTATGGAGAAAAGAAGAAAAATTCAAAATTTAATATCAAATTCAAAAAAACAATGGAATTAAGAAGAAAATGAGAAAAAGAACAAAAAAAATAAACTGGTGTGAAATTCGGAAGATAGGGAGGATGGAGACAGAAGGTGTTGCCTGGGAAGTCTCAGTAGTGTGATAGGTTAAGGAAACAAAAATCCAATAAAAAAGAAATATGTAACAAAGAAACAGAACAGTAACAAAGAAACAGAACAATAACAAAGAAACAGAAGTAGGATTGACCTAGGATGTGTCCATTCGGAAGATAGGGAGGATGGAGACAGAGGGTGTTTCCTGGGAAGTCTCAGTAGTTTGATAGGTTAAGGAAACCAAAATCCAATAAAAAAACAAATATGTAACAAAGAAACAGAACAGTAACAAAGAAACAGAACAATAACAAAGAAACAGAAGTAGGATTGACCTAGGATGTGTCCATTCGGAAGATAGGGAGGATGGAGACAGAGGTGTTTCCTGGGAAGTCTCAGTAGTTTGATAGGTTAAGGAAACAAAAATCCAATAAAAAAACAAATATGTAACAAAGAAGCAGAACAATAACAAAGAAACATAAGTAGGATTGACCTAGGATCTTTCGGTGCTGGAAGCAGGACGAACCGGGGTCTGGGTGCGGGATTTTGGACCACTTTTGGTGCGAGCAGGAGTACTACTTTCGGTGCTGGAGGCAGGACGAACCGGGGTCTTGGTGCGGGATTTTGGACCACTTTTGGTGCGAGCAGGAGTACTACTTTCGGTGCTGGAGGCAGGACGAACCGGGGTCTGGGTGCGGGATTTTGGACCACTTTTGGTGCGGGCAGGAGGACTACTTTCGGTGCTGGAAGCAGGACGAACCGGGGTCTGGGTGCGGGATTTTGGACCACTTTTGGTGCGGGCAGGAGGACTACTTTCGGTTGCTGGAAGCAGGACCAACCGGGGTCTGGGTGCGGGATTTTGGACCACTTTTGGTGCGAGCAGGAGTACTACTTTCGGTGCTGGAAGAAGGACGAACCGGGGTCTGGGTGCGGGATTTTGGACCACTTTTGGTGCGAGCAGGAGTACTACTTTCGGTGCTGGAAGAAGGACGAACCGGGGTCTGGGTGCGGGATTTTGGACCACTTTTGGTGCGAGCAGGAGTACTACTTTCGGTGCTGGAAGCAGGACGAACCGGGGTCTGGGTGCGGGATTTTGGACCACTTTTGGTGCGGGCAGGAGTATTTTCGGTGCTGGAAGCAGGACGAACCGGGGTCTGGCTGCGGGATTTTGGACCACTTTTGGTGCGGGAGGCAGGACTTCTTTCGGTGCTGGAAGCAGGACGAACCGGGGTCTGGGTGCGGGATTTTGGACCACTTTTGGTGCGGGCAGGAGGACTTCTTTCGGTGCTGGAAGCAGGATCAACCGGGGTCTGGGTGCGGGATTTTGGACCACTTTTGGTGCCGGAGGCAGGACTACTTTTGTCGCTGGTAGTAGGAGCAACCGGGGTCTGGGTGCGGGATTTTGGACCACTTTTGGTGCGGGCAGGAGGACTACTTTCGGTGCTGGAAGCAGGAGCAACCTGGGTCTGGGTGCGGGAGACAGGACCACTTGTGGTGCGGGTGGCAGGACTACTTTCCTTGCTGGAAGCAGGACCAACCGGGGTCTGGGTGCGGGATACTGGACCACTTGTGGTGCTGGAGGCAGGACTACGTTCGGTGACGGAGGCAAGAGCAACTGGGGTCTGGGTGCGGGATGCTGGACCACTTGTGGTGACGGAGGCAAGAGCAACCTGGGTCTGGGTGCGGGATGCTGGAGCACTTGTGGTGCGGGTGGCAGGACTACGTTCGGTGCCGGAGGCAGGAGCAACCTGGGTCTGGGTGCGGGATGATGGACCACTTGTGGTGCGGGAGACAGGACTTCTTTCGTTGCGGAAGACAGGACCTATTTTGGTGTTGGAGGCAGGATCATCCTGTATCTCGTATAAGAAGGCTGGCGGACGTATAACCAACCTGGCTCTGGTCTCGTATAAGAAGGCTGTGTCTCGTATAAGAAGGCTGCCGGATGAAGAACCAACCTGGAGCTGGTTGCAGAAGGCAGAACCACTATTGGAGAGGGAAACAGGAGCAACCTGGCGCTGGTTGCAGAAGGCAGAACCACTATTGGAGAGGGAAGCAGGACCAACCTGGGTCTGGGTGCGGGATACTGGAGCTCTTCCTGTGCGGGAGGCAGGACCGCATATGGTGCGGGAGGCAGGACCGCATGTGGTGCGGAGGCAGGACCGCAATGGTGCGGGAGGCAGGACTGTTAAGGGGGGACTATCTGGGTCGTACAAAATATGCTCTTTGGTGTAGTGACTTTGGTATCTAAAAGAGAGGGACTTCGTAGTGTCAACAGAATAGGCCTCTTTGTCTTTGTAATCTTGAATTTAATCTCTGAAAGAGAAATTCCTTGTTTGTTAGTTTTTGTTGTATTATCAATTGGATATTATCAATTGAATTTTTTTGATATTATCATTCATTCAAAGTAACTTTGAATGCTACTTTGAATGAATGAATTAGAGCTATCAAAATATCATGACTGTATTTAGTACGTTCTGACATTAATATTCATCACAACTCAGTACCTTCTAATAATTATATTTATTTGAAAAGAAAAGAAAAACGATGTATAGAGAGAAAAAAGATATTCAAATTTATTATCAATTAAAAAAAAAAAAATGAAATTAATAGTATTAGAATAAGAACAAAACAACAAACTGGAGTGAACATCACACGACATTTTTACCGCTCTTGTGATGGGTATTTTCTTTACTATGGGTATTTTCTTAAGATGAGTATGCTGTGTGTCAAGCAACCAGTTAAAGACTGGCATTCATTTTATTTGTTAAATAAATAAAAATAAATTGTTTCTCTCAGAAAAATACAGTATGCACATTAACATGCTCACGGACCAATGGCTGCACAACTATTTAGGTTAGGAAATCAAAATTCACTAAAAAACAAAAACAATAACAATAACATGGGAACAAAGTAGGTTGATCCAGGATGTGTCCATTCGGAAGATTGGGAGGATGGAGACAGAGGGTGTTTCTGGGAAGTCTCAGTAGTGTGATAGGTTAAGGAAACAAAATCCAATAAAAAACAATATGTAACAAAGAAACAGAACAATAACAAAAAACAGAAGTAGAATGACTAGGCATGTGTCCATTGCGGAAGATAGGGAGGATGGAGACAGAGGGTGTTTCCTGGGAAGTCTCAGTAGTGTGATAGGTTTAAGGAAACAAATCATAAAAACAAATATGTAACAAAGAAACAGAACAATAACAAGAAACAGAATAGATTGATCTAGTGTGTCCATTCGGAAGATAGGGAGGATGAGACAGAAGGTGTTGCCTGGGAAGTCTCAAGTAGTGTGATAGGTTAAGGAAACAAAAATCCAATAAAAAAACAAATATGTAACAAAGAAACAGAACAATAACAAAGAAACAGAACAATTAACAAAGAAACGAAGTATGATTGACTAGATTGTTCATTCGGAAGATAGGGAGATGGAACAGAGGGTTAGACTGGGTCTGGACGGGGGATACTGACTACTTCTGATGCGGGCGCAGGACTACCTTCGTGCTGGAATCAGGACCAACCTGGGTCATGAGTGTGGGGCAGCCACGCTTCGAGAACCAATGGCTCTGGTTGAGAAGGACCACTATGGAGAGGAAGCAGAGCAACCTGGGTCCTGGGTGCGGATATGCTGGACTTTCCTGTGCGGAGAAAGACCATTTGTGCGGAGGTAGGACCGCATTTGTGCGGAGGTAGGACCGCTTGGTGCGAGGCAGGACGCTTTGGTCGGGGACTTCCTGAACGTTTCAAATTAATGCGTTTGGAAATCTGAATTAACTCTGAAAGAAATTCCTTAGCTTGTTAGTTCTTGTTGATATTACAAACTAGCGGCTGTCGCCTTTGCGGGCGAGCATAGGCGTGAAAGAGCAAATATCCTTTTCGCCAATGGCAGGTGTTGTAAGTGGGAATTTCGAAAAATCCCGTCTTATTACACATATAGACTATAGACAAAGCTACCTACCAAATTTCAGCTCGCTAGGTATTCGTTTGGCTTGTAAGAACATATGATGACTTGACATTTATATATTAAGATTGATTAGCTCTGCTGTGGTTACATTGAATGAATGAAGTAGAGCTATCAAAATATCAATGACTGTATTTAGTACGTTCTGACAATAATATCATCAGAACTCAGTACCTTATATATGCATAAATATATTTGAAAAGAAAAGAAGAACGATGTATAGAGAGAAATAAGATATTCAAATTTACTATCAATTTAAAAAAAAAATGAAATTAAGTAGGTATTGAGAATAAGAACAAAAACAACAAACTGGAGTGAACATCACACGACATTTCTTACCGCTCTTGTGATGGGTATTTTCTTTACGCACAAAAATACAGTATGCACATTAACACGCATACGGACCAACGGCTGCACAACTATTTAGGTTAAGGAAACCAAAAATTCAATATAAAACAAATAACAATAACATGGGAACAAAAGTAGGGTTGATCTAGGATGTGTCCATTCGGAAGATAGGGAGGATGGAGACGGAAGGTGTTGCCTGGGAAGTCTCAGTGTGTTGGAGGCAATATTAATCTGAGTCTGGTTGCGGGTGGCAGGACCACTTATGTTGTAGGAGGCAGGACTACTTTCGGTGCTGGAAGCAGGACAGACCTGGGTTTGGTTGCCGGAGGCTGGACCACTTTTGGTTTTGGTTGCAGGACAGCTTCTCAAGCGGGTGGTAGGACCTGTGGTGGCAGGACCTGTATTGGTGTGGAACGCAGGATTGACCGGGAAGTCCAGTTCCCCATGCGGAAAACAGGGAGAATGGAGACGGAAGGTGTTGTCTGGGAAGTATCAGTAGTGTGGGACACAGGATCGACCTGGGTCTGGGTGCGGGATGCTGGAACACATTTAGTGCGGGTGGCAGGACCGCTTTTGGTGGGAGGCAGAGCACTGGGTCTGGGTGAGGATACTGATCTTTGTTCAAGGCAGTACCGGCTTTGGAGCGGGTGACAGGAATGACCGGGGACTTAATTTGGAAGATAGGGTGGATGGACACGGAAGGCGTTGCCTGAGAAGTCTCAGTAATGTTGGCGGCAGGATTAACCTGGGTCTGGGTAAGGGATGCTGGACCTTTTTTAGTGCGGGAGGCAGGACCGATTTTGTTGCGGGAGGCGGGACCGCTTTTAGTGCGGGGACCTCCTGAGACATTCGGATTATGCGTCTTCGGTAAGTTGGCATTAAGCTCTGAAAGAGAATTTCCTCGGTATGTTAGTTTTTGTTGATATTATCAAGTGAATTAGCTCTGCTGAGGTTACTTTGAATGAATGAATTAGAGCTATCAAATTAACAATGACTGTAATTAGTACGTTCTGACATATATTCATCAGAACTCAGTACCTTAAATTTAATTATATTTGAAAAGAAAAGAAAAACAATGTAATGAGAGTCCAAGAAAATATTCAAATTTAATTTCAATTTCAAAATTAAAAAAATAAATTTCAATGAAATTAAGTGGGAGAAGAAGAACCAAACAAGAATTGGTGTGTCCATGGTACGACTTTCCTAACCGTTCTTGTGATACCTTTGTCCAAAACACGCAAACAAACAAACACACGCACACACAAAACGGTAAAAATGATATATATAGATCCTGGATTTGTGATACCTTTGTCTCAAACACGCAAACAAACAAACCACACACACACACAAAACGGTATTAATGATATAGATCCTGGGTATGGTGCAGTAAGTGAGAAACCGTCGGGGCGAGAAGTAAGTTATCGATATGTAAATTGAGTAGAATGTGTTATTTTTAAACATTATCCTAGGATTTCTCAATTCCGGAGATAGAGAGGATTGTAACAGAACGTATAGCCTGGCTGCGGGAGGCGACATTAATCTGAGAAGTCTGGGTGCGGGAGGCAACATTAATCTGGGAAGTCTGGGTGCGGCCGGTGCGGAGGCAGGCCCGCATGTGGTGCGGGAGGCAGGACCGCATTTGGTGCGGGAGGCAGGACCGCATTTGGTGCGGGAGGCAGGACCGCTTTTAGTGCCCAAGGCAGGACCGCTTTTGGTGCGGGGATCTCTTGAGACATTGGGATTATTCGTCTTTGATGACTGGCGGTATTTGAAAGGAATTCCCGGTTGTAGTATTTGCGTTATCAGGTGGTCAGAAGTTGCACAAATGATAGGGTAATAAAGAGACCTTTCCACAAATATCGGACTTTACCTTTATTTTGTCGTTTTCAATGGCGGCCAAAGTGTTTTTCAATATCGACTTGTTGGCTTTATTTTATTTTCTGTACACTAGAAAACGATTGCTTTTGTAAATAAAATTTTAATAAATATTAAATACCGTTCATGTTTAAGATCATTCATTGGTGTACGTTCTGAACCACATTGAAACAAGTTGCCGCCATTTGAAAACGACAAAAATAAAGGAAATGTCCGGAATATTGTTGGAAATGGTCTCTTTTACCTATCTTGGTGCAATTTGACACTATATAGTATATCAAAAATATTAACACAGTCATGCATTGAACTAACATATGTTCTTGTTTTAATCACAATTTTAATGACAGCGCAGAATTATAGCACTTTTCCGTATCTTTAATGTCCCAATATCTCATTTTTGCCTATAATTCCGCCACTGGTCGTTGCTAACATTAAAGCAGCTACTCATTTTTCCTCACGAGGTATGAGTGGACCCCGTTGAACCTAATAAGCAATGACCAAATTGGATTTCGATGCTCATAAAGTATTTCAACAAATCTCCTTAGAGGATCTGCTGAATTTTTCTAGAAAAAAATAAATAGTTCACATTAATCGATTTGGAAACAACAAATCTTTTTCGTATATTCTCATTATTAAATAAATAACATAAATTTACCATATAAACACATAAAAATAAAACATATCTTTTTCATAATATAATTTAAGAGAAATAAACAGCCATTGTGGAAACATTTTTTGTTTTAACCATTTAATGAGGGACCGGAAAGGAGAGAAAAACCACGGGAAGTAGCGACTCTCATAATCTCCAAATCTACCATTCAATTTGCTTTCTGATTTAATCATTTGCGTAAACAAAACAATCTCTGATTGGGTCATTTGAACGAAATTGGACGATTGAAAAGGAGATTTGGGGAATTTGAGAGTGCTTTCTGGAATGAGGCTCAGAAACCAAATTCTGGAGCACCCAATTACATGTTGAGGAAAGTGATGAGATACTGAGGAACATGAAGTATAACAGTACATGTTGTACACCCAGTAACACGTTGAAGAATGTGATGAGATACTGAGGAACATCAAGGCGGCAGCGGTATGGGCTAATAAGGCCCGAATTATGAAACAGGATTAGATTAACTAATCGTTCATTATCCTTTAACATGCCCTCCAGTTGAATTTCAACGAATCACATTTATATCAGCTGTTAAGTGATGGTGTGACTTGGATTAACAAATCCTAGAATTTTAATCCTGTTTCATAATTTGGTCCCAACACACTGAGGAGAGTTTGTGTCCCATTAATCAATGACACTCAGTTTCGTCCAACACCACGGTCGAATGGAAGTAAAAGGGGATGACCTGAACCATTTCGGAGTCGGCAGATGAACCGATGGGGTTAGACGAACCGATGGGGTTAGACGATCTGATGATGGTAGACGATTTGATAGTGTTGACCTGAACCAGTTCGGAGCGGGTGGACGATATGATACGGTTGGACGATATGATAGGAGTGGGCGATATGATAGGGTTGGACGAACTGATAGGAGTGGATGATATGATAGGGGTTGACTCGTGGTGGGGTGACTCCCTGCGTAACAAGTCACTGCGGAACTCATGGTAGTTTGCGGGAAGTTGTAGACCAGATGGCGCCGACGAGGGCTGTCCCGTAGGATACTGCCCAGATGTGAGGTTTGACGTGGCCGGCATAAGGCGATATGGTCGGAAAGCAGATCGGTGGACAGCAGTCCGGTTGCGCTTTCCACCGATCCTCGGGCGATCCGCCTTCGACCTCTTAGATTTTAAACCTGAAAGAAAAGGTTTCCAAGTTTTTATTTATTTATTTAAAACAATAAAAGGGCTTAATTGCCCTGTACTAACTATTTTATACTGTATTTCCCTAACTAATCTTCGTGAAAAATATATAAAAAATATATAATTTCCACGTAATGTTATTTAATTAATTACCAAGTTAATTACCGACCTCAGTAGCTTGATCGATAAGGCGGCGAACATGTAATCGGAGGTCGGTGGTTCATTTCCCAAGTTAAGCAAATATTTAGTAGAGAGAGTTTGTGTATTTTGATATCACGAAAGTGATTAGCACATAATAACTTTTTCTTAAACTTTTTATAAAGGTTAATTGAAATTATCGTTGTACAAACGCGTACTTCGTACTTCAAAACCTAGTCTGTACATGGCAATACGTCTTGGGCTTACTGTTGGAATATTTCGACTCATTAGTCCCGGTTGGGCAGTATAAATAAGGCTATGTTATTATTAGTTGTTTGAGTTATCTCTTATAAGTTTTGAAGAACCCTAAAATCATTTGACCTAAAAATTTGAATACACAGAAACTGAATACACCAAAGATTCTTATAAACACATGCAATAACTTTATTTAGAAAATAAAAAACAAGAATGAATCTTCTTAAAAACTAGTTTTCTTCTAAATAAAAAGTAGTTTTCTTCTAAATAAAGTAGTCCTTTTTAATTAAAGAGTAGTCAATTTGTAAAAAATAAATGAAAAGTTTAAGATAGTGAGAATTACAAAATTCGAGAGTCTCGGATATGGTGTGATGTGTATGTGTATGCTTGTGTGTGATGTACTGAAGTAGTGTGTGTGAGTATGTGATGTATATGTGTATGCTTGTGTGTGATTTACTGAAGTATGTGTGTGAGTATGTGATATGTGTGTGTGATATATGCATGTGATGTTAAGTATTTGTGCGTGTTTGTTTGCATGCGTGTTATGTGATGCCTGCTAGTGAGACTAATAACTATTTTATTTTATTTTTAATTTTTAACTAAAAAAATCCCATGAATAAAGAAAGAATCTTCAAAAATAAAAAAATCGGCTCAATAAAAAAATGGAAAATTGAAAATACCTGTTTTTCTAAACTAATATATTATTCGAAATCTTATTATTTTAAATCCTATTATTCCAAATCATCGTCAGACGCGATGTCCCTGTTATCACGAAACTGGCCCCACAAATCTTCAGAGCGTGGTGGCCAGTAGATCTGGTCACTACGGAAGCTTTCGTTAGCGGGAAGTTGTAGGAGACCAGACGGAAGCGCTGTCGAGGGCTGCCCCGTAGGGTGCAGTCGAAGTCCGACGGCCGATGTGGCATCTGACGTGTCCGGGGGACGATATAGACATAGAGCCAGTCCTGTTTCATCGACGAATTCTCCTGTTTCATTAACAAGTTCTTCTGTTTCATCAACGAATTCTCCTGTTTCATTAACAGGTTCTTCTGTTTCATTAACGCATTCTGAAAAAAGAAAAGAAAAATGCATGATGTTTTGCTTGATTCAGCCGAAGAGAAAATAAAATTAACGAAAATATAATATTTATTTATTTTTTAGTTTTAGAAAGAGAAAATAATAATTATAGAATATAAATTTAAATTATAAATGTGTTTCTTTGTGTTATTATATCACAATTTTAGTGGGTAGCGTAGAATTATAGGATTTTTCCATATCTTTAATATCCCAATATCTTATTTTTGCCTATAATTCCGCCTCTCGTCGCTTCTAACATTGAAGCAGCTACTCATATTTCCTCACGACGTATGAGTGGACCCCGAACACCCAAGTACAGAGCAGAAAAAATCCTGCCCCGCTGGGGATCGAACCCAGGTCACCGTGCGTGCAATGCCTAGCGCGCTAACTCACTCATAGCAAACTATCCAAAATGGCTACCGTAATTACCTTCAAAAGCATGTAAGTATAAAAAATAATTTGCTATTTTTGCGATTTCCTCTGTTATGAAACTTATCAAAATATCCAATTTTTACGTCTCAGTAAGGCATTATGAGTTCTCCATTATTAGCATGCAATTTTTTACTTGTTTATAAAGAAAAAGCCCAAGTTCTCACCATTTTTGATTGCGCATGAGTCCATAGTGTTCAACACGGGATTTTCGTGCTCAGTGATATCATTGAGGTTATTAGATGGGCCCGAGACGTCGAAAAGAGTAGAAGAGGTCCCAGCAATGGAACTTGCGTGCACAGGGCAGTTGGGACCTCTAGTTGCGTGCACAGGGCAGTCAGGACCTCTAGTTGCGTGCACGGGGCAGTCAGGACCTCTAGTTGCGTGCACAGGGCAGTCAGGACCTCTAGTTGCGTGCACGGGGCAGTCAGGACCTCTAGTTGCGTGCACGGGGCAGTCAGGACCTCTAGTTGCGTGCACGGGGCAGTCAGGACCTCTAGTTGCGTGCACAGGGCAGTCAGGACCTCTAGTTGCGTGCACAGGGCAGTCAGGACCTCTAGTTGCGTGCACGGGGCAGTCAGGACCTCTAGTTGCGTGCACGGGGCAGTCAGGACCTCTAGTTGCGTGCACAGGGCAGTCAGGACCTCTGGACACGTGCACAGGACAGTCAGGACCTTTGTCCATTGCGTTCTGGGGTGTTTCATCTATAACATCTTCATCAAGATGAGAATCCAGACCAAATATGGCTAGATCAAGGTTATCAGGGATCTTAAGAGCATCATCGGAGTCATCAGAGTCACTGCTGAAGATATTCATGACACTCAACGGATATTTTGCCTTTTTGGCTGGGCCTGACAGGCCAACGGACGGGCCAGCGGTAATTGCCACGCAATTGGTGTCTGAAAGAGAAAAAACTTTTTAATGTGAAATATTTTCATATAAAATTAAGTCTGCCCCAGTAGCTCAGTACTAAAGGCGGCACTCTGTGAATCCAGAGGTTCCAGAGATCGTGGGTTCGAAAACCCAGCCGGGACATGACAAGTTATCCTCCCATTTGGGATTTTTACCACATAATAATATGTCTTGGCCTTACTGCTGGCATAATGGGACTTTAATAGTCCTTATCGGGCGGTATAAATAAGGCGATATTATTATTATTATTATATGCATTAAAAACTTGATGGAAATATCAAGGTTGGCATACATCGAATACGATGATGCTACTCAATGATAATATGACTATACAAAATATTACACAAGTATAATAATAAAAGAAAATGAACAAGACATTAAATTTGTTTCATTGAATCTTTTTTAAGCTTTATTTTAACATATTATTTTCTGTTATAACAAAATCTATCTAAAATATTGTGTTTTCTTTGTCCAACTTAAGGGTTTAATGGCTTAAAGATTTTTTGGTCTCCAAAATCTGCTCTACCTTATGAGTTTTACGTAGTAAAGATATTGCTGAGATTTATTCCAGCGTAGGACAATAAACATGCCCAAAGCTTAAATAAAACTCAAAACTTCACTAAGCCAGACTGTTCAGTAGATGGAGACTTGGGTCCAAATTATGAAGCAGGGTGAAAGTTAGGATAAGCCCTATGTTGGAGTTTTGACCAATCACAGGGCACTATAGTCCGAGTTGAGGGATTGTCTGGCGTATCTCAACAGTAATCTTGTTTTATAATTCGTTCTTTAGGAGCTATAAAAGGTGAATGTGTACATTAAGATATGTACTCATTTACCTATTATAGCTTGGCTATATAAAGTCTGGCTGGGGGACTATAAACAGAGAGTAGACCAGCATTGGCTTGGCTCTGGGGGCCTTTGGCAATTATTAGCCTCCTTGTAAAGACAGTGGTAGAAGTGCTGAGTCATTCTCCCACTGTCTGGCTACCATCGTTCGCGATGACGCCACCCTATGATGATGATATACAGATTATAAATAATTACTTACCAAATATTGTGAACGAGATCTTATTTATTTCCGGTATCGACACTAATCTGACACTTGTACTGTACGGAAACCCTTTATAAGAATATGATATTGTAAAATATAATTTTCAAAATATATATAAAATAAAATTAATAAGAACAAAACCATCAATGATAAATTAAAAGGTATATATTTTATTTATTTAAAATTTACATAATATTCCATTAATAAAAATAAAAAAAAGTAGAAGAAAATCAGTGAAGGAAACACACTTACATATTTTTAGGCACCTGTTTGTATAACAGTAATAAATCGTTTGCAAAATGAAATTCCAGACAGATTTAAAAAACCAATAAAAATAGTTTCCCACTTACCTTTCAACGCCTGAAAACACAAAATATATATACATTTTTTTAAAATACCATACAATATATTCTTACAAAACATGTACAAATATTTGTCGTGTGCGGTACAACATAAGATTATGTGACGAGTGTAGATCTAAAGTTTCATGCAACACTTACCTTTCAACACCTGAAAACATGATTTTCAAAACATACCTAGTACTTTTCATTTTACAAACACATGTAAGTTAGTTAAAAGTAAGTTGGGGAATGCAACAAGTATGCTTTCGGCTCTTCCCACAGCTGAGTTTGCAGAATTCTACAATCTATAATTTTATTATTGTTTTATATACTTTTTAATAAATATATTATACAGTTAAAAGTTATCATATTTGTGTCAATCGTTTTCGTTATGCCACAACTACAGTCAAACTGGCTTTACTAAATCTTTTCTGAACTCGGGACTCGAACACCGACCTCCAGATTACAAGTCCACCGACTTATCGATCAAGCTATTGAGGTCGGTCTCCTGAAGAGCAGTCGTTGGTAGTGGATGTGGTTACGGTGCCAGACTTGTGATATAAACAATCTAAATCCGATCCCACCCAATGCTTGGATTTTCCTTTATAATTTGAGTTATTGACCATACATAATATTATAACTCCAAGTGTTCGGTACTTCGGTGGTCCTGATTACTTATCAAAATACAAATACAAATAAATACAAAATACAAATACTTGGAGTAATGTATCACAATCCCGAAGTAATGTATCACACGGTTCCGGGATCTCCTACGTCTTCTGAGGATAGGTTTTTAGTAGGTAAAAATACCACACCCTAGGGAGTGAGGTGTGGCTGGGTGTCTTAAGAAGATTTTCCTATCCTCACTTAATGCCTTGTGCGTTATCCTAGGTTACTTCTGGTCTGGTTACCTTCTTCTAAAGAATATTATGACTATTTTGAGTATTCAAAACATTATAACAGTATTCAAAACATTTTGCTTACATACATCTGTTCTTTTCATTGTGTTTCAGGTAAGTCTGCTTGTTTTCAGGAGTCTTCAAACCTCCAAGTTCGAGTTGTGAGTAACGTCCTAAACCATGAAGTTTTTTTTAATTTTCTTTTTGCTCCTTTTTCAAATTTTTTGAAGTAATATTTGGCCAGAGGACGTTAATCGGGGATAAGACCAGTGTCTCGCTAGAGGACTAACAGAGAACTGACTAGCCAACCCTAACAAGCCACCAAGCCAGGTTAGCTTACAGTTTCCCAAAGGTTTAATGGCTTATAAAGAAAAAGCCCAAGTCCTCACGATGGTTGATCGCACATTGATATATCTGGTTCAGGACGAGCCAACTTTGAAATAAAGTTGGCTGGATGGAGACTATCACCTATTATCATTTTCAGGATATCGGGATTTTCTGGTCCGTTAATGATTCAAATAGGGCCCTAGCCACGGGCAATAACCTCAATGGCGACAAAGTGACGGGATTTAGCTAGTGAGCTGATAAAAAATATTGTAGATTTTAAATCCCTTTCATTCCTGGGACTAACATAATTCAGTCTGACGTTGGAGACCACAACAAAACGTGATCCATTTGCAAGAAATTTGAAAAGAATTCTCGGAAAAAAGTCTGCGCTCCTTTATTCCTGGGGTCCCAATGTTACCCTTGTGTGTTGAGTTATCAACAAGGAAAGGAATAGTCAAGTGGTTAACGCGATAGTCTGGTAATCCAGGTAGCGTAGGGATCCGTTGGTTCGAATCTCACTCAGTCCATGTATTTTTTCTCATTAATTTGAGTTTGTGACCACATAATAATAAGACTCTAAGTGTTAGGTGGTAGAAAATGCTTTGAGCATTAACCTCGCCTGGTGGTTACCTTCCACTAAAGAGTGTTGTTATTATTAATATTATAGAAGAGAGAAATAAGATGAAGAGAAAAGCTTGATCGACAAAGCGGTGGACTCGTTACTGGAGGTCGGTGGTTCGAGTCCCAAGTTCAGCAAAGATCTGGTAAAGCAAGTTTTGAGTAATTGTGATTTGTGATATCACGTCGTTATTAACACAAATATAATCATCTATTTCAACTGTGTATTTTTTTTTATATATAGGATTATTAAAAGTATAAAAGTTGCATAAGTGTAGAATGAAAAAGAGATACCAAGGAAGCCGATCGAAATCTTAATTGAAAAAAACACATTTTGCGTCTTGAAACAATCCCTAGACTATTTCCTTAAGTAATATGACAGCTCTTCCTGTAAAAAAAGTTCTTTATTGCCTACAGCTATAAATACAGCTTTATTGCCTCTCTAGAAAATTCAGGTCAGGGCAGATATTGTAAAAAATAAAAAACACAAGAGTAATTACTTTGTTTTCTCATCTTGGCTCCCTAAAAAGTATCAATCAGTTTTTAATTATTGATTAAGACAAAGCTATTCAGGACTGACTTATGATCAGACATTCTCTAATCACAGGTCCTGATTAACATATACTTAAACAACCATTAAAAACCAAATGGTCTTCTCTGAGTTCCAAGATAAGCTGATAAAGAAATTACTAAGATTAAAAAAAAAACATGACTGTGGCTGAGTTATCATATGAGGTTCTGTTCAGCTATTGCTAAAAAATCGTTTTCTACAAAGAGAACTCCCATTTTTAAAGAGAATAATACCGAATACCCAGGACACAAGAGCTGGAAAAACAGCACTCAGGACCAATAAAGCTTTCTAAAACACCTGCTGAGCTTTCTAAAACCACCAGACGTGTTTTACCACTGAGCTACCGGGACAGAGTGGGTATACTTAAACTGGGCAATAGCTCTAAACAGGCAACAAATGTCCACCAATCAGAGTGCACCAAACGTCAGTGTGATTGGAGGACGCTACTTGCATGTTCAGTGCTAGTGCTAGTATATTAGTCAGCTTTTTGTACCTGTCTGTGGCCTGTTCCAGAAACAGTTTCTACTCTCCAAATCTCCCTTTCAACTGTCACACAACGCACTCTGATTGGTTAATTTGAACGCAATAACCAATTAGAGTGCGTTGTGTGGCAGTTGAAATGGAGATTTGGAGAGAAGAAAGTGTTTCTAGAACGGGCCACCGGACTGCCATATTAATTAAAAAATGCAAATGATGGTATCACCTTTCCCTGAGCTATCATGTATTTAATATTAATTGTTTTTCAATGTTTCTTTCGAATTAAATTGTTAATATCAGAGTAATATGTATTTAATTAGGCAATATCAGGGCTTTTATTACAGACGTAAAGACAATTCAAGACATAAGAGCATATTATGAAGACAGAAATAAGATAAGAAAGAGAGAAGAGATGATGAAAAGAGACAGAGAACATGCAAAGAAGTTGTCATGCACATAAATAAATAAAATGCAGAAGTCCACCTACCTTTGCTGCACATGCTTGAGAGATGCGCCTCGCTGTCTGCTAGTCCTTCTAACAGGAATCACCTATTCATATTTAATAAAGTACAAGACCTGTAAAGAAACCCGGGGAAAGAAAAGGACAAAAGGCTTATCTATCGTACGAGCCTTTTGTCTTAGAGAACTCTTACGACTTAGAGAAGTCTTAGATTGACTTAGAGAAACAAAACCTTAACACATCTTGGCTAGCTGGCGGATTTAAAACAGTTTAAAGAGGCATAAAACAGATAATGAAGCTAAAAGTCCTCACAATTATTGGTTTTTCAATTTTATTAAAGTTGTCTGGAGACCATCACTCCCCCAAACTGTAGATAAGCTGATTACAACAACAACAACACACCAACAACAACAATGGTTGGTCCCGCATGTCATTATTTAGATAAGTACAATGCTAGAACGATCTGGCAAAGATTGTGTTAATGCCCTAAGTGCTTAGAGATAGATCTTACACTGAAAATATCATCTTGAAATGAAAATGTTCAACTGCTCAGCTCGCCCAGCTTCACTGAAAGTATGGAACCTGTGGGAGAAACCCAAAGACGTAGCCGCATTCCTGGATCTGGATCTAAGAAAAGACATCCTCGAATTTGATGACCTGTTGCCTGTTGCTACAACAGCAACAACACTGAAATGTTATTTACTGACCCAGTGAAAGACCATCAGAATAATTTAATACAGCTCACCCCGCTACAACAACAACAAAATAGAATGTACAAAATATGCCTATGTTTAATAATAATTGCAAAAAAATGGAATTATATTTAATCAGAGCCTTAATGGTGTCATAAAATATGTCAGGACATTTATAAAAGACATGTGGAAGGTTCATTAAGGGCTAAATTATGAAACAGGATTATAGTTAAGATAAGTCAAAGTTTTGTGAGATTTAAGCAATCACAGCGTGCTATAGCTCGAGTTGAAGGACAGTCTGGCTCATCTGAACTTTAATTCTGGTTTATAATTTGGTCCTAAGACACAAAAAATGTAAGAGATAAAGAGAAAAATGGAAAAGAAAGTATAGAGAAAGATAAGAAAGGACAGAAGACATGCGAAGAAAGTTTTCATGCATAAAAATCCTACCTTTGCTCCAAATTCTCGAACCAGATGACATGGTTGGTGCCTGGATGTCTGCTGATGCTGGTAGCTCTGTCTAGGGTTGTAGAGGGGTGCCTTCATGTCTAGGAGCTTTGCCAACCCTTCGAGGTAAGTCTCTGGAAGTCTGGATACTTTAAAGAGGAGATTCTTGATTTGAAATCTGAAAGAGAGAAAATACATCTTAATTAACTTCTATTTTTCTTATTGCTTTCAAGTAGAGCTATATAACACATAATTTTATAAAGTAATCAAGTACTTCTTAAAGAATTAGCTTATTTATTCTGTTAGTTTAGACTTGAAAGCCCCACTATTCCAAAAGAAGCCTTATTTGTTGTTGTAAATAGTAATTTTACAGATTAGTTTAAATAGACAAGAGGAAAATGACATTCACTTACTTAAACTTGTCCAGCTTGATCTATGATGGAGCCAGGCTGTCTGAGAGGTGATCAGGGCAGCCCCCACTCCAAACTCCAAGACTTTTGATCTGGGCACTGAAAGAAAGAAATTCAGATTGTAATAAACAGAAGTTACATTCATAATGAAGTTCAGAGTCAGTTTTTAGAAAAATCAAAATAAATAATAAGTTTTTCTTAGATTATACATGGTCTTATACATGGACAGAATATACCTGAACAGCTGTTTTGAGGTTATTGGTTCTCTTAGGCAGGCTAAAGTTTAGGAAATGCATGCCATTAACTAACTTCTCTTTTGAAATCAGTAAAAAACCAGAAAAAGAGAGGTTTTCATAAGCTTTTGAGGTTTTATGAAAACAATCAGCATAAATTTTGACTAGAGGCTTTAGAATTGAGAAAAAAACTAATTATGTGATAACAATACATGTTTTTAAATTGAAACCGGATTTACTTTCTGTTAATATGAATAGAGATTACATGAAGAACTTCCCATTAATGCAATAACTTGTTGCAAGGTGATTTTAGATTAAAAATTAATGTTATATGAGAAAAAAATGAGTTTTATACAACATTTTGACTATATTTATTTTACCACACAACATTTTTAGGAGATTTAAAGGCAAAGTGAGTGTCTAGGGCTACTTTAGTGTCAAAAAGTTGTGGAAAAGTAGTTTGATAAGGGATTATAAGTAGGGAGTAGACAAGCAGCCTAACTGAGGGAGTATAACCAAAAAGTAAATAAGAAGTCTCAGTAAAGGACTTGAAAGAAGCAGTAGACCAGTACTCTGGTTAATATGAATTGAGCCAAAGGAGGTGGACCAAGAGTTTAGCCACAGAAAAAAGTAAAAAAGGGAAAGAAAAAGAAAGCTGTCAGAACCTGTTGAATTCAGTATGGAAAAGGCGACTATAAACAAGGAGTTGAGGTGTAAAACAGATAGAAAACTTTCCAGAGGGAATAGAATAGTCTTCGGCACACTAAGGTTACTGTAACCAGGTAATGGACCAGTATTTTGACTAGAATTTTCGGAAAGAGAGAAAAAAGCTGTCAACATGACATGTTATCATGCCAGCATTCGGACTGGGGGACTATTAACAAGGACTAAATCAGTAATAACGCTAAGGACCTTTCCAGATTTAATAGATTAGTACTTTGGACACTCTACTTACCAGAATTATGGAATAGTCTGTAAGTTTCAGATGTTAAACTCAAAATTTTACAAAAAGAAGGATTTCAAAATCTTACCTGTGAAAATCAATATGGCTGCGTATCAGTTTAGCTAAACTCACGAAAAAAGCCGGTTCCAAGCAAACCAAAGCTCGAATTTATAACAATTTAGTCTTTCCTGTAAAAAAAAGGACTAGTTAGTCTTCAAAATCGAGAGAAAATCAACAGAAACTAAAGAAAAACACTTTGGGAAATACAATCAGACACCCTCGAGCTTTTTCTGGAATGTGGAATCTGCAAAGGATTCTGGGTGAAAGGATTGTTGACAGAAAAATTTCGCAAACATGGCCGATCGGTAAAAATTGTGGCGTCATCTTGTCTAGAGGTGTTGACAATTGGCGCCGAAATAATTAATGAGGATATGTGATTTGAATTTTTATAAAGTTAAAATTAGTTCGAATGCATTCGAAGTTAATGGAAATGGACAAAATTGAATTTTAATTAGATTATCTATTGATAGGAACCGATAATAAGACAGCACGAGATTTTCAACTAAAAAATTGCACTTTTAAAATGCTTTTGTCATTGTAACCCCAAACACAAATCGCCATTTTATAAGCAATCTATGCTTAAAGAATGGCGACGTGGTGACGCCAAATTTTCAAACCAAATTTCAACAATAATATTGACTAATTATTGATTTCATCACTGATTCACAAATAAAAAGTTATGATACTTCAGAATGAACGTAAAGAGGAATTAGACACTGATAATTCACAAAGTTGACTAGAATGATTAATTTTAAATTTAGGCCCGAAAGCGAGAGCAAGATGGCCACCAAATAGAAGCCACCACGTTTCTGTTAAGCCATGCTAAATCTTTACTTTCCTTAGAGAAAGCAAAGTATTTTTTGCCTTATGGGGAGCTCGAACCAACGACCTCTAGGTTACGAGCACGCCAAGCTTTAAAGTCACCGATTTACACACGAATTCACCGAAAGCAACTGAACGAACAGAAAACCGTCAAACGAAAGCTAAAAAGCAAGATGTTCCCGGAACTAAATGGACTTTTAAAACGAACGACTTCATTTTAAGCTTTCCGACCTACACACCGATCCACTGAAATAAAGGACTCTGGTACTTCAAATAAAAGTCAAGGATAACTCACCATTTTCTTGCTAGTTAATTTTATCACACTTTCAAAAGATATCAAAATTGACTAATTGACACGAGATAAATCTCTTGTAAAAAATTACGCAAACAAAAGCCCCGAGTCAGTGATCTGAGCTAATTGACGAGCGCAGGTAGTGATAGATCTGGAGTGGGGGAAGAGGGGAAGGAGCAGCATCTTAGAAAGCTTTGGAAATGGACCAACGGCCGAGTGGTGGGGGTAACGGCACAATTTCTGAAACGCTATGTTGCCAGGTCGAAATCGAGAGAGCGATCAGGAGGCGGTAAGTACCAGGGTCCCGTTTCACGATAAGAACTTTGACTTGGCGGAATTCTACTCACCGATTGATTGATTACAGTCAAACTTAGAGAATTATAAGAGAACTGGATATTAGAGATATTTCGATGTAATACTATCCAATTTTTCGTATCAGCACCGCCAAAACATTTTCCCACCGGCCGCGCCTGGTCATAACATAATAAGTTACCAGACCAATGCAACGCTTTGACCACTGAGCTACCGGAACCAAAGATAAGCAACGTTCGGCGAAGTGAAGACTTCGTGGCTGGCTATTCCTGAGCCCACGTGAATAAAGACCAAAATAGCCGTCTTCAGCGTACGAAATTGGAGAATGAGGTAGTTTTAAAATAGATACATTATGTACCTCTTTATCTTTTTCATGTTCATTGCATATTTATTTAATTTTTTGAACATTATCTGTGATATTTACCTTTTTACTTTGTTACCAATTCATACTGTTTACATTTTTTAAACTCTTATATGTAAGTAGTCACTGTGGCAGAGCGAGTTAGCGCGCTAGGCATTGCACACATGGTGACCTGGGTTCGATTCCCAGCGGGGGAGGATTTTTTCTGCTCTGTACTTGGATGTTCGGGGTCCACTCATACCTCGTGAGGAAAAATGAGTAGCTGCTTTAATGTGAAGCAGCGACCAGTGGCAGAATCTTAGGCAAAAAATTAATACAAGATATTGTAAATTAAAGTGGTAAAGTCCTATGATTCTGCGCTACCCACTAAAATTGTGACATAATAACACAAAGAAAAAGCATTATTATATATTATAACTCTTATATGTATTCTATGTAAAATTTGTAAAAGACACCTTGTCGTTAATAAATGTACCATATACCATAGATACAAAAATAAATACAAAACGACATTACTGCATTAGTGGGATCAGCTGGACAGGATGATCAAGAATAATAGAATTCAAACACATATACCATTCATTCATTCATTTGTGCAAATTGCCACCTATACTTCTTACATAGGTGGGTTTAAAGGGTTGGGTGGAAGACATTGCCGCAGGCAATAACACCGCCCTTCAGTTAGGACATGAGTATTATTTTCTTCTTCATAATTTATTTATTTTCGAACAATTATCATTCATTACTTTTCAAACTATTTTATATTGTAAATACTGTAACTATGTCCTTTTAATAAAACATGATATAATAATAATATACACAAGTATAAATGATATGGGAGGACTCTTGATTTTACAGAAAAAAAAGGTCACAATAAATCTAATTTGATGGTCATAATAGATCTAACAGCGGTCGGTGTGATAATTGGGGCTTCTCTTGGGGAACTCCAAAACCAGTTTCTAATATAAAAAAAAAAAGAAAAGGTAACAAGAATTAATGTTTTATCTGCATGAAAGAAGAAAGAAGATTATGAAGTTATGAACCTTTTTTAATGGGGTCCCTTTATATTTTCCTTATCCTATTATAAGGAAAGTATTGTATTTCCTATTGTGCACAATTAATGTAAACAAACCAATGAATGAATCAATGACCCTACATGCCCTACAATATATTGACCTAGACAATACATTAAATGGTTTCAAGGGACTGATGCAAGTGAACCTAGAAAATCTTGACCTGGGATATACCCTGTTTCTAATGATTAGAATCTAATCAATTGAAAATATCCAAAGGTGATTCAAATTCTTGTTGACCCGATATGAGATTTACGGTTGTCCGATGGCGCTAAATTCAGGTCCAAAACGATGTTCGGCAATGCCTCATTGTGTAGAGTAGGTTTAGGAAAAATAAATATTTTTTTTTTTATTTATTTATTTACAACCAAGTTATAAGTAATAATACATTGTACAATAGTTACTTAAGTCTAAATTATTACTGACTAAAAAGACCTGAATATTTTCCTATGATATAATTTCTTATTCGAGTTTCATTCTCTTGTCTCTTTCTCATTTTCTTTCATTTGGTTGACATTCCATATTGTGGACCTTGTTTTGTGGAAAGCAGTTGTGTTATTAGATTATACTCTTTGGTTGTTTCTTTGGTTCTTAGGGCCATGCCTGGGGCACAACCGTTGTGCCAATATGAGGAAAAATCTTCATCCGAGAACCTATTTGGTATCAAGATTGTGATAACACAAATTCAGTGTGAGAAGAAAATCCAAAAATCCAACCTACAATTAGCTTCTAAATAAAACTAGCAAGAGGTTTTTTTCTTTTTCACTCCAAGTGGCAACACTGGATCTATTAGACACATTGAAATGAAACAAGAGCGAGAGGGGTACCTCATGTTCATCGAAGTGGTACCTACCTGTTCTATTTCAATCTTTTTGTGTTGTACGCATGCGCTGAAAATATAAACGACGAGAGGAGAATGAGGGGAAGTTAACTTCCCCTTCGCCCACTAAAAAAGCCTGACCTAACTCAACCCAATTCTACGAAATCGACTCTGAACCCAATTCTGAGAACTCGACTTTGTTTTACCTTAACCCTGTAGCTCGTTTAACCCTGTAAATTTGCCAATAGTGGTCATTTTTCTTGATTTAAACTCTGATTCCGAATTTTGATTCGTTTCAATGGTATTCTAGATTATCTAGATCTCTGTATCTAGATCTAGATGATTAAGATCTCCATGAGGTCGTAGAATCGATCCCCGGTTGAGTTTTATCAACCTTTTGATCGGAAAATATACGTTTCTTGACTTGCATGACTGTTATTTTTAACGCAATTTTTTTTTTTTCTTTCTTTTTTTCACGCGGTTCCAAAGTTGATAAAACTCCCAAGACGGTAACAGGCCCCAACAGGCACTTACATCCGGCCCTACCCAGGCTGGGTGAGGTCAATGTGGGTAGCTGGTACTATTCCTGACTATGTCAAATCAGGACGTTAAAACCAAATAGAATCAATGGACATGTCAGGAGCCTAGACATTGGATCTGGGCGTCCATATAATCCTCTCACCACCGTTATATAGGTATCTTTGCGTGTCGCATGGACACGGAATTATTATAGGATTAAGTGCCTATGAAACCCTCTGAAGCATCCGACCTCGATGAAATGCAATGTAGGATGAAGAAAAGAATATTGTGTTGGTGAAATAATATGAGAGCAGTCGAAATATGTACAATGTACATGTAGAAAGAAAAAAAATACCAAGTAGATATTAGGTGTGAAACCCACAAATATTTTCATCGATGTCAAATATTAGCTGTTATGGCACGAAGCTCTCTCCCTCTCTCTCTCCCTCTCTTCTGTCTATTCAAGAAATATGTACCGTGCACTGGTAGTCAAGTGGTTAAGACTAGTCTTGTAATCCAGGTAGCGTAGGGATCCGTTGGTTCAAATCCCACCCAGTGCATGAATTTTTCCTCATTAATTTGAGTTTGTGACCACATAATAATAAGACTCTGAGGGTTAGGTTGTAGAAAATGCTTTGAGCATTAACCTCGAGCTACCGGGACAGAAACTAACTGTAAATTCATTTACTAATAATAACACTCTTTAGTGGCAGGTAACCACCAAGCACTGTTAAAGCTCAAAGCATTTTCTACCACCTAACCCTCAGAGTCGTATTATTATGTGGTCACAAACTCAAAATTATGAGGAAAAATTCATGCACTGGGTGGGATTCGAACCAACGGACCCCGACGCTACCTGTATTACCAGACTAGTGCGTTAACCACTTGACTACGGGCGCACGATAACCATTTCACACCAGAAACCACAAAGCTCCTCGCACATCCGGCAGGGAAGCAGTAACGGAAAACCCTGTTACTAGTAATATAACTTCATCCCATTATTGAATTAAACCCTCCCCCACCCCTCTGCAACTTCCCTCAGGATCCCGCATACCTTGGGTAATTGGATAAGGGGCAATCATACAAATTCTTCAAATATTTCACGGCTTACATTGCTCAATAAACCTGCTGTCTGCTCTCGAATGAAAACGCTTTCGATTTTTTTTTTCTTCATTTCTTACTTCTCGAAGAAAGGTTTATCCCCTACATATTTCTATCTTTCTCTCTCTCTGAGCTCTCTCTCTTTCTCTCTCTCCCTTTCTCTCTCTCTCTCTCTCTCTCTCTCTCTTTCTCTTTCTGTATTTTTATTTTTCCAATGTTCATCTCTTCTTCCTGTGCTCGTAATCCCTAATATCCCTGTATTCTATTCTATTTACCTATTCCCTGCTATGTCAAATACCTCTAACCATGATATGGCCTGGCTCCCTGCGTTACTTTCTCTCTAGGACCTATTCCGACTGCTGGAGTAAAGGGAAGAAAATACTCTTCCGTTGCTTATGTTAGAAGTTATCGGAAGAAATAAGGTCTATTTAAATAAGTCATTAAGAACGTGATGGATCTCTAATTTCTTTGCAATTCCTCTTCGGAATAGTAAAAACACAATACTGCCAATTTCTAATATTAGAAATTTATCGGAAGTAATAAGGTCACTAAAGGTCATGTGCACTGGTAGTCAAGTGGTTAACGCGCTAGTCTGGTAATCCAGGTAGCGTAGGGATCCATTGGTTCGAATCCCACCCAGTGCATGATAGGCCACATGCCACCCTATATTTTCTTACTTGGTCCCACTATCTAGACTTAGGTCTTCCCCTGGGTCTTGTTCCTTCTGGATTGTTCTTCCACACTGTTTTCATATTGGTGAGTTCTTCTGTTCTCAAAATATGTCCAGTCCATCTCAATTTTGCACTTTTGACTTCTCCAACTATATCTGGTTCCTTATATAATTATCTGAGTTCTCTATTATGCTTTATTCTTTTCGCCTTTTAGTTTATTATTAATTTAAAAAAAAGTATGTTCAATTTTTTTGAATAAGAAATGAAATTCCGTCACTTGTCAAAGAACATGGAAGGCGTGACGGACCTCTAAGTCCCATTAAATCAAACTCGCTTTCCATCGGGCATGGGGAGGACATTTATGAGCTTGTACCCAGAGACGTGTGGCCATAAAGAGAGACGATAAGGCGAAAACACAGGAATAATATTCAAGAGACAAATATTGCGCTGTCGACAGCATTCCTTCCCTCCCTCTCCTGTTTCCCTACCCTCGCTCCCTTTCCCCTCCCGCTGTCATCCCCTCTCTCGGGATACAGAACCCTAGCTTTCCCTCTCGTTCGGTTTACAACACCCCCGTGTTGTGTCCCTTGAGGTATTATTACAAAACATCCAACTACAATTCTCTACAATTCTTATGCAATTTTCCTCCTCTTATGTTCATCCTTTTGGGACCAGGGACAACTACAAGTTAATGAAATAAGTTTGTAGGCACAAAAGTTCTGTTGAGTCGAGTCAGGTATTTTTAATATTTATCGTATGGATTACTATGATGACCACATAACTATAAGACTCTGAGGGTTAGGTGCTTGAAAATTGCTGAAGCATTAACCTTGCCTGATGGTTACCTTCCACTAAAGGGTACCTATTATTATTATTCTGGTGCACTGGTAGTCAAGGCGCTTGTCTTGTAAACCAGGTAGCGTAGGGATCCGTTGGTTCGAATCCCACCCATTGCGTGAATAGATTCTTTTCATGTCTCGGGTACCACAGGGGACTTGTGTTTTTCTCTCCTTCATAAATAAGGAGGGAATTAGAACCTAATGAACAAATTAATTCTTAAATAGTCGCATACAAAAAGAAAGCAAAAAACAAAGGGACCCAACAGCTTTCAGAAAAGATAAGAATTCAGATGGAGAAAATTCCGAGAAAATCAATTAACTTTTTACTCATGGGAGAGAGAGAGAGAGAGAGAAAGAGAGAGGAGGGGGGGAGTTAATTCAGGGCTGCATTTTTAATCTTAGGGGTTTGCTTTAAGATTTTTAACACATTTTATTTCTAAATTGTTGTGGTATTGCACTGGAATTTGTAGATTTTTTAATCCCTTCTTTTTTACATTAAAATTATAACCTACTCGGTTGAATTTTTTGTTATATAATATGTTTTTTTTTCTAATAAGGATAAGGAACAAAACTTTGCGACCTATGAAAACTCAAATTAACGAGGAAAAATTCATGCACTGGGTGGGATTCGAACCAACTGATCCCTACGCTACCTGGATTACCAGACTAGCGCGTTAACCACTTGACGAGAGACAGATCACAAGTCTATGCAAACATATGGGCGGGTCTGCTACAATACGGCGGCAACTCAGAGTGGATGTACCATCTGATTCATTCATTAGAAGTGATAATAGTAATAATAATCGATATTAAAGCCATTGAACATTGTGCTGATAAGGTGCTAATAACAAAAATAATTAATAACAAGGGAATCCCCACAGTAGAGGCGGTCGTTCAGAATATGGACCAGTGACACTATAGACCAGTCGACTCTTATCACTTTGGGAGGCGTTGCGAACTGAACTGATAAGAGAATCGATAATAATTCCGAGTCCGTGAGGTAGGTATTGAGACCTAAATCACGGTGGTGAGAGGATTATATGGACGCCCAGATCCAATTTCTATTAGGCTCCTTTCATGTCCATTAATTCTATTTGGTTTTAACGTCCTGACTTGAGGTAGACAGGACGGGGGTTTCACCCTCCATTCGCTGGGAATCGTACCAGCTACCTACATTAACCTCACCCAGCCTGGTTGGGCCGGAGTTGCCAGCCTCATATGTTCGGAGAGAACAGAATTTTCTGTGCGAAAAGTCTGCTTCAACCGGGAATCGAACTCAGGATGGTGGCGTGGATTTCAGGTCCGAAAGGATGTACGGCAATGCATCGGACAGTATAAATAAAGCGATATTATTATATTTTCCTAACCCTACTCTACAGCTACACATAAAGGCACTGCCGTAGTGCCGTACATAGTTTCCACCATGAATTCGGCGCCACCAATCAATTCTAGTGTGATAACTGATAACCCTAACGATAATTAACCGGGGAATCCCCACAGACCACACTGCTCGAATAGAGGCGGGTTTGATTACAATACGGGCTGGGCCAGAGAGAGCTGGCAGCTGATTCATTGATCCATTCGTCCATTCATAAAATACTACAGAGTACTACGAGAGTTACGAGACCCTCCATTCAAACGTGAGCTACATAATTAACATAGCCAGACACTATGGGAACCATGCGAGAACCAGTTTGCAGAGATCGAGTGGGGGCAAAATTGATTTGTGGTTTGCAATGGTGGATTCCACCAGCCTTCGTGGTGATTTGGTAAACCTTCAGTGGATTATATTTTTATTTATTTTTTAGAATAGTGGTTACTTTAACAATAAAAATTGTTTTTTCTTCGAGAATATGAGCCTTTGTATGTTCTAGCCTTCTGGTTCCGATTTATAATAACCACTCTTGGCATGGTTAATGCTTAAAGTATTTTCTACCACCTACGTATAACCCTCAGAGTCTTATTATTATGTGGTTATACTCAAATAAATGCGGAGAAAGTCATGTATTGGGTGGGATTCGAAGCATTAACCACTTGACTGCCTAGTAAAGAAGATATTCAGAACTACTGACAGCTGCTGATGAGAGCCAATAGCTGTCTAGGTAATCCAGGTACGCTCTGATATTCATGTCCATCTAATATTATTATAGTATGCTTTATTAGGTAAGACAAAAATATATACAGTAAAATACAATGAAATTATAAAGAAAAAATAAAAAGATTGAGCAAAGAAACAAGAACAAAAAAGAGAATGAAGCTAATGTCCTACCTAAAGGGCGGGGTTATTGCGTGTGGCAATCTCTTCCACCCAACATCTAACACAACTTCTTACTTTTTATACTGAAACTAATAAAATACAAACGAATTTGAATGAGCTAGAAACCCGACGGCAATAAGGAATGACCCTAGGGATGCTGCTTCTCAGCATTTATTACATTTTTTCTCTCCCATACATTATTAACTCTCACATTTGTATGTCCAGGGCCGTTTTTATAAGATCAGGTGCCGGGGACCTCCGTGGCTCAGTGGTTAAGAGCATTGATTGCTGACCCGGAGGTTGCGGGTTCGAATCCCGGCCGGAGCGGAAAATTCTGACCGCCTCGGTCAGAAGGTAAAGTGCCCTGAGGAAATGCTAAAGCGGTTCCAGGGCACAATCTTGTGAATAATAATAATAATATCGCCTTATTTATACTGCCCGATTAGGACTACTAAGTCCCATTACTCCAGCAGTAAGCCCAAGACATATTATTATGTTGTGGTAAAAATCCCAAATGGGAGGATAACTTGTCATGTCCCGGCTGGGTTTCGAACCCGCGACATCTAAAATCTCTAGATCTACAGAGTGCCGCATTTACCAATGAGCTACCGGGACAGACAGTGAAGAGTTGCTTAACAAATTCAGGACGCCCTTGGAAAGACAGAGGAGAAAGCAACTTAGTGTTTCTCCAGAATCTACAGGTATTATAATAATAACACTCTTTAGTGGAAGGTAACCACCAGGCGAGGTTAATGCTCAAAGCATTTTCTACCACCTAACCCTCAGAGTCTTATTATTATGTGCTCACGAACTCAAATGCTCAAAGCATTTTCTACCACCTAACCCTCAGAGTCTTATTATTATGTGCTCACGAACTCAAATGCTCAAAGCATTTTCTACCACCTAACCCTCAGAGTCATATTATTATGTGCTCACGAACTCAAATGCTCAAAGCATTTTCTACCACCTAACCCTCAGGTGCTCTGATGAGAGCTGATGAAATTTGACTTGGGAACTTTTTTCTGGACTTTTTTCGAGACAAAATTAGATAAAAAGAAAGCAAAAAAAACTATCATCGGCAACAGCTACTAAAAATTCCAACACTTTGTGAAGAACCTCCCCAAACGTCGATGAGATTTTCTGTATCTTGAAACTTTGTTGTTTATTCTTGAGGAGAGAGGAGTTTTCAAGACCTAGACAAGAGCAGTGCCGGATTAAGGCTGCGCGGGGCCCTTGGCATTTTCAAGGCGCGGGGCCCCAAAATTGTACTGATTTTTTTCTAAAATACTATTGTTAGAACATTGAAATAGAAGCCAAGTGTCCTGGGCATCAATCCATAATAGTATCCAAAACGACGTTTATAACAAGAAGGCAACATTTTTTCCTAATAATAGTAGAAATATCTAAATATATTATTATTATGAAAAGAATATGTGTAGAAAGATGTCATTAGGTAAGATGTGTAGAAAGTAGATCATCGATTACTATGGAGATTTTATTGCTAGTATTGAATGCTACTTTTTTTAAAGGTCATTGTTCAAAATAATTCCAAACTATCAAAAGGCACTTCGAAAATGCCCAAAGATTTTTTTTTTTTTTAAAATGGTACTAGAATCGCGTCTTGAAAAACAATCCAAAACATCAATCTTGGTCTTCCTTACTTTATAAAGGACTTACTCATAAAATACAGGACTTACTTTACAGAGGACTTACTTACATCACTACAGGACTTACTTACTTTACACAGGACTTACTTACATTACTACTCTCTTTCTACAGGACTTACTTACTTTACTACTCTCTTTCTAAAGGACTCACTTACTTTACTACTCTCTTTCTACAGGACTTACTTAGTTTACTATTCTCTTTCTACAGGACTTACTTACTTTACTACTCTCTTTCTATAGGACTTACTTAATTTACTACTCTCTTTCTACAGGACTTACTTACTTTACAACTCTCTTTCTAGAAGACTTACTTACTTTACTACTCTCTTTCTACAGGACACTCTACACAGGAAGAAGAAAGGGACGGAAAAGCGTTCCCCGGTATCCCCAACAGTCTACTCTGGATAAATTAGTTTTCTTCCGAACTGTTCAGGTCTGTTCAGCAAAGAGGAAAATAAATTAGATGGAGTCACAATGGAGTTATATGGAGTAAAAGGAAAGCGGGCGGAACAGCTCTCCGTGAATGGAAAAACGCTATCTCATTCCTGAGTACCTAATCGACGAATATTTAACTAGCACTTCCCCCGCCCCCTCGCCCCGATGATATATACTCGGGAAAGCAGTTTTCAAAAGCTCGCTGGAAGATTGGAAAAGCTCTCTCTACCGGAATAACTGACTTATATATTAATTTTAATGTAATCAGCTTACATCATAAACAACAAAGTAGAGGCAGCCCGAGGTTTATTACCTATCACGTAATCCCTTTCAAAAAGGCTTCTCTTTCTTTCTCTCTCTCTTTCACTCCCTCTCTCTTTCACTCCCTTTCTCTCTTTCTTTCTCTCTCTCTCTCTCTTTTTCACTCCCTTTTTCTCTTTCTTTCTCTCTTTCTTTCTCTCTCTCTCTCTCTTTCACTCCTTCTCTCTCTTTCCTTCTCTCTCTCTCTCTTTCACTCCATCTCTCTCTCTTTCCTTCTCTCTCTTTCACTCCTTCTCCTTCACTCCGTCTCTCTCCTTCACTCCCTCTCCCTCTCTTTTGCTCTCTCTCTTTTCTCATTCTCTCTCCCTCCAATAGTCCCTTTCAAAAAGGCTTCTCTCTTTACTTCTTTATTATTTCTCTCCCTTTCCTTTTTATGTTACTTCCGTCTCTCTTCTTCATTTACTCTCTACTTTCTCTCTCATTTACTCTCTACTTTCTCTGTCTCTATCATTTAATTTATTTACTATGCTTTTCCTTACTCTCACTTTTTCTTTCATTTCTCTTACGTTTTTCCTTATTTTCCCTCTCTTTCTTATATAATTGTTTTAATGAACCCTCTGTTTTCTCACATATTTCCTCTCTCTCACCCCCCCCCCTTTCTATTTCTTCCTTTTCTCTTGCTTTTTCCTTCTCTCTCTTTTCGTTATCTCTCTCTCTCTCTTTCTCTCTTCTCCTTTTCCCTCTCTATATTCTTTACATCTATCCCTCTATTTCTTCCAATTCTTATCTCTCCCTGTCTTTCCCTCTCTTCATTCTTTACTGCGAAGAGACAGAGCTTTTGAAACAAAATGGCGACAAGTTTGAATGGACCTGAGGTGCCCATTTCAAAGGAAATTTTACATTCGAGCCCAAATTCGTTATTGATGAATATGCACAGGGCCTTGTGCTGTAGGAGTCACGTGACCACAAAACTGGACGTGAAGACAAAGCCATAAACAAACCTGGACTTGTGAGAATATCACACGACTTTCCTTTTTTTATACTTTTTATTAATTGTACATAGGTATGTACAACACAGATAATTACAAATTAATATTACAAATTAATATACAATATAATAGAAGTAAAAAGAGAAAAAATAAATGAAAAATATAAATTAATAAATAAATAAATAATATATGTCCTAACTAAAGGGCGGGGTTATTGCCTTTGGCAATCTCTTCCACCCAAAACTCTTCCTTATACCACTTGAGAGCTAGAAATAAGCGACACTAGTGGCTATAATAATATTATGCCTGTAAAAAATAATTGGAATAGGTTAGTAATTAACCTGGAGGTCGGTGGTTCAAGTCCCGGTTTCAGCGTAGATTCAGTAAAGCGAGATTGAGTAGTTGTGATATCACGAAAGTGATTAACACAATTATGATAACTTTCTTTCTTTTCTTTTCAGTGTATTCAACATGCCATAGGGGAAGACGCTTTTTGTCCCGTTTAAATTCGAATTATTTCTATTTTTACTACCAATAATTATGATTTTACTACCTCTATATCTAACATTTATTATTCCATATTATTTATGAGTGTTAGTTCTGATTCATCTCATTCAAATGTCTTGTTTGTTCTACTTGACTTTTCAGTGTTGCCGTGGTTAGCTCAGTACATGGCCTTGGGCAGTTGGTATAGTCATGCACTAGGTAAGGGTCGAGTCATTTTGAGACTGTGGGCCTTTTGGTGTAATTTAAACAGATGGGTATATTTTCCAAGGGCAATTTTACCTGTAGATGTGTTTAAGTGGGATGACTTCCTTTGGTTCCCTGATTTCGAAGGCAACTAATAGCTGTGACGAAGTCCACTAGGCGGAAACAGATGTCCTGATGGTATGTCTGAAGCTCAGAGAACCGAAGATTTAATACCTTGAAGGCACAAGGCCTAGATCTAGTCTCCTTTCCGTGGCTCAGTGGTTAAGAGCATCGGTCACTGACCCGGAGGTTGCGGGTTCGAATCCCGGCCGGAGCGAAAAGTTCTGACCGAAATTTTGCGTTTCCAGAATGGCATGGATGTAAAGGTAACGTGCCCTGAAGTAATGCGAAAGCAGTTCCGGGGCACACTTAACTTTAACAAGAAGTCTCCTTTTAAATGGGTTTAAATATCTTCTTTTAAATGGGTTGAATTTAAACAAATGGGTTTATTTTAAAGAGTTTATAATAAAAGCCACGGAAACAAATGGGTTTATAATAGAAGTAAGGAACTTCTATTATAAGGAACTAAAGTCGAACCTGGAAAAAAGAGAACTCAAGGGACCGGAAAAAAATTCTCTTCTCCCAGATTTCTCTTATAGGGGTTATTTTCCCTTATAGAGAGGTCAATTCGACCTGGAAATTGTTCTCTTATATCCAGGTTTCTCCTATAAAGAGGTTATTTTCCCTTATAGATAGGTAAATTTGACCTGAAAACTTTTCTATTACATTCTATAGGTTCGACTCTAATTGGTATATTTTAAGTAAGTGGGTCGTTTTTTGGGATTGCTTCTGTGTGACTGACTTGACTGTGGTGATCCTAAGTCAGTTACACAACCTTCCTTCATAACATTTTTTTTTTTTTTTGGTGATCTAAACTTCGTAAAAATGTGTTTTTTGTTCTGTGAAGGTAAATCTACATTTAAACTTACTAATTTATTAACCTTATTAATTTATCAACCATTTTGAACATGTACTTACTAACCATTTTGGTACCTACTTTTCAGAAAGCTGCTGTCTTCATGTTACATACGAGTATATTTCTCATCTCTTTATTTCTTCATATTAGTTCTAGAATTTCTTCATATTAATTATTTATTTTCTTTTTCAACATAATTTTCTTATCCACTTTTTTTTCCTTCTCATAAATGCTTCTTTTAGTAAGTATTCCTTACTCTTTGGTTAGTTAATTCATCTTGTTTTTTAAAATAATAGGTATTAACTCCTTTATTATAGGAAAGTATTGTATTTTTAAATTTAAGTTTGCTCTGGTAAAAGTTCTATGATTTTTCATTTCTTATGGTGTGTCTGTCTGGCTGGGGGAATAAACAGGGAGTAGACCAGCTTTGGCTTGGTTCTGGGGGACCTTGTCAATTATTAGCCTCCTCGTAAAGACAGTGGTAGAAGTGCTGAGTCATTCCTCCACTGTCTGGCTACCATCGTTCACGATGACGTCACCCTATGATGATGGTGGTGTGTCGTAATTTATTTTTCTTATCATTTTTATTATTTTCTAAGACATGTTTTTTTTGTGTACAAACATATGTTTTATAGCAGCATGTCTCATAATCATGAAGTAAATCTAACCGTTATGTTTGGGTAGCATATAAATCATCAGGACCATTTCTTTGTTACTAAGTCCTCTAATAGCTTAAGGCGATCTCGATAAAAGAAAGAAAGAAATCATAGAGGGAGAGACAAAGAGATATACTATACAGCTCAGTGGTTAAGCACTCGCTTGCCATGCGGAAGGTCCCGGGTTCGAACCCCCGCGCCGACAAAAATTTGTATTCAAAATTTGGTTACAGTTGTTTGTAAGGGATACCTTCCGGTGCGCTCGTGTTGACCCAGCACCTAAATGGGAAGTATTGTGTCACTTCTAGCCCATCAGAGGGGAGGCATACTACGGGATGGGCAGACTACAACACAGACCATAAGCGTCTACAGTAGCTCCTGTTTCATGGCTACAAAATAAAAAAAGGCTGTGAAACACTCATCTTTAAAAAAAAAAAAAAAAAAAAAAAAAAATACAGGAAGAGTTAGTGGGGAGGGAGAAAGAGAGTGAAGATAGAGAAATGTTAAAAAGAAGGGAGAGAGAGAGAGAGAGTGGAGGGAAAGAGAGAGGGAGAGAGTGGAGGAAAAGAGAGAGTGAGAGAGTGGAGGGAAAGGAGAGAGAGAGAGAGAGGGATAGAAAGAAGGAGGGAGTAAGAGAGAGAGAGAAAAGAGTGTGAGGGAGGGAAAGAGAGTAGAGGGAGAGAGGGAGGGAGGGAGAGAGAGAGAGAGAGAAAGAAGAGAAAAAGATTGGTAAAAGTGCAAAATTGAAATATCTAATTACTATGGAAGTGTGCAGCCTTTCTGAAACCCAATGAGGAATTCCCAGGTCTCCCTTCTCTTGCGCCCTATTTTAATTACAAGTAATACTTTTCCTTCCCCTAAGAAAATGATAATAAATGAAATGCAGTGATAGTCAAGTGGTTAACGCGCTAGTCTGGTAATCCAGGTAGCGAAGGAATCCGTTGGTTCGAATCCCACCCAGTGCACGAATTTTTCCTCATTAATTTGAGTTTGTGACCACTATTAAGACTCTGAGGGTTAGGTGGTAGAAAATGCTTTGAGAATTAACCTGGTGGATACCTTCCACTAAAGAGTATTATTACTATGATAATAATAGTGAGGTCGATGAAAAGAAGAAATGTAACCATCGAAAGAAGAACAATAGAAAAATTAATAATATGCTAATAATAATATCGACTTATTTATACTGCCCGATTAGGACTAATGAGGATTAGGTTGATTGGTTTTTGGCACAATTTTATTACGGCTGGATGTCCTTCCTAACGCCAACGATTTCATTTGATTTAACGTCCTGGATTAGGAATGGAGGGGTTTTCACCCTCCATTCGCTGGGAATCGTACCAGCTACCCACATTAACCTCACCCAGCCTGGGTACGGCCGGAAATGCTAGCCTCACATATACGGAGGGAACAGAAATTTCTATGTGAAAAGTCTATTGCCACACTGTCCAAGTGGAACTTAATCTCATCTTATTTAATTAGGTGTTATTAAAATAAGAATAATAATATGTAGAGTCATGCAGGAGGTTCGGGTTTCAAACATTTGACATCTTAATCTTAATAGGGGGGGCGTTTCAATATTACTGCTCACTTCCGCAAACATATTTCACTCTTTGGTTTCGTTCAAGCCTTTCAGTCCAGGAAACGAACAATTTCTGGGAATTGACAGTTTCCCGTGTCCTCAAAAAGAAATAAGTCCTCTTCAGTTTTTTTTTCAATAGTACTTCAAAGGCATGTTTAATTGTTTATTTACGGTATTTATTATAACAGAATGGTTGGAGTTCCACAAGAGAAGCACCAATTATGACACCGACCTCTATTTAGATTTATTGTGACTAGTTGATTCTACATGGTTTTAACGTCCTGATTTGAAGTAGTTCGGACGGGGGTTTTAACCTCCATTCGCTGGGAATCGTATCAGCTACCCACATTGATCTCACCCAGCCTGGGTAGGGCCGGAAATACCAGCCTCACGTGCATGGAGGGAACAGAATAACAAAAGTCTGATGCCCCTACCGGGAATCGCACTCGGGATCTCTGGACTACGGGCAGTAGTCACAACTATTACGCCACGGAGGCTGGATTTGTATACCGTAATAATTGTAAAAAAAATAAAAAATACAATAATAATGAAAATTAGACTCATTGGGGGCCATACTCTGTTGGCATAATGGGACCACCTTTTTTATATTAAAAAAATTATAATTGTGCCCCGGATGTAAATGTCAATGCTATTGCGGAAAAACTCGGTCAGAATTTTCCGCTCCGGCCGGGATTCAAACCCGCACTATCTGTCTTGCGCTGACAGTCCAAACTAAGCACTACTTCACTTATCCAGGTATTTGAAACCCCAATACTAAGTAAATTTTAGGGAAACCTCAATAAAACATTCGAAATTCGCAGTCACCCAGCTGAAATCCTTTTTCTTCAACGGAGCTCATGGTTCAATATTGATCGAATATTTCATGTTAGGGAGAGAGAGGCTTTTGATGAAAGTGTTTTCATCGAAATTCTCTTGTGACATTTAATCTGTTAAGCCGAATTCCCTAAAGTCAACTTGAAGACATGGCCCCCTTTTTTACAAGTTTAATTATATTGTTAAGCGGATATGGATTTGTTTTCTTCTGTTGAGCTCGTTGATAAATTCTTCTGTTGAGCTCGTTGATAAATTCTTCTGTTGAGCTCGTTGATAAATTCTTCTGTTGAGCTCGTTGATAAATTCTTCTGTTGAGCTCGTTGATAAATTCTTCTGTTGAGCTCGTTGATAAATTCTTCTGTTGAGCTCGTTGATAAATTCTTCTGTTGAGCTCGTTGATAAATGCTTCTTTTGAGCTCGTTGATAAATTCTTCTGTTGAGCTCGTTGATAAATTCTTCTGTTGAGCTCGTTGATAAATTCTTCTGTTGAGCTCGTTGATAAATTCTTCTGTTGAGCTCGTTGATAAATGCTTCTGTTGAGCTCGTTGATAAATTCTTCTGTTGAGCTCGTTGATAAATGCTTCTGTTGAGCTTGTTGATAAATTCTTCTGTTGAGCTCGTTGATAAATTCTTCTGTTGAGCTCGTTGATAAATGCTTCTGTTGAGCTCGTTGATAAATTTTCTGTTGAGCTCGTTGATAAATGCTTCTTTTGAGCTCGTTGATAGATTCTTCTGTGAGCTCGTTGATAAATTCTTCTGTTGAGCTCGTTGATAAATTCTTCTGTTGAGCTCGTTGATAAATTCTTCTGTTGAGCTCGTTGATAAATGCTTCTGTTGAGCTCGTTGATAAATTCTTCTGTTGAGCTCGTTGATAAATGCTTCTGTTGAGCTTGTTGATAAATTCTTCTGTTGAGCTCGTTGATAAATTCTTCTGTTGAGCTCGTTGATAAATGCTTCTGTTGAGCTCGTTGATAAATTCTTCTGTTGAGCTCGTTGATAAATTCTTGTCCTCACTTGAGACAGACCGAGAGCATCACTTGAGATGTCCTCAACACCTTGGATAGATTTTCATTTCTTTTAGCGTTGTTTGATGCTCTAAATCCTGATTGACAAGTTATCCTCCCAAATGGGAGGATAACTTGTGTTGTCCCGGCTGGGTTTCGAACCCGCGACCTCTGGAATCTCTGGATTCACACAGTGCCGCCTTTACCACTGAGCTACCGGGACAGACGTAGTATTCCATTATTGTGGTAAAAAATTCAAATGAAAGAGGAATAATTCATGCATTGGATGAGATTCGAACCAACGGACCACTCTTTCTGGATTACCGACGTAGCGCCCTAACCACTCGACCACCTATAAGACAGAATAAATGTATCCTCTTCTGTGCTGCACCTCCCTTACACCATTTTCTGAACATCTTCCTTCTTCAGTGGGAGGGGGCACTTTTCCACTCCCATTTTCCTCCCTAAGGTCTCCTAAAATAAATCCCACCAAAAACTCTTGTGTAAAAAGATTGGCCAAGGTCATATTAAAAAATCGTCCTTAACACTCCTGTCTTTTTTAGTTGAGGATAGGAAAATCATCTAAAGACACCCAGCCATCTCACTCCCTGGGGTGTGGGATTTTTACCAACTAAAAACCTATCCTCAGAAGACGTAGGAGATCCCGGAAGGTCCGTGAAGATAGCACCCGACATTGAAGCTAGAATTTTGTACCAACTACCATAATAATGTACTAATTATGTACTGTTCCCGGAACCGTGTGATACAATGCACTGTTGTTGTTGTTGTTGTATGGTTTTTGCTCGGAGGGTGAATGTCTCCAGCCAACTTCAGATGAAAAGTTGCTCGTCCTGAACCACGTACCTACACTCGTATTGCTAATACCAACTAGCGTTTTTTTTTGTGAGGGCTTTTTCTATGACATCCCTGGGGAAGACTAGCTAGCTTGACTTGTTAGGGTTGTCCAGTCTGTTATACTTTTATAGTCCTCTAGCGATACACAGGTCTTCTCTTTGTTTAACGTCCCCAGCCTTATTTCATTGTCTATGCCTATATGGCTTTTAGATGACCTTTGTCAGCCACTGATTTCTCTTTATTTACGATTTTAGACATTAAGATACAATGTACAGTCAATCATCATAATCATAAAAAAAGTTAAGTAAAATACAATAAAATTGGATAAACAAAAATAAAATAATAATAAACAAATACATTGCATAATATATCAGTTCCTAATTTTGTGTTTGTGTCCATTCAAATGTCAAATGGGTTAACGCGCTAGTCTGGTAATCCAGGAAGTGTAGGGATCCATTGGTTCGAATCCCACCCAATACATGAATTTTTCCTCATTAATTTGAGTTTGTGACCACATAATAATAAGACTCTGTGGGTTGGGTTTGAGCAACGTCGCCTGGTGGTTACTTTCCCCTAAAGATTTTTTTTTATTAAACATATTAGATCAAGTTTTATTTACATAGAATATAAATAAACATACATAGACATTAGTAAAACAAAACTTGATCAAGGGCGGTGCTTATGCCAACGGCATTCTCTTCCTGAAAAAAAGAGTGTTATTATTATTATTAACTTGGTCTGACGCACTGCCCTACCCCCAGATCTAATAAAAAAACGAACACCAAGATAATATCTTACAGTGTATCCTTCGTTTTCCTCAAGGAATTGTTTCCTTGTCGTGAAAGACAGGCGCCGACATAAAATAAAACTCGTCCTTGTTACAGGAAAGCATTTCCCTACAAATTATCCTATTACAGAGGAGCGGGGAAAGCTGAAAGCAACTTGTGTGTATGTTACAGATAAAGTTGATTTTCTCAGGAAGGTTCACTTGTTAACCCGCGAGGGCTGATTGTAGCCTGTTGGGACGCGAGGATATGCCAGCGATACAAACACATTGGCTTTTCCTTGTTTTTCCAGCAGGGTGGACTCATTTTCGGCCTTATGAACCCTTGAATACGTGGATAAAGGGTTGGGTGGAAGAGATTGCCAAAGGCAATAACCCTACCCTTTAGTTAGAACATATGTATATATTTATTTATTTTTTCTTCATTTTTTTTTTTTTTTCTTATTACCTACTTCTTCTTATATTGTATATTTATTTGTAATTATCTGTGTTGTAATTATGTTCTTATTAATAAAGTGTAAAATAATAATAATAAAAACCTTTTCATATGCGGATAGAAAACCGTTTAATAAGCTAAAGTCTTGTTAGTTTCTTACGAATTATATACTTGAAACTTAACTAGTATATCCTTCATTCATACTTTTGGATAAATTGGACGGATTTAAGAAAAAACAATTTCATTTTTACAAAATAAATGAGAAAATAAACTTTTTTGCACTTTATTTATTGAAAACACATTTCTTAAATCTTGAAATCAGATTTCAAGTTTAATTGACGTATTAAGAAGAATTTTTTTATATCTTTACAAAATTATAGGAAATAATTAACAAATTTTTGAGCTTTGAGAACAGTTAAACTGGATAAACAGAATTTAGTTAGCAGGAAATTTGGATAAACAGGAATTTTGTTAGCATGCAGGAAACCTGGATAAACAGGAATTTTGTAAGCAGGTAACCTAGATAAACTGGGAAAAAATCGTGGTTCTTTTTCAACCAAAAAACCTCAATATTCTATGAAGGAAAATATTGCTCATTGCCCATACCTTGAAATCCTGATTATCCAAGTTCGAATTTATAAATATCATATTCATAATTGCATATGTTTATTTGTACATTAAATCTGAGATAATATGTAACAACTTTACTCTCATAATAAGAATTATGTTCTAATACAAAATCATCTTGAATTTACAAATAAGAAATTATATATTAATATAAAATTCTAAGGCTTATGAATTATCAACTAAACGGTACTAAACCTTATAAAATTGAACTTTACTGAAATTTTAACCTTAAAAATAAAAAATTGAGGTAGAAAACTCCTTTTATCATGAGAAAATGGACTTCTTTTTGAGTTGCAGTCCTGAATAATATCATATTCATAGCATTTACGTTAATTTGTACATTAAACCTGATATTTGTCATAATAATTATAATGTACTAATAAACAAAAAAGAAAATTCTTAGGCTTATGAACCTAACTACTTAACCTTATTAACTTAAAATTTAATGAATCTTTATCCTTGAAAATAAAAATGTTAGAAAAAAACTCCTTTTTTTCATGAGAAAATAGACTTCTGCAGTCCCCTATAATATCATATTCACAATATATTATTTAAATTTGTACATTAAACCTGAGATTTTGTTACAACGTACTGTTATAATAATTATAACGTACTTCTAAAAATTTGACCTTGAACTTAAATGTAAGAAAGAGATAAAGGTTATTGAAAATAATTGTTAGACTTGATTTTAAAGTTTTTTTTATAATTAAAAATATCCTCATTGAACAGTGAACACTATAGGTATAAAATAGGATTCCAACTATTAAAAATTAACTTAAATTTTAATGAAACTTTAGCGTTAGAAATAAAAATGAAATAAACCCTTTCTTCATGAGAAAATGGACTTATTTCAGGATATTAAAATTATTTATATATAATATTTAAATTTGTACATTAAACCTAAAATTTTGTTATAAAGTACTGTCATAATAATTAGAATGTTCTGATTAAAATTTAACTTGTAAGAAACAAACAAAGAAAAGAAGAGCTGCTTATTGAAAATAATTCTTAGACTTAAAAACTAGTGAGCTTGATTTTTTTTTTGTTAAAAAATCCCTTATTAAATAAACACTATATAAAATAATTTTACAACTATTAAAATCTCAACCCTATTAACCTAATACCTAATATTTAATGAAACATTAACTTTAGAAATAAAAATTTCAAGCGAAAATGGACTTCTTTTTGGCTCCTGCGGTCCAGATTAATATCATAACATAATTTGTTCAACCTGAGTAATTTGTACAACCTGAGATATTGTAATGAGACAACGTATTGTCAAAAATGTTTTTTTTTTTTTTTTTTTCATATTCTAATGAAAATTTGAACAGCTTAAATGTAAAGAAGAAACAAAAAAGAAAGAAAGGGTTATTAAAAAAAATTCATAGACTTATTGAACATAGCAAGCTTGATTTTTTTTGTGTTTTTGATTTTTTTTTTTTTAAATATTTATTTAAAGAGAGGTCTGTAACAATCAGAGTCCTTGCCCCAGATTTTTTTTTAATAAATAAAAATATCCTTTTTGAACACTATATCTAAATGGGTGCATGAGATCAGATCATACATAAATTATTGTGTGAGATTAGATCATACATTTAAAATTAAAAAAAAACTATAGGTTTTTTCTTCAATAAAAAAAATCGGTCTATGCTGGAATCGATCTATGCTTGATTTTTTTTTTGTGTTTTTGATTTTTTTTTTACATAAATAAAAATATCCTTTTTGAACACTATATATGTATATCTATATGGGTGCATGAGATCAGATCATACATAAATTATTGTGTGAGATTAGTTCATACATTTAAAAAAAAAAAAAAAAAAACCTTTAGGTTTTTTCTTCAATAAAAAAAATCGGTCTATGCTGAAATTTGGGATCTCAAAGGTTCACGGCCACATACATCCCTCTAGGATGGATGGAACTGGGCTGAAAACCTGGAACATGAAGGGTGGAATTAATATTATTTTTATTAAATTATTTATTAGATAATAAGACATAATATGTACAGTACAAATAATGATTACAAAGAAATTAGAAAAATGGAAACAATACAAACAATAAAAAGGAGAAAAGTATAGATAAATTTATACAATTATACACACATATGTCTGAACTAAGAGGTAGGGTTGTTGCCTATGGCAATCTCTTCCACCCAACCCTTTATTCCAGTAGTCAATAGTCATCAATACAGAGTTGGTTGCGCTTCCGTATCTGTGAGATAGGCATAGATACATTTCTCACGGTGGCATCAGGATTATATGGACGCGCAATACTCTGCAAATTTCTCTTTCTTCCGGATCAAATGAGATACACCACTGACTTCGCAACGCTTTGCAACACTTTTCACTTAAAATTCAAGACAAAACGTTGCGCAACAAAATGTTGCACTCAGTGGGATCCCGGCTAAACAGAGAACTACTCACCTTACGTAGGACTCCTTGGAGCAACTCAAGTGTAGAGCAGCGTCTCTAAGGTTTGGGTTTGGGCAAAGGTTTGGCTTTGCCTTTGGCCTGTCTTTCTAGGTCGAGAAGACGTCTCTGTATACGTTCGACAGCAGTGAGGCGTCGTTCCACTGGTTTTTTCTTTTTTCGTGTTACTCGGCGTTTTCTGGTTCTTGGTGCTTCTCGGCGCAGAAATTCCTGTGAAAATACGATAAGGAAAGTAAAAACATAAGGTTCTTTGTAACATATATGTTATCATATTTGTGTTAATCATCTTCGTTATATCACAACCACTCAAACTCGCTTTACTAAATTTACACTGAAACCGGGACTTGAACCACCGACCTCCAGGTCATAATTTCGCCGCCTTATAGATAATAATAATAATAATAGTAATCTTAAGTGGAAGGTATCCACCACTTGTCACCATGACTGTGGTCACAAACTCAAATGAATGAGGAAAAATTCATGCACTGGGTGAGATTCAAACCAACGGATCCCTACGCTACATAGATTAATAGACTAGCGCGTTAACCACTTGAGTACCAGTGCACTTATGATCAAGCTACTGAGGTCGGTTTGTGACACATAATAAATAACTAAAAACAAAATTTTTAATACAAGCTTAAACCGGGGTATTTGGTGAAATGGTACAGTCTAGTGATCAGGGTTCGAATCCCGGCCGGTGCGGAAATTTCTGATCGAAATTTTCCGTTTCCGGAATGGCATGGATGTAAAGGTAAAGTGCCCTGAAGTAATGCGAAAGCGGTTCCGGGGCACAATTACCTTTTAATAAGAAAAAAAAAAGTGATCAGGGTACTTACTCTATAATTAAAAACAGGATTGTGCTGCGAATTCTCCTTGGTCTCATCCGAAGCTCCTTTGACCGGGTTCTGTTCGGATGACGAATCCGATGCCATGCCAGTCAAATTATGTTCGCTGCGTGTCTTGAAGCTTGGCCCTGGCGCCATTGCGTCTGTGGCATCCTCGTTAGTCATGAAATTCTCATCGGATGGGTCAATCACAGAGATTGTCGTTTCACCACTAGAGCCACCGCAAGAGTTATCTTTCACGCAGACATCAGGTCTCTGTCGTGTTTCGTTATCGTCATCGGATGAGTCAATCACACCACCGTCGGAGACTTTACCTTCCATCTTGTCTTTCAAACGTTTCTGCCGTTTCTCGCCTTCCTCATCGGAAAGGTCAATCATTTCACAATCGGTCAAGGTATCCTCATTGGAACCGTCTTCCTCAGAGCTGGTCAGTCTCTCCATGTTTTCATCGGATGTGTCAATCACACCACAGTCGGAATACGTGTCTTCATCGGAGTTGTCTGTCGCAGGGTTCTGCCGTCTCGTGGTATAGTCATGGGTCAGGTCAATCACTAATCTTGTCGTCTCACCGCTGCTCTCGTCGAAATTTTCAACAGAGGTCTCTGCCGCAGGGGTCGGTGGTACCACCGGCTCATTCGTCACAGCGTTCGGACTTTGGAGGTAGTAGTGGAGGAGGCACTGAGGAGGGGGGGAGGGGTTGCGGGGGGCCCTGTACTGGTCAGACGTGTAGGAGCCAGGAGAGGAGGCCGGCGAGGTCATTGACCTTGCCAGTGGCGCCTCCACCCTCAGAGGAGAGGTGAGGGGAGGAGAATCTGCATCTGCCATCCCAGAGGTGTTGATTGTGTCAGATTGGCTCAGACGATCTAGAAAAAGAAAAAAATACAAGAAGGAAAATAATGCTTCTTATGTCTAAAAGATTAGATGAAGTTATATAAAAATCATTTTCATGTTAATATTCGTCGATCAAAATTAGTCAAACATGGATTCGTGGATCAGATTCCGCAGAATGTGTGGATTTTTTCTCTGATTATGTGACTACATACTCGTATTCATAACACAGTGAGAATCATATATTATATTAGGTGGTACAAAATGCGTATGACTTCACCTAGCAGTTATTCTTATATTATTATTATTATTTTTCATACCTAATTGTGTTGATCACAATATTCACAATCGTGACTCAAACTAGCTTTACTAAATATTTGCTTAACATGGGACTCGAACCACCGATCTCTGATTGCAAGTCCGCCGCTTTATCGATCAAGTTACTGAGGACGGTTACAGGGTGTATTACTATTATATTTAAATCGTGGAAATACATATGTCATTTTAAATTATATATTTACTTAACTTTATCGTTTTTTTTTTTTTTTTTTTGGCAATAGTAGGCAAGGCCATTCCATACAGCCAGAACTTTATTGTTAAAAATCCCTTTTTTTTCTCTTGTTCACAGGCCTAACTCACTTTCAGCAGGACAGCAGTAAAGACTACAACTCTGAGGCACTCGTGTCTTTCGGCAGCAGTAAAAAGAAGAAGAAACGAAGACATAGGTATGTTTGATTATTTTATTTTCTCATTGATACAATATTTCATTCATTCAAGTTGTCTCACTGGGGGGCGTTTAACATTTACGGTTTAACGTCAGGTCAAGAGCCTGTTGTATAGTCTCAGGGTTGTTTAGGAATTCAACCGTAAAATGTCCAAGTGCCAGATCCAACCTCATCTATGAAGAAGTGGAAGAGGTTGATTAATGTCAACCCATGTAGGTTCGGAAAAAGGCAAAGTGAAAGAAAAATAATATACAATATTTCGTTGATAATAAGGGTAAGATTACTGTACGAAGCTGGTACCCGTCCCGTGTATAGCTCATAATACCAGCTCCAAGCGAATTCTACCTTGTCAGGAGAAATTCTCAGGTCCCTGCGTCACCAGTTTATGTGTTTAATTCGAAAGGATTCGCTTTCGATTGCAGGACAATCTTCACCAGCTATCAACTAGACGAGCTAGAGAAAGCCTTCAAGGAAGCTCACTACCCTGACGTGTACGCTAGAGAAATGCTGTCCCTGAAAACCGATTTGCCTGAAGACAGGATACAGGTACGTGCCGACAGCTTTCCAAATTTATATAAATATGTAATATGTATTCCCGAAAAAAATAGAAAAAAAAAATCATAGATATAGAATTTTTCATGTTTGTTTCAACTTGATCACACCATCTTTGCTTTGGTCTTCATTTCGGTTTATTTGCAAACATCACAGAAGAAGACGCAACAGAAAGCATCAAATGGAGGCAAAAATGTGGCGAGGCTAAATACCGACTTGGGTATTAACGGCTATGAGAGAAAGTACAATATACGAGTAGATAGTAATAGATAAAGAAAAACTATTTCAAGAAATGAAACTACCCCACAAAACAAGAGGACTGTATCCCCTTAGTGTGGAGTAGTCGAATTAAATATTTGTTACCTATTATGTACAATTATTAATGCAAATAAGTTACAAATTAAATATATTAGATACAATAGCCAGGACCTTAGATGAGTCATTAGGCTGTCCCTCAAGTCGAACAATAGTGCAATGTGGTTGGTTGAAACTCCGACTGAAGAAGGGATATGGATAAATGGAACAAAACTATTTCCAATGTTCTAGCATTAATAAGGACCCAAGAGCAATTATCTATCATTCGCGCTGTCTCTCTTAGACTCAGAGGTACCAAAAAAAAATATTAGGACTCTACCATATATGAAGATGGGGCTGGATTACCAGTGCTCTACTGCTAATATACGAATATTTGTTTTTCATAGTGATGTCAGTAGGAAAAAAAGGAATACATGGTCTGACTTATCTTTGATCTATTTAATAATTCGGTCCTTATACTTATTAAAGTATTTATATCTCATGTTTAGATAAAATATGTTCCTATAATATCAAGACACTCCTGGTAATTGCAGAATTTCCCCGCACACTCAAAAGCATGAATTATGTATGTCATCTATGAATAAATTTCCAGCCCAGCTCGCAGCAGTCATAAATAAATTACAAATGTCATTACGATATTTATGGAATCGAAAATCAAAAATGGAGGATTCTTGCATCTGAGAGAGAAATTTTATGCATGGCTTTTTTTTCACGTATAAAAGAAATATTTGTATAAAAAAAACACACACCATTTATATTGTACGTGTATTATACTTTTAATTAAGTATGAAGTATATTCATAATTTGAATATGGCTGCCAGCGAGTGCAATAATGGCTTCTGATGTAAAAAAAAGACTGAAGCATAAAATCAAGGCCGCAGTTAGGGAAATGTGAAGACTTTAAAGGGAGGGCTGTTGAATAGGGATGCAAGCAAGCAGGGAGTAGAGTATGGGATGTGAAAGGATTACCGGATGTTTATCAGGGATTTATTTGAATTATCCTGTGTCGCCTGTCCTGAAACGATTTACGGCAATGCCTCATTGTGTAGAGTAAAAAAAAATGAAAATAAAAATGCCTTAGGATGGGTCCTTTCTATACAAAAAAAGAAAAATGATTTATTATTATTAATAATAATAATTACCAGTCAGACGCCTAGACCACTGAGCTACCGGGACAGACACTTAGGGACACAGTAGGGTTAGGAAAAATAAATATAGGGCCATGCCTCGGACTGTAACTCTGGTGCAGCAATCTGACAGACATAGAAACCTCGTGAGGAAAAATGAGTAGCTGCTTTAATGTTAGCAGCGACCAGTGGCGGAATTATAGGCTAAAATAAGATATTGGGAAATTAAAGACATGGAAAAGTTCTATAATTCTGCGCTACCCACTAAAATTGTGATATAACATAATAATAAACTCTGAGGGTTAGAGTTTATTATTAGAGTGTTATTACATTATTACTATTGTATTTCACAAATCCTCTTGTATTGAATTGTTTTATTTATTTATTTTATTTTTAGGTATAATCCCTGTCCTAACATCCTATCATTATTCAACAGCTTTATTTCTTTCATCAGTTGACCGCTAACGCACGACCAATCAATCCTTTTAGCCTTTTTGCGTCCCTTCAAAGCCTGGCCCTGGGCCTACTGCAAGCCAATTCATATAACTAAAACATAGCCTCTATTATGAACAGAGTCACCTGAGTGAACGCTGCATAGCAGGGGTTCGATTCCCTTGCTGATATTGGTTAATACAAACCCTGAGAACAATGCGTGCATCAGAATTGATGCGTGTTTTGTTTTAACAATGTCTTCGTGGTTAGATAGACTCTGTGGCGCCGGCCCGAAACGATATACGGCAATGCCTCATTGTGTAGAGTAGGGTTGGCAAAAATTATTGTATGTACTTTTGTTCATTTGTATATTATTGATGTCAAATACAACATTGCCTATTATTACAAATTACAAATATAAAGGGCCATGCCTCGGGTGCAGCCAGATAAATTAGCCCAATGATATGGGTAGCCAAACCTTGTAATTGAAAGCGACGTTAAAAGCCGAATAATATAAAGAAAAAAAACTAGTTAAAATTTTCGAGGCTAGCGAAAAATACAGCCAATACTTTACAGAGAAAGATTGACTTCGGTAGATCGATCTGTAAGGTGGCTACTCGTAACCCAGAGGTCAGTGGTTCGAGTCTCAAGTTCGTTTAAAATTACAAAACTCGAACCGTCGACTTCCACTCTGTGAGCCCCGCCCTAATCAAGCTACTGAGGTCGGATTTCAGAAATAATGGCGCAAATGAACCGATACTCACTCTTGATCGACAAGGCGAACTTGCTGGAGGTCGGTAGTTCGAGTCCCGCCTTTGGTAAAAATCAAGTAGAGTGAGTTTGAGTAATTCTAGCATCACGAAAGATTAACCTAAATATATTATAATAGCTTCATGGATAAACAAGTAATGGATAACTCATAATCATGTATATCTTATGGGTAATGAAGCTGGTCACATAGAATCGGCCATTTTGCATAGCTGAAAGACATGGAAATCGCAACATCAACAAACAAAAAGAAGCTTGAAGTGCTTCTTTTTGTTAGTTTTTTTATACTTTTGGAAATAATAATAGCCATATTGGATAGCTGTTATCACAGTTCTTTTTCGGAACATTAGTTCGTTTGGGGCATTACGAGTTCTCCATTGCTTATTCCTCAATGAATAACTTAACGGCACAAAATTTATGTCTCACCTCCGGGGTTTAGAATGAGCTCCACCCACTGCTGTGTTGCCTGTGTGGTCTCGGAAGAGCTCAACTTGCGCCGTTTGGAAGAATGCTTCGGTAAGGCGCCACTTGAGACACTGGCTGTAGGAGTAGCGCTGCGCGGTCTGGCAGTTTGTCGGAGTAAGGCGCCGCTTGTGACGGTAGCAGTAGCGCCATGCGGTCTGGGAGATTGTCGTCGGAGTAAGGCGCCACTTGTGACGGTAGCAGTAGCGCCATGCGGTCTGGGAGATTGGCGGAGTAAGGCGCCACTTGTGACGGTAGCAGTAGCGCCATGCAGTCTGGGAGATTGGCGGAGTAAGGCGCCACTTGTGACGGTAGCAGTAGCGCCACGCGGTCTGGGGGATTGTCGGAATAAGGCGCCACTTGTGACGGTAGCAGTAGCTCCGCGTGGTCTAGGGGATTGTCGGAATAAGGCGCCACTTGTGACGGTAGCAGTAGCGCCGCGTGGTCTGGGACTTTGTCGGAGTAAGGCGCCGCTTGTGACGGTAGCAGTAGCGCCATGAGGTCTGGGAGATTGTCGAAGTAAGGCGCCACTTGTGACGGTAGCAGTAGCGCTGCGCTGTTTGGGAGTTTGTTGAAGTAAGGCGTCACTTGTGACGGTAGAAGTAGCGCCACGCGGTCTGGGAGATTGTCGGATTAAGGCGTCACTTGTGACGGTAGCAGTAGCGCCGCGCGGTCTGGGACTTTGTTGGAGTAAGCTTGTGACGGTGGATGTAGCAGTAGCGCCGCGGGGTCTATTACCCGTGGTATTATACCCTGGGAAACCGTTCAAGATCCCCGGTCTGGGAATCTCCTGGAGTAAGGCGCCACTTGTTACGGTGGCTGTAGGAGTAGCGCCGCGAGGTCTGTGAGAGGACTTCAGTAAGGCTCCGCTTGTGACGGTAGCTGTGGCGCCACGCGGTCTGGGACTTGATGTATTATACCCCAGGGAACCGGACAACATCTGTTGTAAGGCGCCGCTTTTGACGGTAGCTGTAGGAGTGGCGCCGCGCGGTCTGATGTTATTTGTGTTTATATACCTCGGGGAATGGTTCACCATCTGTGGTCTCGGAGACTGCTGTAGAATCTGTAGTAATTCTCCGCTCGTGACGGTAACTGTGGCGCCACGCGGTCTGTTATTCGTAGTAGTGTACCCCGGGGATCCGCATAACATCTGTTGTAAGGCGCCGCTTCTGACGGTAGCTGTAGGAGTGGCGCCGCGCGGTCTGTTTATTGTGGTTATATACCTCGGGGTACCGTTCTGCGGTCTTGAAGACCCCTGTAGTGATGCTCCGCTTGTGACGGTAGCGCCATGCGGTCTGGTACTTGCGTTGTTATACCCAGGGGAACCGCATACCATACGCCTGCTGGTAGACTGCTGGCTCTCTGCACCATTGGTAACCCTGGCGCAAGGCAGTCTGCCACTGCTCAGGGCAGATAGAAGATTGGCTGGGGGTCCGTCGGGGTCACTCCAGTTGGTCACGGTGGCTCCCCTCTTGAACAGCACTACCTCACTCCCGCTCCTTACTGTTAAGAAGGAGAGGAATACTTCATTGACAAGAGAATAATAAAAAAAATATGTTTTTTTGTGTCACAATTTTAGTGACACAAAAAATCACAATTTTAGTGGGTAAAAAACATGGATTGTATGATTATCATAATTTTTGAGACATTAATCACTTAGTAAAAAAGCTGCTGCTAAAATGCGACTCTCAAGGCCGGATTACAAAACACGATTAGATTTAATCTGAGTGGACACTATCCCTTAACTCCTTAACTACCCCTTAACTCGATGGTTCAACCAATCACAACGCAGTTAGGGGTTCGATTTAATCTAATCCTGTTTTATAATTCGGCCCTTATATTTCTAATTGAACACTCCTGACTTCTTAATTCTTTAATAAGTCAGTCCCGATAGCTAAGTGGTCAAGGCGTCGGTCTGGTAAGCCAAAGGTCACGCATTCGAAACGCAGTCGGGACATGACAAGTTATAATCCCATTTGGGATTGGGCTTACTGCTGGAAAAATGGAATCATTAGTCCTAATCGGGCAGTATAGATAAGGCGATATGTGTTATTATTATTTTCGCTGTTAATGCTGATTCCAAAAGCTCTGGACTTTTTATTTTGAGGAAATTAAAAAAATGGGTATTTCCCGCTGACACAAGAAATAAATAAATTACAGTCAAACCTGGATATAAGAGGACTCAAAAGGACCGGAATTTTTTTCTCTTGTATCTAGGATAAAGAGGTTATTTTCCCTTATAGAGAGGTGAATGACCTTATATCCAGGTTTTTCTTGTATCCAGATCTCTTATACCGAGGTTTGACTGTATACAGGGTGTCCCACCAAACTTGGACACCTCAAATTACTCGGCCCCTGAAAGAGTTTTTGAAAAATAAAAAAATCTAGGGTACATGTGCTAATTATGCGGTTTCAGTTATGAAAAAAAAATTATACAGGGTGGTTCAAAAGTCAGAAATTGAGGTGTCAACTTTCGATTTTTAAACGGATCGACCTGAATTTTATTTGATAATTTTACTTCTAAATGATTCCTGAGTACTTTTTTAAACAAAAATATTACATACAGGGTGGTTTTTATTCGACCAATTTTTTTTCTAAATCTTGAATAACTCAAGTTCGGTTAATTTTTTCGATAACAAGAAGGGAATGTGTTTGTGTAATGAATACACGCACTTTTAATTGGCATCAAAAAAATTTATACAGGGTGGTTCACAAGTGAAATAATGACTTGATTTTTTTAAAAACCGAGTTTTTTTAATTTTTTATTTAGGATTAATAATTTTCGTCTAATTTTACACATTTTTCGTTAGTCATATCGAAAAACAAAACTAAAGTGTTGTACAGGGTGAGACATAATTTTTTTGTAACACCCTGTATATGGGCAGTCAAAGAGACGCAAAATTAAATATAAAGACTAAATATGCAAGAAAAACTTTGATTTTTAATTAAACTAAAAAGTTATGGTGTTTTAACTAATATTGTCGCATGGACCACCCTGTAGATATTTTCTTAAACTATCATGTAGCTACTTTAAGTTGTATAAAATTCAACGAGCACTTCGAATCATGTGGGAAAAACAAGTAAAAAACACGAATTTGAAGCCATTTTCAATTTGGTGTCCACACTGAATGATTTTAAAACTTGAAATAAAAAGTAGGTAGGTGTAGACACAAAATTGAGCATGGCTTTTTGAATTCATTTTTTTTCTTTTAGATTTGGACTCCTCGTTGAATTTTAGACAGTTTCGACTACCCATATGGTGGTTTAAGAAAATATCTACAGGGTGGTCCATGCGACAATATTAGCTAAAACACCATAACTTTTTAGTTTAATTAAAAATCAAAGTTTTTCTTGCATATTTAGTCTTTATATTTAATTTTGCGTCTTTTTGACTGCCCATATACAGGGTGTTACAAAAAAAATATGTCTCACCCTGTACAACACTTTAGTTTTGTTTTTCGATATGACTAACTAAAAATGTGTAAAATTAGACGAAAATTATTAATCCTAAATAAAAAATTAAAAAAACTCGGTTTTTAAAAAAATCAAGTCATTATTTCACTTGTGAACCACCCTGTATAAAAAATTTTGATGCCAATTGAAAGTGCGTGTATTCATTACACAAACACATTCCCTTCTTGTTATCGAAAAAATTAACCGAACTTGAGTTATTCAAGATTTAGAAAAAAAATTGGTCGAAAAAAAACCACCCTGTATGTAATATTTTTGTTTAAAAAAGTACTCAGGAATCATTTAGAAGTAAAATTATCAAATAAAATTCAGGTCGATCCGTTTAAAAATCGAAAGTTGACACCTCAATTTCTGACTTTTGAACCACCCTGTATAATTTTTTTTTCATAACTGAATCCGCATAATTAGCACATGTACCCTAGATTTTTTTATTTTTCAAAAACTCTTTCAGGGGCCGAGTAATTTGAGGTGTCCAAGTTTGGTGGGACACCCTGTATATTATGAATTAATTATAATTCATAAACAATTATATTAGGGCATCCAGCCATAAAATTCGGCGTTAGTAAGGGCATTCAGCCATAAAAAACGTGCTCCATCCTACCAACCTCAACCATGAGGTTGAACAATGCGGACCCCAAAAGCAACATAAGCTAATATGGGATGATGGCAAGAGAGATCTCAGATACAATTATACGTATACGTAAATCTGTAGTATTTAGAGAAATAACTCACCCCAAATGTTCTTAGGCGGTACTCGAGGGACAGTGGTTGCTGTTGGACATCTAGGAGGGTGGAAATAGATGAGTTTGATAGGCTGCCTTCGAGGGTTGCTGGGGTCAGAACCTGAGAAGAAAAGAGTATAATATTATAGTAATAACATTCTTAAGTGGAAGGTAACCACCAGGCGAGGATAATCCTTAAAGCATTTTCTACCACCTAACCCACAAACTCAAACTAATTAGGAATTATTCATGCACTGGGTGGGACTCGAACCAACGGATCCCTACGCTACCAGGATTACCAGACTAGTTGTAATTATGTAATATTATGTAATTAGAGAAAGCGAGATCGACCTCAGTAGCTTTTTTTTTCAGCAAATTTAGTCCCTCTGGAACTACAAATTATTACTTCAGTAGCTAGATCGATAGGGTGACGGACTTGTAATCTGGAGGTCGGTGGTTCAAGTCCCGGGTTCAGCGAAGATTTAGTAAAGCAAAGTTGAGTAGTTGTGATATCACGAAAGTGACAAATATTTATTATATTTAAAAAAAAGAAAATGAGATCGATAAGGCGGCGGACTTGTTATCTGGAGGTTGGTGGTTCAAGTCCCGGGTTCAGCGAAGATTTAGTAAAGCAAAGTTGAGTAGTTGTGATATCACGAAAGTGACAAATATTTATTATATTTAAAAAAAAGAAAATGAGATCGATAAGGCGGCGGACTTGTTATCTGGAGGTTGGTGGTTCAAGTCCCGGATTCAGCGAAGATTGAGTAAAGCAAAGTTGAGTAGTTGTGATATCACGAAAGTGACAAATATTTATTATATTAAAGAAAAAAAAAAAAGAAAATGAGATCGATAGTGCGGTGGACTCGAAACCTGCCTGTTTCTATCTTTGGGGTTAGGCCCTGGTTCAGGCCACAGGCTCTTAACACGAAGATGGGATAACGAATTACAAGTTAAGCAAACATTTGGTATAGCTAATTTTTTAAAATGATAAAAGCTTCTAAGAAGCTTAGGAAAAGAACCTTTATAAAAATCCAACATAATAAATAACATTTTAGTTAAAAAAAAAAAAAAAAAAAAAAAAAATGGGTTTAACGGCGCTTTCAACTGCATGGTCGATTGGTCATATCACCAAGAAAAAAACACTGCCAATTATGGACACAATACTTCCTCGTGATTGCTTCACATTGTAAACACGTGCCAATTTTGAGATTTTATAGAAAATTACTTGTATCTCCGAAACGGCTCAACCGATTTTCTTCAAGTTTGTTTTATATAGTAAAATACTATTTTTTTTATAATCTATATTCTACAAAAAATTCTGTATCGGCAAGTCAAGGACTTTATTTTTTGACTTTTTTGTCCAGAATTTCGGGTTTTCTTAAATATCAGAGTTCAATTATAATTAATCAAAAAATAAATATAAATAGCCTATGTAAAACAATAATATGCATATACATACAAAATTTCATCAAAATCGGATGTACCGTTCACGAGATATAAGCGTTTAAGTAAAAAGTTAGTGGTTAGGCGCATGGTCTCTTTCACCCAGAACCGCTTGTACGAATTTAATGAATTTAAAATGGGACCATCTATAGAACGTCTTCTATATGTGTGCAAAATTTCATCAAAATCCGTTCAGTAGTTTCTGAGATTTGCGCGTTACAAGGAATATTTTTAACAGACCGACAGACAGACCGACAGACCGACAGACGGACACAAAACCAAAGTTGCTCAAGAGGTTATGAAACGTCCAGAAATATGAAATCGGAGCAAAAAAATATTTTTTTTTACAAAAACGAACACAATACTTCCGATTTCTAATCTTAGAAATTTCTCGGAAGTAAAAGTCACATGTAAACTGTAAAGATAGGGACTTACTACAAGTTGGTGGGTTATATTGCGTAATCCGAGATGGAGTTGTCGAGCCTTCCACATACTGATGGGCTTGTAGAGAGCCTTCTGAATGATGACGCTGATGGTGAGAAGAGCCCTCTGAACTGTGACGCTGCTGGGCTTGCAGAGAGCATGGCCTGCCATGTGCTTTCCGCAGCATTGGGATGACGTCTGACTGTCGCTGCACGGTGCAAATCGGTAGCTGCCAGGACTGTTTTCCGCACCCCAAACTTGTCGGTTGCACCACCAAGCATTCATCTGGCTGTACCATGCGTGGTGGACGCTGCACAAACTCGTCTGATTGCCCCCCGTTGCTCTGGGGCTGCCGCAGAGACGATCCTCTGTCTTGTCGCCGCAGAATGTTGGGTCGATGCCGCGGATCGTCTTGAGGTCGATGCCGCCACGTGCCGAGGTCGATGTGTGCTCGCTGTATCACTGGTTTCGACCGCGCAAAGCCCAACGTTGGCTGCAAAGTCGGTGTAGGCTGCGAAGGTTCCTCCGGGAGCAGGATTAATTCCGGGGAGGTCTCTGGATAGGGTACTATTTCCTCTTCTGAGCTCACATCTAGTTCCAGTAGCTCAAGTACTAGTGAAGAATTAGATTCAGTACTCCCTGTTTTGTTTAATAATTCATTATTTTCTACACCCTGATCTAGTAGCTCTCTTCCATCTGAGAGCTCTTTACAGATTTGATCTTCGTCTATCATCTGAAAGTCTTCCTTATAACTCTCTGATTGGATCACTGATTTATTATTGAGCAAGTTAATGAGATCATTGTATAGTTCCTCGTTTGGATTTGTTTGAATGGGGACCAAGTCACTGAAATCATCCGGCGGTTCATAAGCGTCCAAAGCATCCAGCACACAATTTAGTAACTCCGGGCCCATGTATTTTCCGATAATGGCTTGGACCAAAAGACCCATTGGTACATGTACAGTAGTTTGCCAATCTGGGTGCGAATTCTGTTCATTGCTTGCTACTGTCACAGCTTCATGTCCATTGCTTGCTGCTGCCACAGCTTCATGCCCATTGCTTGCTGCTGCCACAGCTTCATGTTCATTGCTTGCTGCTGTTGCAGCTTCATGTTCATTTCTTGCTGCTATCACAGCTTCATGTCCATTGCTTGCTGCTGTCACAGCTTCATGTCCATTGCTTGCTGCTGTCACAGCTTCATGTCCATTGCTTGCTGCTGTCACAGCTTCATGTTGATTTCTTGCTGCTGTTGCAGCTTCATGTTTATTGCTTGCTGCTATCACAGCTTCATGTCCATTGCTTGCTGCTGTCACAGCTTCATGTTCATTTCTTGCTGCTGTTGCAGCTTCGTGTTTATTGCTTGCTGCTGTTGCAGCTTCATGTCCATTGCTTGCTGCTGTTGCAGCTTCATGTTCATTGCTTGCTGCTGTTGCAGCTTCATGTTCATTTCTTGCTGCTATCACAGCTTCATGTCCATTGCTTGCTGCTGTCACAGCTTCATGTTCATTGCTTGCTGCTATCACAGCTTCATGTTCATTGCTTGCTGCTGTTGCAGCTTCATGTTCATTTCTTGCTGCTATCACAGCTTCATGTCCATTGCTTGCTGCTGTTGCAGCTTCATGTTCATTGCTTGCTGCTATCACAGCTTCATGTTCATTGCTTGCTGCTATCACAGCTTCATGTTCATTGCTTGCTGCTGTTGCAGCTTCATGTCCATTGCTTGCTGCTGTTGCAGCTTCATGTCCATTGCTTGCTGCTATCACAGCTTCATGTCCATTGCTTGCTGCTGTCACAGCTTCATGTCCATTGCTTGCTGCTTTCACAGCTTCATGTCCATTGCTTGCTGCTATCACAGCTTCATGTCCATTGCTTGCTGCTGTCACAGCTTCATGTTCATTGCTTGCTGCTGTTGCAGCTTCATGTCCATTGCTTGCTGCTGTTGCAGCTTCATGTTCATTTCTTGCTGCTATCACAGCTTCATGTTCATTGCTTGCTGCTGTTGCAGCTTCATCTCCATTGCTTGCTGCTGTTGCAGCTTCATGTCCATTGCTTGCTGCTGTTGCAGCTTCATGTCCATTGCTTGCTGCTGTTGCAGCTTCATGTTCATTGCTTGCTACTGTTGCAACTTCATCTTCATTTCTTGCTGCTATCACAGCTTCATGTTCATTGCTTGCTGCTGTTGCAGCTTCATGTCCATTGCTTGCTGCTGTTGCAGCTTCATGTTCATTGCTTGCTGCTGTTGCAGCTTCATGTTCATTGCTTGCTGCTGCTGTTGCAGCTTCATGTCCATTGCTTGCTGCTGTTGCAGCTTCATGTCCATTGCTTGCTGCTGTCACAGCTTCATGTTCATTGCTTGCTGCTGCTGTCACAGCTTCATGTTCATTGCTTGCTGCTGTCACAGCTTCATGTTCATTGCTTGCTGCTGTCACAGCTTCATTTTCATTGCTTGCTGCTGTCACAGCTTCATATCCATTACTTGCTACTGTCACAACTTCATGTCCATTGCTTGCTGCTGTTGCAGCTTCATGTCCATTGCTTGCTGCTGTCACAGCTTCATGTCCATTGCTTGCTGCTGTCACAGCTTCATGTTCATTGCTTGCTGCTGTCACAGCTTCATGTTCATTGCTTGCTGCTGTCACAGCTTCATGTCCATTGCTTGCTGCTGTTGCAGCTTCATGTTCATTGCTTGCTGCTGTTGCAGCTTCATGTTCATTGCTTGCTGCTGTTGCAGCTTCATGTTCATTGCTTGCTGCTGTTGCAGCTTCATGTTCATTGCTTGCTGCTGTTGCAGCTTCATGTTCATTGCTTGCTTTTCTAATAGCTTCATGTTGATTATTCGTGTCTATCGTAGCTTCATAATCATGTTGCTTGCTTGCTGTCGCCGTAGTTTTATCCAAGGAGGAATGTCCATTCTCTTCTTCTTCGTTCCTTGGCTCTTCATCGGACATGTTGAATATAATCTGAACGAAAGTGAGAAAAGAGAAGAATATATTAATATGAACAAAATATGGAATTACATTTTGATTAGGTTCATTGGACATGAAACATCAAAATTAAATAAAATTATATTCTATAATTCACTTGAGTTTAATTATTATTTCCGAGAACATCTAATAGGTACTAATGGATTAGATTAATCCAATATTATCGGAAGTATTGCGTTTTTTTTGTTGTATTAAATAAAAAACTGCTCCTTTCCTTTCTTTAATGAAACTTTAAAGATCCTATATAGCATTCAATGATGTGACTTTAACGAAATCTTAGTAATAGAATCGCCTATATAATTTATTAATTTAGAATAATTAAACTCTAATGAAGTAACATAACTCTAAAAGAATAAAAAAACGTGCACTGGTAGTCAAGTGGTTAACGCGCTAGTCTGGTAATCCAGGTAGCGCAGGGATCCGTTGGTTCGAATCCCACCCAGTGCATGGATTTTTTCTCATTAATTTGAGTTTGAGACCACATAATAATAAGACTCTCAGGGTTAGGTGGTAGAAAATGCTTTGAGCATTAACCTCGCCTGGTGGGTAGCATCCACTAAAGAGTGTTATTATTATTATTATAACAGGCAACATAAAATCTGCATTTTATACCAAACAGAGACTTGCTATGGCTGTCCAAAGAGGCAATGCGCAGGCCATACTTGGCACATTGTTCAACCAAGTGCTCGATGGAATATTTGTGCTATGAATAAAAAAAACTTGACAAATGTGTCAAGAAGAAAAACCTATTATTTCCCTAATTTAAAACAAATCTAAAAATAAAGTCTTGGCGAGCTTTTGGTATCCCGCGTAAATAGCATTTACTACTCGATTAGGAGGAACAAGTCCCATTATTCCAGCAGTAACACCAGGACATAATATAATTATGTGCTCAAAATCCCAACTTTACGTTCCTCGGCTTGGTTTTGTCTCAGCTGGCAGAACCGTAAGTCCGAATTTCCTGATTATTCGGTTTCCTCGTTAAAAATAATAATAAGTAACATCCATCACTTTATTTCTATAACTTACTGGGAGGATATTGCACTATATTGCAGCCATGTATCACAAATTTTATTGCACATAAATTCCTATGGAACATCTAGAAAATCTATATAATCACAATTAAAATTAGAGCGATCTGCAAAGTTCAATTTCGATGGAAAAAAATATTTTTTCCCCATTTATAATCATGGAAACCGCTCTCTCGCATAATCTCGTGAGATCAGATAGAACCGCGAGATTTCGCGAGATCCGCAATCATACGGCTGTTGAATTACCATCCCTACAACTTAACACATTATAACACTCATGCACACAAAAAATAAGTGAAAAAGTAAGTACCTACTCGATAACATGCAAAGTAAAATACTTCCGATTTCTTACCGACCTCAGTAGCTTGATCGATAAGGCGGCTGTTTTGTAACCTTAAGGTTGGTGGTTCAAGTTCTGGTTTCAGCGTAGATTTAACAAAGCGAGTTTGAGTAGTTGTGATATAACGAAAGTGATTAACACAAATATGATAACCTTTTTGTAATATTTTGGCCTCATCAGTTAGTCAAAAACAGTGTTAAGGACGAATGCGACCACATATTTAATGACCTCTAATTACAAATATGATAACTTTTACTTCCGATTTCTATTATTTGAAATTAGTCGGAAGTAATAAATGTTCTAAACGATCCCTGGCAGTGTTAATTGTTTTCTACTCCGTACTTAGATGTCCGGGGTCCACTCATACCTCGTGAGGAAAAACGAGTAGCTTCTTTAATGTGAGCAGCGGCCAGTGTCGAAATTATGGACAAGAGAAGATATTATTAGGATATTTAAGATATTGAAAAGTAATTTTCTACTACGTTACTCACTAAAATTGTACTATAAAAGAAAGGGACATATTTTTTTATTTTTTTGTATCATCATCATAGGGTGGCGTCATCGTGAACGATGGTAGCCAGACAGTGGAGGAATGACTCAGCACTTCTACCACTGCTTAACAGAGCTATAATTGAACAAGGGGCCCAGAAGCAGCTAATAATGCAGGCTATCCCTGTTATAGTCCCAGGTAGTTCTGGTCTACTCCCTGTTTATAGTCCCCCAGCCAGACTCTTTTTTATAGGTACATAAAATGTTTTAAACCTACAAGAAGTGCCATTTTTTCCATTGTATTTTACAAGGAAATAGTCCAGAGTAAACATTTTGTAATATGTTTGTAATGCATACTGGGAGACACAGATTAAGGATATTGTGTTTTCGGCCAAATTATTAAGCTGGTTCAAAGATAAGATAAGCCAGACACGCCTTCAAGTTGAGTTGAGGGACAGTCTGGCTTATCTTAACTTGAATTATTTTTTTATATTATTTCAACACCATAGGGCCACGTTATGAAACAGGAGCAAAAATGAGATAAGATTTTTGTCCTCACAATGTTAACATACAAAAGTGTATAAACATTAAAATGTTAAAAAATAAAATAAAAAAGAAGACAGTCATGCTCTCAAGTTAGAATAAATATTTTCACATGTATTCTGTTATTTTATAATGAAAGCACAGCGCACTATAGCCTGAGTTAAGGGATAGTGTCCACTTAGATTAAATCTAATCCTATTTCATAATTCGGACCTTGAAATCGGTTGTAATTTCGCCCGTGGCCACTCAACTCACCTACAATAGTAAATTCAAGAAATAATAATATTACCTCTGTGTAGGTATCACTCAAAGCCTTCAGCTGCGAATCTCATTGTGAGATTAAAAAATCTTTTTATCTTCTTTGGTATAGATCTAATAGAGGTCGGTGTGAAAATTGGGACTTCTCTTGTGGAACTCCGACTAGTTTATAATAATAATAATGAAACTGGGTAAAAAATACACCACAGACAATTCATTTTGGGCAAAAGAAACACTAGATTATCACAATTATCACAAAAAATTCGTCCTCTTACCGTTTAGCAAAAACCAGCATTTTTTTTAATGTAATTTTTTGGAAAAAAAACGCGTGCTCGCTCGTCTCGTCTGTATTTTTCTGACCTAGGATCCAAATTTCCAGAATCTAGTTTTGACAGTTACAGAAACACACAAAAAAAACTAAAAATGGCCGAAACTTTGATTTCTGAAGAACGTACTTTATCACTGAAAAATGATTTTTTCAGTGATAGCACTTTTTTAACTCGAAATCCTTAATAGCGATTAAGGGATGGATTACTATTACTTGCTTTGTAAACACTGTAAAATAGACCACGGTAAGGACATATAATATTATCAAAGCATGTACTGCATGTGCTGATGATATTTAAGATTTAACGCTGACTGAACTTAAATTTAATCTAAATTTCTGGAAAAGCGCCATTTTTTCCACCAAAGTTTTACTGATAACATGCGTCTGCTATGTATTATCAGGTATTTTTTTAATGGTAAACGAGTTTTATGCATAACTATCGAATAATACCCATATCTAGCAATTTTACATGAAAACAACAACACAACACAAACGAACCTAAACAATTTGTTTAAATTACCTCAAGGATCCATCAACGGCTTTCGTTCAGCTTCCTTCACATTTTAGAAAGCACTTGGTCAAAATAAATAATGTCAACAGAAAACTTTCCGGTAAAACTTCAGCACTTGATTTTACTGACAGTTACTTTAAACCACCTGTAAGGTAAAGAAAATTGAATTCAGTCACTTATTTAAAAACAGAGTTTAAATTTTTTTCATAGAAAATTTGACTATTAATTTCCACAAACGTAATTTTTTTGACAGTCTTATTCGAACAAAAAGTAACTGTAAGGTCGTTAAGAGGTAGTCAACGAGGATTCCCGCTCTTGTGAAACCAAAAGAGGGGAAATCACATGCAAAGAGTTTTTTTTAAAGAGGTTTTTCTGCAAAGACGTTTCGTCCATGAAAAAAACCTCTTAAAATACTAAAATTCGACCGCATCCTGAATGCAATTTTGGTACTTGAAATTATAAATTTTAAAAATAATAATGAATGTTTCACGTAAAGTGGTATTAATTTTATAAGTTAGTGATAAAAAGAAATCATTAATTCAAACATAATAGTACCCAAGAAACCCACCAGATCAAGAAAGTAGTAAAGAAAACTTCAGAGATAGATTTCATGAAACGGGACCCACGCGTTGGTACCTGTAACTCCCACAAGAATGCTCTGAGTGCTTTTCGCTTTTCGATCGACTAATTTCTCTCATAGATTTAGAAATAGATAAACAACTCCTGTTCCAAGGCTGAGTTAGGCCTGCAACTTGGCAGCCATTTTTCGAAATTAACATGGGTTCTAATGGAAGTTTACCAATTTTAAATTTATTCTATCTCTGAAGTTAAAAAGTTCCTTGAGTTCATTGTTTTGTATTTTATTCCAAAGAATATGGTTGTTTCAAGTATTGCTTTCGTGTAAACAAGCCGATGCAAAAGGCGATACTTTGACGAATCGCTTTTGCACCCGAATGCAAAAAATGAAGCAACCCTATTCTTTAGAGTAAAATACAAAAAAAATCATAAAAAGGACTTTCTAACTTCAGGGTTAGAATAAATTTAAATTTGGTAAATCTTCCATAAGAACCCATGTTAATTTTGAAATTTCAAGTGGAAAATTCTTCATGGAAAATGGCTGCCTAGTTGAAGGCCTGCCTCAGCTTTCAACACATAAACTGACCAGAGTTAGATATCTATTTTATAAATCTATAGTTTTTCCCTATTGAATTTTATTTTGTTTTGTTTTGATTTTAAATTTGAAATTTTGGTGTTTTTTGATCTTTACATGAAGCTTTCTTCTGTAAGAAAAACCTAGGCAGGTACTTTTAGGACAGAATTAATAGACGTATTTGTAATACTTCTGTGGCGCTAAGTCACGGATTGCGTACTGTGTAAGATAGGGAAAACCGACGCTTAGCAGTGACTTGTGAAATAGAATTTGTCTATTAATTTCGCACTTAGTTCTGATAACCTCAAGAGACCAGCTTGAAGGTAAGTTGTATTGTCACTTTTTAACATAGTTAATGTAGTTGCTTTTGTAACGAAGTGAGTCTACCTGTAACTCGAGCGATTGCAGGATAAACAGAGTATTGTATTGTATTGCATTGTATTGTATTGTATTGTATTGTATGTAGTTATGTAGGTATTTTGTAATCAAGCGAAACGGTTGTTTCGCAGGAGAACGCCTCCCAGAAACTACAGTGTTTATTTGTAATTTTGTAATACTTGAAACGCGATTAACGTTGTAAATTTTGTCACCTCGATCTGAAATTTCCAGGGTATTTTCAATACATACTTCGGATTCGCTGTAAAGTTTTTGGACCAGGTCGTTAATTTACCGAAATTTGAATGGCCACTATACAGAAATACAAATTACAAAAATGCATTAGATAGTTGAAAAACTTCTGTGAAAAATGCATTTTTGCTAGTGATCCTTCGAGTGTGCAAGCAGAAAAAAAAATCTTCCTATGCCTTTTGGGTAATTTTTAGGTAAAAGAAAATGAAAGAAGATTAAAAAACAGGAACAATAAAATGAAGTTAGAGAGCTGCGCTCCAGAAATGAATCCCGCCATTGTAGAATTCTAGTCCATCCCACAGGAAATTAGCTGTCCTGTGTCTTGAAATACACATTTATTAGCTCTTAATATCTAGTCTCCTCCTCCTGGAATTCTCCTCAACTCTTCTTGAGTTCTTTGAGGTCCTTAATCTGAATTCGTCCTTTCTTAAGCATCCTGCTATTTTCTCTCTCTGTCTCTCTCTTTTCTTGTGTGGACTCATTTCAGAATTTTGTGCGGTCTCTGTATGTCTCGTTTTTCTAGTGTGGACTCATTTCAGAATTTTGTGCGGTCTCTGTGTGTCTCATTGTTTTGGTGTGGATTCATTCTTGAATTTTGTGCGGTCTTTCTGTGTCTCATTTTTCTAGTGTGGACTCATTTCAGAATTTTATGCGTCTCTACTTTCTCATTTTTCTAGTGTGGAATTATATTTGAATTTTGTACGGTCTCTGTGTGTCTCATTTTTCTAGTGTGGACTCATTTCAGAATTTTATGCGGTCTCTACTTGTCTCATTTTTCTAGTGTGGAATTATATTTGAATTTTGTACGGTCTCTGTGTGTCTCATTTTTCTAGTGTGGACTCATTTCAGAATTTTATGCGGTCTTTCTGTGTCTCATTTTTTAGTATGGACTCATTTCAGAATTTTATGCGGTCTCTACTTGTCTCATTTTTCTAGTGTGGACTCATTCTTGAGTTTTGTGCGGTCTCTCTGTGTCTCATTTTTCTAGTATGGACTCATTCTTGAATTTTGTGCGGTCTCTGTTTGTCTCATTTTTTTGGTGTGGACTCATTCGTGAATTTTGCGCGGTCTCTTTTGTCTCATTTTTTTCCTTTATTATAATAATAATATCTTTATCTTCGGGGTTTGTCCCGAAGTAATGTCATACGGTTCCGGGGTCATAAATGTGAGGTGTAAGAGGAAGGGTTTTAGTGGGCTTGGATATCCGCCTGCCATGATATCAATCCCACACTCCCCAAAGATTGGGGGTCTTATCGAAGATTTCCAACCTCTTAGATAAAAAAATCTTTATCTAGATATAATAATATTATTATATAAAATCAGAGATAAGTCGGCTCCGCGATATTGGTTGTCCAATGGAGAAGTCAAACAATAATGAATAATATGTCTGTGTGTTTATTTATATAAATTTGTATATATGAATACATACATTTGTATATATTTATGAATACATACAAAAGTTTGAATGGCAGGACGCTGTAGAAGGATTTGAAGGATTCCAATCATTGCATTGACTCCAGTGAAGAGGGCTCTGGAGCCAGGACTAGTAGCTCTCTTGAGCTGACTCCATCCTGTCTCGAGAGTTTGAGAAGTCCTTGAGAAGATGATTGAGGATAGGAACCCGTGGCGCCGAATTCAGGCCCGAAACGATGTAATAATAATAATATCGCCTTATTTATACTGCCCGATTAGGACTATTAAGTCCCATTGTTGCAGCAGTAAGCCCAAGACGTATTATTATGTGGTAAAAATCCTAACTGGAAGGATAACTTGTCTTGTCCCGGCTGGGTTTCGAACCCGCGACCTCTGGAATCTCTGGATTCATTGTGTACTAAGAATTTTCGGAAAAGCTGAGCCCGCCCCACGGAAATTACTAAAGAGAAAGCGTTCCCTGCTTGAGTCAGCATTAAATTCAAAATTCTAAAACCACCCCCCACTTATCTTTTTTGAAAATTCAAATCTGACTCTGACGCTCTTTCTTAAAAGCAATAGCCTCTGTTATCTAATTTAAATAATAATTAAATCACCATTGAAAAAAAAAACAACAACGAAAAAAAACGCGTTTCTCACGACTCAAAAAGTTAATGTTGTAAAAAATAACGTTACAAAAAGTTACATTAAATTATTTCAAGAGAAATGAAAAGTTGTGATTATTTATGTTGTTATTAAATTATGGAACAATATTCGTTGTTAGGCAAACAAGACTTGCAGAGTTAATGTAATAAGATGTGGTTAATGTAGCGCTATTGATGTCATTAGACGGTGAAGTCTGCTATAAATTTAATCGTGGAATTATGTTATATTGTTTAACTAGGGTGTCGTAATGTCATAACAGCGGCGTGCATTTTGCACCCCACAATGAATTTGTAGGGACAAGTACATATTAAATTTCCCACTCAATATTTGATTTTCGAGCATAATAATAATTTAAATAAATCCGTCTCCAATAGATAGGTACTGATACCTTTCTGTCCCGGTGCCTCAGTGGTAAAGGCGGCGCTCTGTGAATCCATAGGTCGTGGGTTCGAAACCCAGCCGGGACATGACAATTTAACCTCCCATTTGGGATTTTGATATTACAATAATACATCTATTATTATTATGATTTAATTATATTTATTCATAGGACATAATTATGTAAAAAAATTATAAAATTAAAATACAAAATTTAGAACAATATAAACAAGAAAGTCCGTTTTATGTGACAAATTGTTAAGATTAGCAGATATTCTAATGTGAAATAGAAATAACATTCGAATTCTGAATTTCCATGTCACCCTAACATTTGAAGACAGCCGTCAGCCACCCTGTAAGCAGGGATAATCTACTTCCACCCTATCTGTTTAAGAAGTAAATATAATTAAGGGACAAGTGCATTGGGATTATGTATACTGGTGACGATAATCCCTAGAGGGATCATAAAGGGACTTCTTGTTGTAACATCATTTAATAATGTGTAATATATGTTCCTGTGTTCGCGTGCTATTGAATTAGATTAAATTTTGATACCCCATAATGATCCTGTATTTCTCTCATTGAAATGTATTGATTGACCACTTCTCCCTTGTATGTGTATTGTAATTGTAAAGTTGTTGAGTTTTGTGATTGAGGGGGTAGAATGTGCGTGGTCCACACTGAATTTCTGGGTGGCTGACAAACGAGATGGAACGTCAAACTTCTTAGCTTATCCATAAAAGAAAACTATTTTAAGAAATGAAACTACCCCACAAAACAAGAGGACTGTATCCCCTAGTGTGGGGAAGTCGAATTAAATATGTGTTACCTATTATACCTATTATGTACAATTATTAATGCAAATAAATTACAAAAATTACAAAATCTGTCCCGGTAGCTCAGTGGTAAAGGCGGTAATCTGTGAATCTAGAGATTCCAGTGGTCGCGGGTTCGAAACCCAGCCGGGACGTGACAAGTTATCCACCAATTTGGGATTTTTACCACATAATAATACTGCTGGAATAATGGGACTTAATAATCCTAATCGGGCAGTATAAATAAGGCGACATTATTATTATTATTATACTTACTTTCCGTGTCCGCATACTGTCCATGATGGTTTGAATTGTAAATTGATGTTAATTGATTTTATATATTGAGATTGATGTAGGTAATATAGTTGAGTTGACAAAAAAGCATCATAATATTATTTGTTCCAATCACAAACTTTAAAATCACAATTACTCAAACTCGCCTTCTTAATTTTCGCCAAACTTGGGACTGGAACCACCGACCTCCAGGTTACAAGTTTGCCGTCTTATCGATCAAGCTACTGATTCAGGTCGGTTCGTGGTCGATTGGATAGAGCGTTCGTCTTCTAAAGAGGTCGCGCGGGGCTATGCGAGTTCAAATCCCACCCAGCAATGTGAGGATTCGTTATCCAATATCAGTAATAGTCATATTTTCATGTTGCGTTTTTAAGTTATCATATTTATGGTAATCACGATGTGATGTCTCAATTAATCACACTCGCTTTACTATTTTTTTGCTCAACTTGGGGCTCGATTAGCCACCGATTCCTTATCGATTCAGCTACTCAGTAAATTGGTCATATTTTATCCCTAATAATGTTATATAATCAATGATAATTATGATTCTACTATCGTATTTGTTGTATTTTGCAGAATCATCTGTTGTATTTTGCAAAATCATCTGTTGCACCTATAATTATACCTAAAGAACTAATACGAACACACTATTGCTACCTACCAGAGTACATATACCAGAGTACCTACACAAAAATACTTATCCTCTGTAGAATGAGATGACTGAGAGTGTATTGTTTCACCACGTGGGTGAGTTTGGTATTTTCATATGTACCTAGAGACATACATGAACAGATACGTTATTTATAAATGTTATAATGATCCCTTATTTGTGGGCTAACAATAACGTGAAGTCTTGATGAGAACGAGATTACGAGACATGCAAAAAGAACGAGCAAACTAATGCAGAAAATAATATACAGATAACTAATATTGAAAATACTATAAAGAAATATTTGCATTGATAGGTGGACAAGTGGTCCAACTCAGTCGGGTTAGAAACAATTTTAAGAACTAAAATGACTTTTGTAAGATCATAATATTTATATCGATGCAGAATATTAAAGAAGTTAAAAAGAAAAAGTTAAATAAAAATAGAAGTCAAAAATGAAAAGTCAAAAAAGAGAGAAAAGAAATCAAAACTTGAGTACAGAATTCTTGAAACTAAGAACACATTCTTTAAGATGATATTTATAGCAGAACATTAGAGACAGTAAATAAGGAAAAATATAATAATAAAAAAATGAAGCAGACTTTGAGCAAATGGTATTCAAAATATCCTCGAGAAAATTTTCCCAAGAAAATTTTCTTGAGGAGTAAAATTTCTTGGAAATTATTGTCAAGAAAAATTTCTCAAGAAAAATTTCTTGAGGGAGGAAAATTTTCTGGGAAATTATTCTCAAGAATATTTTCCCAAGAAAATTTCCCTTCTTACGAGTACACTGTTATCAATTCGATCCCTGCTGACACAGGAACCAATTAGGAGCCGAGCGGAAGCATCAACATCTTAGCAGGAATAAGGAGAAGGAAAATTTCGCGCGCAAGAAAGGAGATAAATGGAAAATAAGAGAGAAAATTAGAAGGAAAATATACACAAAGGATAAATACAAGTCATTAACGAGGCGTTTTACTTTCCCTACCGTCGAGTCGAATGGAACTATAGGACGGTGATGTTTTTGGATATTTTAGCTGCTGTAATCCTTTGGCGATTTTTTCCTGCAATACCTATTTAATTATGTTTGAATAAAATATTCTAATAGTTGAATGCGTGCCTCGAAAAACAATCTGTGTTACAAATTTAAGAAATCGGTTTTTCTTGAAAATAATGATCTGAAAGGTGTTAAGAATACTGAGCTTCAATTTTTTTTTATGTTTACAAGATCCTATCTTGAAAACATTTTTTTTTTTTTTTTTAAGAAAAAATATTGAAGCTCAGTATTCTTAACACCTTTTAGATCATTATTTTCAAAGAAAAATGGTTTCTAAAATTTATAGGTACAATAGGTCGTTTTTCGACACACGCATTAAATTGTATTTGGTTCTGATTTTTCCATCTCACTTACACAATTAGAATCTAAATTCTACCATTTATGAAATAAATATTAAATGAATTTCTAAATAAACTAAATACCCTTTTCAAGGAGCCCTTGCTCATTGATTTGAGTGAAATTGGGGCTTAAAAAAAACTAAATGATAATGATTATGATGGTAATGATTATAATCACAATATTAAATACATAATTATAGCCACATACACAAACCCAATTGATGAGTGCACATTTGCACAAGATGAGTTTAACAAACCACCGCTTAGAATGCACAAGGAATAGTTTGACGTTAAAGTATACAAAACTATTCCGAGTAAGCCTAACCGGTGTTTTGAACATGTAAAAATACATTACATATACCACACCTCATTACACAAATACACAAGATGAGTTCAGCAGATGAGTTTAACAAACCACCGCTCAGGATGCACAAGGAATAGTTTGACGTTAAAGTATACAAAACTATTCCAAGTAAGCCTAACCGGTGTTTTGTACATGTAAAAAATACATTACATACACCACACCTCATTACACAAGATGAGTTTAGCAATCCACCGGTTAGGATGCACAAGGAACAGTTTGACGTGAAAGAATACGAAACTATTCCAAGTAAGCCTAACCGGTGTTTTGTACATGTTAAAAATACATTACATACACCACACCTCATTACACAAGATGAGTTTAGCAATCCACCGGTTAGGATGCACAAGGAATAGTTTGACGTTAAAGTATACAAAACTATTCCAAGTAAGCCTAACCGGTGTTTTGTCCATGTAAAATATACATTACATACACCACACCTCATTACACAAGATGAGTTTAGCAATCCACCGGTTAGGATGCACAAGGAACAGTTTGACGTTAAAGTATACAAAACTATTCCAAGTAAGCCTAACCGGTGTTTCGTACATGTAAAAAATACATTACATACACCTCATTACAAAATATGAGTTTAGCAATCCACCGGTTAGGATGTACGAGGAACAGTTTGATGTGAGAAGTATACAACACTATTCCAAGTAAGCCTAACCGGTGTTTTGTTCATGTAAAAAATACATTACATACACTACACCTCATTACACAAGATGAGTTTAACAATCCACCGGTTAGGATGCACAAGGAACAGTTTGATGTGAGAAGTATACAGAACTATTCCGAGTAAGCCTAACCGGTGTTTTGTAGGTACATGTAAAAATACATTTATTTATTTTATTTATTTATTTACACTTTATTAGGTAATAGGACATATACAATACAAATAATTACAAATGAAAATACAATATACAATATAATAGAAGTAAAAAATAAAGAAAAAATAAATAAATATATACATAATATATGTCCTAACTAAAGGGCGGGGTTATTGCCTTAGGCAATAACCCCGCCAACGTGTATAAAACACATCGTGTATTACACACGAAGTGTATAATACATTATACACTTCAATACATTTATGACAGCTCCTCCATTATCTTCCTCATGTTGATTGAATTTTTGGAATACGAGTATATTATTATTATTGGATACATTATTAGAAGGACAAATACAAACAATTTCTGATGCATATTTATTTTCTGAACAAATAATAACAACAACAATGTGATCAAATAAATTACACAATGGAGAATAATAAAACAAGAAAAACAGAAAACACATAAATACAATATATACAAACGTCCTAACTAAAGGGCGGGGTTATTGCCCATGATAATCTCTTCAGCTCTTCCCTTGTTAGGTGATGACTGCAGACTCCGTAGAAGACATGAGTTTGACAAACCACCGGTCGAGGTGCGCAAAGAACAGTTTGATGTTGAAAAATACAAAACTATTCCATAGCACTCCAACCTGGTGCTTGCACAACTTATGAGGGAGAGAATTTGGTTGTAAACAACATTTGTTACATTTATGATGACTCTTGATGAGAATTGGTTGTTGTAGGTTGCACCTTTTGTGCCTTTATCTTGATGTTTGATGAGAAGTTAGTTGTTTCAAGATGTGAAAGAACAAATGACCGATAGACAGAAAAAACATCTAATTTGAAGTGAAAAATACAATTTAGATGTTCTTCCTGCATTCGAGCATTTGTTGTAGGTACGACTCCTTAGTCGTAGGTGACTAAGGGCTGAATTATGACTACAGTCCCTCAAGTCAGACAATAGGACGCCGTGTTTTGTTGAAACTCTGACTTACGGCTAGCCTGGCTTATCTTTGTTGTAATCCCATTTATTATTTGACACTAAAATGATGGTTGATGAGAAGTTGCTTGTTGAAAGTTGTGAAGGTGTGAAAGAACGAACGACCGATAGACAGAAAAAAACATCTAATTTGAAATGAAAAATACAATTTAGATGTTCTTCCTGCATTCGGGCGTTTGTTGTACGATTAAGGGCTGAATTATGACTACAGTCCCTCAAGTCAGACAGTAGGACGCCGTGTTTTGTTGAAACTCTGGCTTGCGATTTGTTTGAGGTCTGGCTTATCTTTGTTGTAATCCCATTTATTATTTGACACTAAAATGATGGTTGATGAGAAGTTGCTTGTTGAAAGTTGTGAAGGTGTGAAAGAACGAACGACCGATAGACAGAAAAAACATCTAATTTGAAGTGAAAAATACAATTTAGATGTTCTTCCTGCATTCGGGCGTTTGTTGTACGATTAAGGGCTGAATTATGACTACAGTCCCTCAAGTCAGACAGTAGGACGCCGTGTTTTGTTGAAACTCTGAGTTGCGGCTTGCCTGAGGTGTGTCTAATCTTTGTTGTACTCCCATTTTATTATTTGAATAGGTGTATGGAATAACGACGTATGTTAACTATTATAACTTTTCAGGAGAAGGGTTTAAATATGGAAGTAGCTTAATATTTCACACACATTTTATTTATTATACTTTTCTTTTACATACGCCGTTATTCCAAAGTAAATACAAGCAACAATAAGGAAAACAAAGGCAAAACCTAAGTTTAACTGGTACTGACATACGCCCTTGAGAGCTTGAAAAATCAGCTGTTTCCCCTATCTTTTTTTTTAATTTTACACTATGAAGGATTTTTTCATTTTTTTATCTCACACCAGTCGAAAGAACACATTACATAGTACATAGGCTCTAAAAATGAAATAATCGTATTTCCAATTTTTGTAACATACGCCGTTATTCCAGACACCCATTCATTTGGTACTAAAATGATGGGTGATGAGAAGTTGCTTGTTGGAAGATGTGAAGAAACAAGCGACCGGTAGACAGAAAGAAACATCCAAATTGAAGTGAAAAATACAATTCAGATGTTCTTCCTGCATTCGGGCATTTGTTGTACGACCAAGTGTAGAATCATGAAATAGGGTTACCACAAAAATAAGCTAGATCGTCCTTCAAATCATACTATAGTGGACTGGTAGTCAAGTGGTTAATGCGCTAGTCTAAAGAGTGTTTTTATTATTATAGTGCGTTGTGCTTTGTCTCCGACTTACTTGCGAATTGCTGAAGGGATGATATGGCTTATTTTTGTTGTAATCCCATTTTAAATTTTGGTATCAATTTAATGAGAAGTTGGTTATTGGAAGATTTGAATGAACAAACGATCGGTAAAGAGATACGAAGATTCAAATTGAAATGAAAAATACAATTTGGACCTCATCGCCCCTGTATTTATACTGATTATACTTGTAGATATGAAAAAACAAATGACCGATAGTAAGAGACCAAAAACCAAATAGAAATTAAAAATACAATTTAGTTCCTTGATCTCTTAATTTGGGCATTTATTGTCTCGCTGGCGCTGGGGGACGTTCAGTAAATACCAGGTTTGCTAGGCCAAAAAACAGTTAGATAAATCATTGACGTCCTTAACAGGGTTGGAGTTGGGAAGAGCATCCAGCCGTAAAATGTGGAAGAAGGAATACCAAAACCAACCAACCATGAGGAAGAGGTTGAACAGTGTCGACCCCCCGATGGTTTTGGAAAAGGCAAAGTTAAAAAAGAAGATTTTACAAGTTCAAATATATCAAAAATAATAGAAATATTGTAATTGTAAAATTCCTACAAATAATATTAATAACTCAAATCATAGGAGCTCTTGATAGGTTTGGCGATAGGAAGGACATCTATAAAGTAGGAGTGCCAGAACCAAACTCAACAATGAGGTTGAACAATGCCGACCCCAAATAGGTTTGGGTAAAGGCAATATGAAAGATTTTTTATTCTTTTTAATATTGTAAAAAAAAAAAAAACAAACAAACCTTTTCTACAGATGAAGATACTAACGACTGAGAGAAAGAAACGAGGAACCAAATTGAAATGAAAAAGTACAATTTGGTTGCACGCTTCTAACATTCAAGCGTTTGTCGAAAGTCTACTTAGTAGTGTAGGGATCCGTTGGTTCGAATCCCACCGAGTGCATGAATTTTTCCTCATTTATTTGTGTTTGTGACCACATAATAATAAGACTCTGAGGGTTAGGTGGTAGAAAATGCTTTGAGCATTAACCTCGCCTGATGGTTACCTTCTACCAAAGTTTACCTATTAATATTATAATAAAAAAAAAACACCATGATGTCCATCATTATTCTACAACTCTACGTTAAGCACTCCCAACTCTGCAAAAGTCTATGATTATCTTCTACCTTCTAAAACTTAATGCTTAATGCACACAAGGGGGGTGCTGTACAATAACCTATAGTTACGCTAGTCGGAAAAGTTAAATAACTGAATGCCGGGCTCAAACGCTTTCACCGGTAAACGCAGGGTAGGGTGGAAAATTAAGTCCTGTCTTTGTTCTCAACACAGCAGACCTATAATTTAGTACTTATATCATTTGTGCTTTCGACAGCAGAAATAGCAGACAGCTTTTCTTAGAAGCTTTTATTGCCCGCTAATGGAACAGATAGCGCTGATGTGAATTGACGAAATGAGTGGTAGCCTCAGGCTGTTATGATTAATTGATTACCGTAAGGTACCGACCTCAGTAGCTTGATCGATAAGGCGACGGACTTGTAACCTAGAGGTCGGTGGTTCAAGTCCCGGTTTCAGCGTAGATTTAGTAAAGCGAGTTTGAGTAGATGTATTATCACGAAAGTGATTAACACATATATAATTTGTAACCTGGAGGTCGGTGGTTCAAGTCCCAAGTTAAGGAAAAAATTAGGAAGGCGAGTTTGAGTAATTGTAATATCACAAAAGTGATGAACATTAATATGATAACTTTTACCAGCGCATTAAGAAATGCAAGTGACCAAAAGAATTAGGCGAACCTTTGACCTCTATTATAAGAAGAACAACAAGAATAACAGTATTCAAACTTTTTTGCTGACTTATCATTAGCTTAGGAAAAGAACCTTTGTAAAAATCCAAAATTGTTAATAAATAAATAAAATGTTTTAAAAAAACAAGGAGGGTTCAGCCGTTCGCCGTCACCCTATACTCCCCATAGTGTTTCTAAAAAGCTCTGAAAAGGGTTCATATTATTACTTATTTATATTCAATTTAGGCGTGAAGACAATGCGCCCGAAATGAATGTTTAAAAAGTTTGTAAGACAGTATGACTCTTAAATATAGCTTGAACAAACAGGAAATAATTTATGTGAAGTTGTCTTGTGACTTTCTGATACTTGGTGTCTTTGTGACATTTATGAAAAGTGGTGATTTGTCTTTGTGTTCTTGTATATCTATGTTACAAATGTTATAGTTCGGGTATTAGAGTTACTCTCCCTACATAAAATTGAGAAACTTTACAAATATAAATAACTTTTATAATATCTATATCTATAAAAGAACTGTCTGTATTTATGTGTGTATGTATGGATGTTCTTTATACAAATCCACACCGTTTGACCGAGAAACGTGAAATTTTGTACATAGGTCCGTTTGGATCAGGGAATTCTTCTAGGGTGTAACCCGCTAGTCTATTATAAAATCTCTCAATCAACCTCAGTAGCTTGAACGACTTGTACTTTGGAGGTCGGTGGTTCAAGTCCCAAGTTAAGTAAAAATTTAGTGAAGTAGTTGGAGGAGGTATGATAAAATCTCTCGAGTTACTGAGAGCCAATGTCATCAGCTCGAACAATCTTAACGTGGAGGTCGCTGGTTCGAGGCCCACAAGTTTAGATAAACACTGTTAAAAAAAAAGAAATTAAGTTAATGTGCCCTTTCGCATTACTTCAGGACACTTTACCTTCCGGAAACTGAAAAACTCGGACAGAATTTTCCGCTCCAGCCGGGATTCGAACCCGTAACCTCCGGGTCAGTAACACATTCGATGTAGCTTCGTATTAGTTCATGTCCAGTGAAAGAAAAAAAGATAAAATTAATAAAAATAATAAAAAAAAATTATTTGTGGTGAAGCACAAGGCCACTTCACAATTTTTTGTGGGTAGCGCAGCATTACTAAGAGCCTCCTTCACATTTCGAATTTTTCTATTACATTAATTTCTTTTTACTCTGGTAATGCCGCCACTGGTCGTTACTCATACAAGTAACTACTCATTTTTCCTCACGAGGTATGAGTGGACCCCGAACATCCAAGTACAGAGCAGAAAAATTCCTGCCCCGCTGGGGATCGAACCCAGGTCACCGTGTGTGCAATGCCTAGCGCGCTAACTCACTCTGCCACGGTGACTACTAAAATTAATAATAATAATAATGCAATGGTCCAAACTTACCTTTGATGAGTCAAACGAGGAACAGCCGGGAAAGTCATCAATTTGAAATGCTGTCGATTTTCACTATCACTCAAATATGGTCAAAACTTTTTAATAAAAACAACTGAATTGACCCTTCCAACGTGTTGGTTACTATAATCTTATCCTGCTATAAAAAAAAGAAAGCCTCTAAAAAGTAATCTTTTTTATCTTTGATATAATAATAATTATCTTTGTCAACTTCGATGCACCCATTCAATGTGAAATATGATCTCTGTAGAAATGAATTGCAAGTCTAGCCCGTTCCGGGGTGAAATGTGATCTGCCCTACTTACGAGTGCGGATCGCAAATCCCCCCCCCTCTTCTAGTATGACTGGAAATGGCACACCAATCAGAAGTATCTGCAGTCTGCACTATGGTTTCTTATCATACTCGTCTTTCTGAAAGTTTGAATCAGCAAAAACCAACCTCTTCTAGTTCGCTGAGTCAGATTTCGCATCGTGTTTTCTTCTTTCAATGTCAATAAAAATGGTAATAATAATTATGTTTCCCACATTATGAACCAAACAACTTCAGGAGACTGGATCTTCGGATCCGCTCCTGAAGTTACAACACCAGGAGAATTGATCATATGATCCGCTCCTGGTGTAATACCCTTTGAAAGGTAATAATTACCTTCCAAAGGAGAGAAAGTGGAATAAATAATAATAATTGAAGATACTGACTTTGGTACCCACCTGCCAGTGTCTTTCAAAACCAGCAGATAGAAGGAGAGGATATCAGCTGAGAACCCCTGCCATAATAATAATACCACTCTTTAGTGGAAGGTAACCACCAGGCGAGGTTAATGCTCTAAGCATTTTCTACCACCTAACCCTCAGAGTCTTATTATTATTTGGTCACAAACTCAAATTAATGAGGAAAAATTCATGCACTATGTGGGATTCGAACCAACGGAACCCTACGTTACCTGGATTACCAGACTAGCGCGTTAACCGCTTGATGCCGTTTTATTTTATTTTATTATATTGACCATTAGAGAATTATCGTCCCTCCAAACACGTGAGACTGGTATTTCCAGCCCAACCCAGGCTGGGTAATGTGGGTAACTCGTACGATATCCAGCAAATGGAAGGTAAAACCCCCGTCATGACTATCTGAAATTCGGACGTTAAAACTTAATATAATTAAATGGTCACAATAGATTTATTTACTAATTAGTTGCAGTGTTAAGCAACAAGGTTAGATAATAATAATGTGTTTTATTGTACATTTCTTTTACATTACATAGTTACATATAAGATATAGCACATAGGAAAAGAATTATTAAAGTGAAACTGTATGTCTCACATAGACTTGTCACACTAAGAGACCCCGTATAGTGGGGTGGGGGTCTCTTGTTTTTGTGACATGTGAAGATAACAACAATAATTATGGACCTCTATGATCGGTGAAAATTTACTTTACTTTAATTTACTTTGTTCTAGTGGTATAATAATGTTTATCTTACCAAGCCATAAATATTGATAGTTAGGGAACTGAAGAGTGTTTTTTTATATACATGTATATAAACAATCCACCATAAGGTATGTATTGTGTACCATTTATGTCCCAGTGTCCCTATACTCAGGACAGAGGCGAAACGCAGGATAGAAACCGTATATCCATCGACCAATCACATCTATAAACAAGAATAATAATAATAATAATATCGCCTTATTTATACTGCCCGATTACGACTATTAAGTCCCATTATTCCAGCAGTAAGCCCAAGACGTATTATTATGTGGTAATCTCAAATCGGAAGAAAACTTGTCATGTCCCGGCTGGGTTTCGAACCCACGACCCGGGAACATCTGGATTCACAGAGTGCCGCCTTTACCACTGAGCTACCGGGACAAGAATCGATAGTTGGAATATTTTTTATAATAATATAGCTTATTATGTTTGTTTTATTAGGTATAAATATTAGCCTAATAATATAACCGTCCTTTTTCTGAGTTTTAAACTACAAAGTCGGAAAGCCAAACCAAAAAGGCCGTCTTTTCTCCGAGGGGTAAATTACGGGCGGGCAAATCTTCTGAAAGTGTATCATCGCTTTCTACTGAGATTCGACAAAAAGAGCTCTCCTCCGTTTTTATTTTGATTATAAAAATTCAGCACAAACCAAGTGTAATGGTCTGTATAACATTTTCAAACTTTTTTTTCCTTCTCTCTGAGGAAAGGCAGTGGCGGATCGAACAATGTTTTTGTTTGATAAGGTTCTGACAACTTCTATCAGTTATTGACCTCTTTGTAAAAAAAAGCTTTACAGATTTTTACAGTTTTACAACATCAAAAACAGAAAATACATTAAGTATTTTGTAGTTTTTCATCATCAGCATTTGTGTAAAATATTGGCCATGCTTTGGACTCGAACCACCGACCTCCAGGTTACGAGTCTGTTGCGTTGCCTTATTGATTGAGCTAGGGATGATCACTGTCTGGTGGTTTAAGTGTTTTTCATCATCGACACAATTCTTGTTGGTTAATTTTCATTATTGCTTCCCTCTTCTTTATTTAAACCCTTCATTTCTATTCTTTCTTTGCTAGCAACTTCGTCTCACCACTGCATTCCAAATGTTCCCGCCTTCTGATCTACCTTACTTTTTCGTGCTTCTATAATTTTTCCTTTTATTTTTTTCCACTGCTTCCATTTTTCCTTTTATCATGTTTTTCCTGCTTCTATTTTTTTCTTTTTTTTCCTTCTTCTCATATTTTTCTGCTTCTATTTTTTCATTTATCATTTTTTCCTGCTTCTATTTTTCCTTTTATTATTTTTTCCTGTTTCTATTTTTCCTTTTATTATTTTTTCCTGCTTCTATTTTCTCTTCCTCCCTTTATTTTTTTCTACGTATATTCTTTCTTTCTTCCAACAACTCTATTAGTCCATTCATGATGTTTCTTTTCTAATAATTATTCCTCTATCTCTGTTTATATTTTTTTGTTCTTTCTTCCGTATCTCTTCATTCGCTTGAAAAAAAATTCCCACTGCCAAGTTTTTTCCCTCCTAATTTTCTCGGACATCTCCCTCCGTACCTCCGCGCTTCGCCACTGCCCAGATGTTATTACTTAATTTCATCTTTTCGAAATCCTCCCTCTTCTTCTTAACTATCTTCCCGAGTTCTCAACCCACTTTAAGCTGTTAAACATATCTGTATAAATTCTTTTTAAGGTTTTTTTTTGTCGTTTTTTTTTTTTCTTCTTTCGCTAACGTCTCCATTTTCCCTTCTTCAAATAATTTGAAATTATCTTCTCTTTTCTTGCTCGCTCTCCCTTTAGTTGTAACAAAAATGTCAAATTTCTCTCACTCTCTTTCTCTCCCACCCTTACTCACTCTTTGTCTGTCTCGCCTTTATCTACTCTCATTTTCTTCTCTTTTTTTCCTTGGGTAATGTAATAAAAAATACTAAATGAAAAGATATAAGATAAAACTACTATAATGGTCGTTGTGATTTGTCTAATGCAATATAAAATTGTATTATTTTCTTCTTTGGAAAGGAAAGAAAGTTTCGAGGGGAGAGAGCGCTGTCGAATGGAAAGCTGGTGACTCGAATGGAAAGCACAATGACGGAGTTAAAAGCATAAAAACTCGATGGGCTGTATCGCTTTCTAAAGGCCAATCCCCGTCCTAGGAGACTGTCTGGGGATTTTGAGCCTGAAAAAGGGAAAAAAGCCTAAAAAAAAAGAAAAATAAATAATACTAGAGGCTAGGAATTTATGAACGGAATGTCGAAATTGAGGGATTTTATGAGTCCTTGAGTCACAGTTGACATGCATTCTTTGTGCTTGTGACTTTTGTAGAAGAATTTTTTCTTCATTTTACATAATATGTGGAATAAATAAGGATTGTGCTTTGATATGCTGATGGCATGATGGTGCCTGCTGTCTAGCGCTTACGGCCTGATTAAAAATACTTGAATGTAAAAATTAATGTCTTTCCCGTAAGCTCAGCGGACAAGGTATATCGGTCTTGTAATATCTGTCATCCAGAGGTTGTGGGTTCGAAACTCAAGTTGGGTAGACAAGTTATCCCCGCCATTTCGGATTTTGACCACATAAATATACATCTTTGACTTACTTCTGGAATAATGTGGCTCATTAGTCCTTATCGAGCAATATGTACAGGCAAGGCGATATTTGTACTTCTTTTACATATGTATTATTATTGTCTCATGGCTACAGGCTTAGCATCTGTTACGTGATGTCTTGGAACATTTTAACTTTCAATTATGTACCAATAGGTATAGGAAATATTGTATATTCGGTCACCTTCGTTTTCCTGTAGAAAAGGAAAGTGATGTATTTTTTACCAACTTTCACTTTCGAACTATCGAGCACCAGAAGTTTTTTTTACAGGAGCTTCCGTCGTTGATATTATTCTTCACCTTTTTTTTCAATTGAATGACTATCCTATTGAATGTACTATCCAATATCGTAACATAACAGTATGTCTGGTAGAAGAACTATACTCATTGATCACATCGCAAGGATCATTAGTTTCGACAGATGGTGTTCAACGAATTCATCTTGTATTTTCTGTGTGTTGTTTTTCGGGATGTCCGTGATGTCATTTAATTTTCACTTAACGTCGATTGGATTTTTCATTACTTAATTTCCATGTTGTTCATTAGAAATATATTTGTGTTAATCACAAGAGTGATGGTACATGTCACAATAATAATCAATTATCAAACATTAAGTTTAAGATAAGACAGACTGTCCCTCAAGTCGGGCCAAGTGCGCTGTGATTGGTTGAAACTCCGAATTGAGGGCGGATCTGGCTTATCTTAACTTTAATCCCGTTTTATAAATCAGCACTGAGACTTAACATAATTAGGTAATAAATACAAATTCAAGTCAGGTAGAAAGAAGGAGAAACTGGTATCAGTTGTTTTATTTTTCATAATTGTGTTTTTTAATGCATATTTAAAAAAAAGTTATCATATTTGTGTTAATCACTTTCGTGATATCACAACTACTCACATCCTAAGCCCTTTTTATTATTTTTTACATTTAAATTTATTTATGAAGATGAAAGAATTTGTCAAATAAAAATCAATCTTTTGAAAGTACTGAAAAAAAAGAAATGCGTATTGGATAAATTTGATAGATCAGATAGATATATTCAAAGTGCGTATTTTAAAGACGTGCTGGTGTCTTACTTCTTTGTTCTCCCGTTTCGTTCCCATGAATGTATACTCCTTGGAGTCCATAGAGGTTACAATTAGTAGGCAGAAATGATTGACTATTATACAGAACGAAGCAGCCATGTTTTTTTACCCAGGAACGATGAGGTTTGTATATTATGTTAATTGTTACTTGAACTGCTTGAACAGTATAATTATTAATTTTATTCCAGAGATATCTCTCTCTATAGATAGTTAGGCAGGAGTGAAATGGCTTCTTCGGTGTCTAAGGTGCATTAAAAACATTAAAAAGGGTTGGGTGGAAGAGATTGCCATAGACAATAACCCCGCCCTTCAGTTAGGATATATGTATTTATCTATTTCTTTCCTTTTTAATGTTTAATATTGTTTCCATTTTTCTATTTTTTTTAATAATAATTATTTGTTTTGTACATATATATGTCTTTTTATCAAATAATAAATAAAGCATTTAAAGATAATAATAATAATAGAAATAAATAACCTGGTTATAAGAGAAAAATTTGCAGGTCAAATATACATCTCTCGAAAAAAATAACCTCTTAATCAGAAAAACCTGGATATAAGAGAACAAGGGACCGACCACGCAGTAGCTTAATCGATAAAGCGGCGGACTTTTATCCCGGAGGTCGGCGGTTCAAGTCCCGGTTTCAGCGTAGTTTTTAGTAAAGCGAGTGTGAGTAGTTGTGATATCACGAAAGTGATTAACACAAATATGATAACTTTTTTCTTTAATATGCATTAAAAAACACAATTGTTCACAGTTAATTTTTTATAGTTCGACATAAATATCACATAATACATCATTGGTTATTTAGTTATTAGAATTAAATAAAACACACACTCACAAAAAAATGTGAAATGAAAACCCATTGCGTCCTAACTAACCCGTTGAGTAAGTTGGGTTACTTCCTTTGGTAATCTTTTCCACCCAACTCTGTTATATTGTAATAAATAAATAAGCCAGAGGTCGCGGGTTCGAAACCCAGCCGGGACATGACAAGTTATCCTCCCATTTGGAATTTTGACCAAATAATAATACGTCTTGAGCTTACTGCTGGATTAGGACTTATTAGTCCTAATCGGGCAGTATAAATAAGATGATATTATTATTATTATTATTCCTGGGCAGGACTCAAGAGGCAGGAACAAAATAAATAGAAGAACACAAAGCCACGATGTGTGGCGTGAACTGAACAGAGTGCCAAGTCATCACAATTATGCTGTCAGGAGTGATGGCTCGATCCAGAGTCTGTTGCTCCCAGGAGCTACAGGGTCCAGGCTTTCTGTCAGGACAAGCTCGCGAGTTAATTAGGGCCAGAGATGATTAGGGCCAGAGTTGATTAGGGCCAGAGTTGATTAGGGTCATAGTTAATTAGGGCCAGATGATTAGGGCCAGAGTCAATTAGGGCCAGATGATTAGGGCCAGAGTTAATTAAGGCCAGATGATTAGGGCCAGAGTTAAGTAGGGCCAGATGATTAGGGCCAGAGTTAATATTAGGGCCAGAGTTAATTAGGGCCAGATGATTAGGGCCAGAGTTAATTAGGGCCAGGTAAGTGTCAGGGCTGTGGCCGATCCTCAAAGAAAAAGATGGGAAAATAGATCATTACTAAGGTTAAGGGCGGAATTAATAGACGACATCAATAACTTAAGTCGTTGGTAAGTGTCGGTTTTCCCTATCTTACGCAGTACGCAATCCGTGACTTAGCGCTACAAAGGTATTACAAACACGTCTATCAATTCCGCCCTAAAGGTTCTCATTCTCAGTCGAACCCCGATCTTCTGACGAGGACTATTTAGGTCACTTATAGCTACTATAACGAACGAAAACAGAGAACCAATTAATAGAAAAATACCAAACTGAACTAACTGATACGAGAACCAACAATGCGGTGGCGGCAATACCTACTAATTGGAAATTCCAGTGCTGTAAGTGGAATATATTTTACACCTTTTTTTACGAAAGAAGAAAAAAAATTGAAGTCGGAGCAAAAAAATATTTTTTTTTTTTTTACAAAAACGAACACAATACTTCCGATTTCTAATATGTATTAGAAATTCATCGGTACACGGTAGTAATACACGGTAGTATGCGACGTTAATGCTGAAAGTATTTTCCACCACCTAACCCTCAGAGTCTTATTATTATGTGGTCACATCAAACTCAAATTAATGAGGAAAAATCCATGCATTGGGTGGGATTCGAACCAACAGATTACCAGACTAGCGCGTTAACCACTTGACTACTATGCTTGGCCCTCTGGTACAGATATTTAACCTATTGTTGTTTTTCTCTTGCAGTAGTCACCGTGGTAGAGTGAGTTAGCGCGCTAGGCATTGCACGCATGGTGACCTGGGTTCGATCCCCAGATGGGCAGGAATTTTTCTGCTCTGTACTTGGGTGTTCGAGGGTCCACTCATACATCGTGACGAAAAATGAGTAGCTGCTTTAATTTTAGCAGCGATCAGTGGCGGAATTCTAGACAAAAATAAGATATTGGTATATTAAAGATACGGAAAAGTCTTATAATTCTGCGCTACCCATTAAATTGGTGATATAATAACACGAAGAAACACATCATCATTATTATTGTTATTATATATTGTTTTCCTCTTGCGCTCAGAAGGTATAGAATATTCAGTTAGTTACATATTATATTCATATAACTTATATATTCAGTTAGTTAAGTACCCGCCATTAGTCCGTCTATATCTATTCCGTCGAATTTGTCAATAGGTTGGACTCGTGTAGTCAGATGATTTGGAAAGAGGAGTGTTCTGAGTGTTGCTAAATTAACTCGACATAATAAGGTTTAATTGCAAACAAGTGGCACAGTTTTGCTATCGTCAGCGACCTCATGCAGCGGTTCCCAACCGGTGGGCCGCGGGCAGCTCGCTACTGGCCGAAACTCAAGAAATAATATTAAAATAGTGCAAAATAAGTAATGGGGTAGGCCGCAAAATTGTTATAAACATATTATTGGGCCCCCAAGCTAAAAAGGTTGGGAACCGCTGACCTAATGTATGCAGACCTTTTTGGGTGGAAGTACTAGATCATCAGTTTAATCAGTCAGTAGGTTTAACAGAAAAGTGAGAAGTTGTACGATATGTACAATGCACATGTACATGAATGTCAGGACATACCTGGTAATAGATAAAAATTAGCAGGTAATAGATAAAAAAGAGTGCATATTTAAATTTGTACTTTTTGAAATACTCGTGGCCGAGTGAGTTAGCGCGCTAGGAATTGCACGCTAGGTGAACTGGGTTCGATCCCCAGCGGGGCAGGATTTTTTCTACTCTGTAATTGGATGTTCGGGGTCCACTCATGTCTGTAATATACTGTAATAGAAAATAAAAAGGCACTATAGTTTGCGATATAATTATATAATAATTAAATATTGTATACATTAAAGTGGCAAAATACTAATATCCCCACTAAAATTTTGAAATAATAGCACAAAGAAAAATCATTATTATTATTATTACTCTCATTTTACAATGAAATTAGTTCAAGCTTATATAGTACATACTACAAAGTACAGACGAGATTGAGGGAATGAAGGAGGCTCTCTAGAGAGTGCTACGAAATGAAGAGCCACTGCTTACGAAGCCTCCTCTGCTGCTTACGAAAGAAACAAATGAGAAGATTAGAAGAGGAACAAAAAAATGCTGGAAAGCATTTAGAAGATACTCCCGAGTCAGTGGGAGGGAACTGTTGGAATGTGGAAACAACAGTGCTGACGATAATGATGGTTAATTAATTTTGGTTTTTTTATAATGTTCCTAAGTAGGGTCAGAGACTATGGAGCGATGATGTGCACTGGTAGTCAAGTGGTTAACGCGCTAGTTAGTCAGGACGTTAAAATCTAATAGAATCAATGGACATGAAAGGAGCCTAGTCATTGGATCTGGGCGTCCATATAATCCTCTCACTACCGTGATTTAGGTATCAGTACCTATCACACGGACATGGAATTATTATTATTAACGCGCTAGTCTGGTAATCCAGGTAGCGTAGTGTTCCGTTGGTTCGAATCCCGCACGGTGAATTTTTCCTCATTAATTAATTTTAGTTTGTGACCACATAATAATAAGACTCTGGTTATAGGTTGTAGAAAATTCTTTGAGCATCAACCCATACATAATTACAGACATCATGCATAGGAGAGCACGTAGCCAAGCCAGGAAAAATAAAGTAATTTTAAATAACTTTAATGATGATACATATATAACACTGAAACCAGAAGTCTTGAAACTAGCAACCAAATACAAAGATGAAACTTTCTTAAACATATTCAATGAAATAAGTGAAAAATGGGCTCTTGACCAAGAGAAAGCAGAAAACCTCTATTCTGAAAAAAACACTCTAATTCAAGAGTATAAATCTCTAGAAATTGATAAAAAAAATCTTGAAAATAAAAACAAAGAACTAGACACAAGAATACAAGACCTGCTAGGAGAATATAATGACCAAAGAATAAAAACAGATGATGAAATACAATCTAAAGATACCAAGATAAATACCATGGAAAAGTATTTGAAAGAAACTAAAATCAGGGAGTCAGAAAACCATGACTTAATGGAAAAACAACAAAAAGAAATAAACAACCTGAGAACTCAGAACAACAACCAAAATGAAGACATCAAAAAACTTAAACTTATAAACGAAGATAATTCTGAAAAAATAGAACTACTATTGCAAGAAACAAATAAACTAAAATACACTATATCCATCCTTGAGAAAACTATAGAAATGTTAAAACGTGAAAATACTACAGAAGAAGACTCACTCACAGACAATTCAATCATTGACTTAAATGATACCATAACAACAAACGAAAGTCTGCTACAATTCACAAATTCTTTCTCTATAACACACAATGATAAAACTATACAACAAGAATTTGAGGAAGTGGAATATCAGATCCAACAAAAAAAAGACAAAGAAAAAACACAAGAACAACAACCAAAAATTTCAACCCAAACAAATAAAGAAACCGACAGAATCAAAAAAATAAACTTGGTCAAAAACCATATACAAAGTGAACAAAACAAACAAAACCCAAATAAAACAAATACACTTAATAATAACCCAACAAACAATGATAAAAATAAAGAAAATAAAAACACTCAAAATGACACTACCCAAAACGGAAAACTTAATGAACTGAAAAATAAAATATCACAGCTAGAAGAACAGATAAAACAAAACTCAAATAAAATAAAGAAACTAGAAAATGTAGACCAAGAAACAGAAAAAACTGAAAAAAATAGTAAAATTTATGAGAAAAACAAAAATCTAAATAAAAAAACTAACTGCTACATAATAGGTGACTCCCACCTTAAATATGTTGGAAAAAAAATAACCGAAGATACAGAATGGACCACAAAATTCAACCATAAAATAAACATCAAACCAGAATATCTACTCGAAGATATAACAAATGATCTAATACCAGAAAATATTCACAAAAACGACATACTAATAATTTCTGGAGGCACAAACGACCTATACCAAACCTCTACACCAGAAATAAATAAACAAATAAACACTATAGGGAAAATAGGCTGTACAATATTTTTACTGTCAGTACCACCACAAAAAAACCCCTACACAAATTATAACATTAATGGACTAAATACCATTATAAAATATGAAAGTGAAAAATACGAAAACCTCTTTATAATCAACACACACAAATTTATAAAACCACACCACCTATCTAAAGATGGAATACACTTAAGTTACAAAGCTACAAATTGGCTAACGCACAAACTCATGAAAATAGTTGAAAAATACAGTTCAAAACCATTCATAAAACAAGAAAAACATCCACAAATAAAGTCCAGACAAAACAACAATGAACTCCAAATATCGAATTACAACACAAATAAACCAAAAATAAACACATGGACAACACATGAAAACACAAATAATAGAATATCTACATACACTTCACAAAACAACATGAAAAACAAATATCATAACACACCAAAATATGTTGAAGAAATAAACAGACACACACTTTCCACCAACACAAAAAACACCAAAAAGTACTACAATAATGAAGAAAAAAATAAACACAAACACCAAACCAAACAGAATTCGGAAATAACTAAAAACCAAACCAAAGATAAGACATCAGAAACCCAAGACTTCGACCCCACCAAAACTGACACAAACTACAATGGAAATAATAATAAACATACAAAAAAGAAACAAACCAATTTCAAAGAAGAACCAATCAAACAAAAAGACTACAATACACATAACCAAACCAACAAAGAAAATAAACACACAAAAGAAATAACTGAAATCCAAACAGAAAATGAAGAAATAACAACAACCATAATTCCAAACAAAATAGCTAACAAACCAACCTCTGAGTACTACAACACACCACATCCCATTTATTCCTATCAACAGACAGAAATACCCACAACACCTCATCCTAACATATTTTCTACTTGGAACAACACACCACTATATGACTTAAACAAACAATACTACACCCCACATGGGATACTAGCAACAAACCCAATGACATCATACTTGAACCAATTACAATACAACCAAAACAAATTTTTTTTCCCCCTAACACACCTCGTCCCAAGACTGTGACAACAACCACCACACCAACAGCAACTACAATAACAACAGTAACAGAAGCAACAAAACCGACAAATACTCAAAAAACAAAATGCAAATCAAACATCAAAGAAATAAATACAAAAAATAAGCAAAAAGACACCAACACAATAAGAATATACCACCAAAACGTACAAAGCCTATCTGGCAATGGAAAAATATCCTCCATAGAAATCGCTGCTGAACACACAAATATGACTTCATCTGTCTCACAGAACACTGGCAGAAAAAAGAAAATATAGAAAATCTGGCCATAGAAAATTTCACCCTAGTAGAAAGTTTCTGCAGAGAACCAAAAAAATCAAACTCAAACATAACTTATGGTGGAGCCGCAATTTACTGTAGAGACGAAATTAGCCAAGCATGCAAACCTATAAAAATTCAAAAGATAATAGTCCATGAAAAAAGCTTTGAATGCGTGGCCCTTAAATACAACAAAAACAGTATACATGTAAACCTATTCTGCATATACAGGAACCCGACCAGCAATATTAAAAGTTTCCTAAAATCATTAACCTCCCTACTAGACAAACACTGCAACACAAACCAAATAAATGTCATTTGTGGAGACCTAAATATTGACTTTATACAAAGAACATACGACTATAAACAACTCGAAGACATACTAGAGAGCCACAACATTGAAAATAAAGTAGACGAACCAACCAGAGAAAAAGCAGGCTTAGACTTCATTATCACATCTAAAGACACTCCAAATAAAGCCATAACAATCAATGAAAATATATCTGACCACCTAGGACAATATATAGATATTAAAATAAGCAAACCTAATAAACTTTTACAAAACAAAGAACACAAAGTTATTAGAATCTTTAATGAAGAAAATCACAATAAAATGTCCAAACTACTTGACACACATAACTGGACAGAAACACTGAAACTCATAGAACAAGAAACCACTAACAAAGGAACAAAAATAATCTTAGACACAATATTTAACTACTACAACATAGCATATCCAACAAAACAAATCACAATTAAACCAAAGAAAAAAAACATAGAATGGATTACCAATGAGATAATCGAAGAAGGAAAAGACATTAGAGAGATACACAGACAAATCAAATACTCTAATAAAAATGAACTCAAAGAAGCATATGACAAACTAAAAAAAACACACAAAAACAATATTGAAAAAATCAAACGAAACCATATGAAGAAGAAACTTGAAAACTCAAAAAACAAAAACAAAACAATGTGGGAAACATTTAACACATTAACGGGAAAAAACAAAAATGAACCAGATATAAACATAAAAACTAACAACAATGAAACAATTAAAGACCCAAAAATACTCGCGGAACTCTTCATCAACCATTTCCTTGAATCAAACACAGAAAAAATAAACAAAAACAAAAAACTCCTTATAGATCATTGTAAAAGCAACACCAACAACAGCAACCAACGGCCACAACAACAAGAACAACAACAACAACAAGAACAATTTCTTTCACAATTACAACAACACAAACAAACACAAGAAAAGAACAACAAAATACTACACAAAACAGACCCCAAAGAAATAAGAAATATAATTAAAAAACTCAACAACAGCAAAGGTTCTGAAACATATGACTTACCAACAGACATTCTAAATCGAAACATATTTACCCTCTCTGAAATACTCTCCACCCTCATCAACAAATCATTTACAGAAGGCTCATATCCAGAAATAATAAACACTTCCACCATACACCCAAAACACAAAAAAGGAGAACGAAACAACATAATCAACTACAGACCAATCTACAAAACATCTAACATCGCTAAAATATATCAAATCGCCTACACAAACCGCCTCCTCAAACACCTTAACGAAAATAATCTCCTCACACCCCACCAACACGGCTTTAGAACAAACCACTCCACATCAACTGCTTGCTTAGAACTCATAGAATATGTAGTCGAAAACATAGATAAAGGCAACATTGTCATGACCTTGTACTTCGACCTTACAGCTGCCTTTGATGTGGTAAACAAAGACATTCTATTACACAAACTCAAACAACTAGGAATTGAAGACAACAATTGGATAAGAACATTTCTGGAGAAAAGAAGCATCCAAGTAAAAATTAAAAACGAACTATCCACGACAAAAAAAATTGAACATGGCGTTAGCCAAGGATCCAACCTAGGGCCTAACCTTTTCCTAGTCAACATAAATGATGTAACAAATATAATAGACGAAAATAACACAGAAGAAAAACTAGTAATATTCGCTGATGACATTAATATAACCATAACAGCCAAGACTATAAGTGAACTACACGAAAAATCAAACAATGTTATAAAAAAATTCATGAATTGGTGCATAGAAAACCACATGATACCCAGCGTGCAAAAATCAAACTACATAATATACAATATAAAAAAACAAAAAAACCTAATCGACCTCAAACTTAAAATACACCATGAAGATCTCAAACCTACAGAAAATATAAAATACCTGGGCATATACATTGACAATAATTTGTCATGGATAACACAAAATGAACAAATCTGCAAAAAACTATCCCAACTCTGCTTCATCATTGGTCAGCTTAGAAAAAACATGGACGAAAAATCACTCCTCACATACTACTATGCTCATGGAGAAAGCTCCATCAGATATGCCATCACAATTTGGGCAACAAACACAGAACACAAAAGAATATTCACACTACAAAAACGAATCATTAGAAAAATATACAGAATAAAACAACAAGATACAGTAAGAGAACTTTTTAAAACACACAACATACATACTTTCTATGGTCTATACTATCTAGAATCATTACTATACATACACAAAACTCAAGAAACACTCCAACACAACCAAGACAACCACACATACAATACAAGAAATGCCAAACAAATCACAGTCCCTAAACATAAAACATCATTCTTTGAAAGAACATCTAAATACAATGGCATAAAATACTACAACAACTTGACAACAGAAACAAAAACACTAACCCTACCTCAATTCAAAACAAAAGTAACCGAAAATATCATAAATATAACACCATACAATTTTAAAGACCTAGAGAACATTACATACTAATTTAACCACATACCAAACACATCCATGTACACACACCCACACCTCCACATACCTATAACACTTCCTTAACTCACACTCACGCGCCACACATCACAAAAATACATCCTGTCCATTTTTTTAGTCATAAGTTAGTCCGTAAGTTAGATAGGGTGACAATGTTTTATACATTTTTCAATGTCTTACAAACAAATAAATATACTATACTATACTATAACCTCGCCTGGTTAAAACCAAATAGAATCGTTGGCGTTAGGAAAGGCATCCAGCAATAAAAAATTGCTCCACCCTACCAACCTCAACCACGAGGTTGAACAATGCCGACCCCTAAAGCAACACAAGCTAATATGGGATAAAGGCAAGGGAGATATCTATATTTCAAGAATAAACTATTACCTAAATGGTTTGTTACAAGAAAAAAACATACCTACATAGAACATACAAAGTAGGTTTGGGAAAAGGCACAGTGGAAGAAGAAATTAAAATCGTCACAAGAATAATGAAATCTACAATAATACAAAATTATATTGATAATGTTGATAATATCGTTTGTAAACTTGCCTGATAATTACAAAATGTTAATCTCGTACATTACTAATTTAATTATTTAGCACGCGTTATAAATTATAAAACACGAAAATAACCCTTTTGTATGTTTTTCGTGTGGAAATTGAAATGATTTTTTGTCATTTAAAATGTATGGCGTGAAAATAGCTGAAATTTCACACCCATGTTCAGAGATGAAATGAAAGGGGTAGCTGGGGCCACGCATGGGATCCGTAGAAACAGAAAAGTGAGAAGAAGTATTATAATTTCCAACTGTTTTTATATCCTGTTATCAAGGGTGGTGCGGAAGATAATGCCAAAGGCATTATCACCACCCTTGACCAAACTTTGTTTATCTTTCATTAATATACCTTTTGACTGCACCTGTATAAAAAAAATTGTAAATAAAGATTGATCGAAATTGTTGAATAATAATAATAAGAAGAAGTTGACATAAAAAACATAGTGTGAGTATCATGGAAAAGAAAATGCTGTAGAGTAGTGTGATAAGTAGCAACACCAGTTGCCCATTCCAGAAACACTCTCCACTCTCAAAATCCCCGAATCTCCGTTTCAACTGTCACACAACACACTCTGATTGATTATTGCGTTCAAATTAACCAAATTCAACCAATCACAGCACACTACAGCCCGAGTTGAGGGACAGTCTGGCTTATCTTAACTTTAATCCTGTTTCATAGTTCGACCCTAACATTTATTATTAAAAGATTCAATGAGAAAATTAGTATACAACAGGATACTGTTTGATGTAATATCCTAATATACATTATATTAGGATATAGCATGTATCTATAATATGTATCTTTTTCTCTTTTTACTTTTCTTATATTTTTATATTAATTTGTAATTATCTGTGTTGTAGTCCAATTAATAAAGTGTTAAATAATAATAATATATCATCCCATTAGGTATAGATTATTTTTGAACAACAAGCGCCGTCTCTGGGAGAGTCATTCAGCGAAACAATGCTTTCCACATTGAACGCAAGACAGCTTTCGAATTTGTAAATTAACTTAGCAAATAATGGCAAAACATTGGAACAACGTTGTCTTGGGAATTGGAATTCAATTTCGTGTGAAATCTCATTTGACTCAACAGCGGAGGGTTTCTCCCGATCAATTATCAGATTGGATTGTGTTTTCTTTCGGGATACTTGGAACCACTTAACGGGGATAGAAGTTTTGGGGGGTTTAGTTTTGACTCTCAGCTATCAATTAATTATTATTAATTAATTATGTATCGATACTATGAAATAATAGAAAAGCCACAATTATTTCTGTAGAATTTAATATCTACCACACCCCCTTGTCAGTTATTGCATGCCAAAATGTTTTTCAATTTGGTGTGTGTAGACAGTACTTGAAAAAAAATGTATTAAATTTCTCCTGTCTTCTACTATAATATGATTCAATTGGATTTGGAACCACTTAACGGGGATAGACGTTTTGTGGGGTTTAGTTTTGACTCTCAGCTATTAATTAATTATGTATTAAATTTCTCCTGTCTTTTATTACAAAATGATCCGATTGAACTTGGAACCATAATTAACGGACATAGAAGGAACATCATTTTGACGCCTTTACCACTGAGCTATCGGGAATTACAATATACCTATCTTGTGATTAACACATCGAGATACGTATTTTGTCAGTCCCGGTAGCTCAGTGATAAAGCCGTTGGTCTGGTCATTCAGAGGTCGCGGGTTCGACATATCAAACCCAGCCGGGACATGACAAGTTATGCTCCCATTTGGGATTTTGGCCACATAATAATAATAATGCTTTTTATTTGTGTTATTATGTCACAATTTTAGTGGGTAGCGCAGAATCATAGGACTTTACCACTTTAATTTACAATATCTTGTATTATTTTTTTGCCTGTGATTCTGCCACTGGTCGCTGCTTCACATCAAAGCAGCTACTCATTTTTCCTCACGAGGTATGAGTGGACCCCGAACATCCAAGTACAGAGTAGAAAAATCCTGCCCCGCTGGGGATTGAACCCAGGTCACCATATGTGCAATGCCTATGGCGCTAACTCACTCTGCCACGGTGACTACTTTTGGCCACATAATAAAACGTCTTAATATGTACAGAATGTCTGCTTGAATATTGGTACTCATAAGTCCCAGTTGGTTGGTATAAATAAGACAGTGATATTACCAATACCGGTTTGATTATAGTTCGATTAGACGCAATAATAGCTCTAATTTTCTATTTATTTAGCTGTCTATGATAGCATTCACTTACTGGACAGAATTAATTAAAGCTGGTTACAAAAAGGACGCTTGTAGAGCCGAAAAGGGAAAAAATGAGTTTTTAGGGAAGGGTAGGGTGAGAGAGAAGAATTGGTCATAGAAACGATTGAGAGAGAGGGTGAGATGGTAGGTAGTTATAGGGAAGGAAAGAGAGAGAGAAAAATTGGTCATAGAAAGCTCTGAGTGAGAGGGAGATATAAATGCTGAATCCCTGTGGACCTAACAATGTAATGAAGCGAAAAACTTTTCCGCTACTCTTGAATCTGTTGATTATTGTGTTAAATTAATAGGTATCTGTCAGTAAGACAAAACATAAAAGTGATAAGTTCTATTAGAATTAGATGTAGGTTTAAGCAGATAACTGTATTACTACAGTCAAACATAGTTACCAGAATTGTTTTCTCTTATACCCAGATTTCTCTTAGAAAGAGGTATAATTTTCCAATGAAAAATAATAATAATTCGAAGTTAAGAAACACTTGACTTTATATGTTTAAATTAATTAAGTAAAACAAAAAAGTCAAGTGTTTTTTATCTTCAAATTATTGCGAGGTTATTTCCCTTAGAAGGCTTAGAAGAAGAAGTTATCAATTTACCTATAAATATAAGTACAAAATAAGATAGTTCCTCGATTTTTTTATTATTTTTTATTTTAGTTCATTTCTTTATTAATATGTAAAACAAGGTGTCATCTTTTTTCATTGGAAGCACATATATTTAAGTACATATATTTATAGGTAAATTGAACATGGAAATTGTTCTCTTATATTGAGGTTTCTCTTGTATCCAGTTCTCTTATATTCTGGTTCCACTATACTACCCTATAAGAGTACCGTAACTTCAATAGAAATAGAAGCCTCCGTGGTGTTACGGCTATAACCTCTGCTCGTGGTCTAGAGGTCCTGAGTTCGATCCTCGGTTTGGAAAGAATTTTCTAACATAAAACTCTAACATTCTTACCAGGTTACCTCGCCTGGTGGTTACCTTCCACTAAAGGGTGTTATTATTATTATTACCAAGTAAAGAATACCTGACGTTGGCATTTCCGGCCCAACCCAGGCTGGGCGGAATTAATGTAGATAAAAAAAATCGATGCAAGTCCAACGTATGCCAATTTTCTTCTCCTTACAGTTGTAACTATCCGTTGTATAGTCTGTCAAATGTCCGTCAAAAAAAAAAAAAAAAAAAAAAAAAAAAAAATGTGCCAAAACCAATCAACCTCAACCATGAGGTTGAACAACGTTGACCCTGCTTGAACGGGATAAGACAGAGTAAAAGAAGAAGTCTGTCAAATAATATTATATATATGTATATCATACCACTCTGATAATATATTTATGTCGTCCCATTAAGTATATATACAATAACATAAAGTATCTAATGACATGGTACATGAAGTATATAACATCCATTCTGGTACATAGCGCTCAGAAGATAATCCAATCTTGGTCGCCGCAAAAGCGAACTTTATTGATATTTATAGTTGCAAACATTTTTATTTTCAAACCCCGCCTTTGTTTTCTGCTGTCTGATTTATGCGCTGCCTTTACGAAATGCTTTCCATCCCTCTGTGTGTACCGACGGCGCGGGGGAAAAATGTAAAAATAATTTCACAATTTGTGTGAGCAATGATACTAAAAGTTGGTTAACTTATTACTTGCGATGATTTTCTCTCTCTCTCTCCTCTTTCTCTCTCTCTCACACACACACTCACCCACACACACAGTTACAAATATATGACCCCACTCACTCACTCACTCAAATTTTCGTATGGCTTTTTGAGAGGACCACATTCGCACAGAAATTCCACCAGCTTATTTTCCTTCATAAAAAAGCGATCAATTTCTCATTAATTTGATTTCCTCTGGACTCGAAGACTTGAAGTAGTGCAGTTATTTTGCAGTTAAAGTTTTTTTTAGTGATTTGAAAAATAATAATTAGTGGAAGGTAACCACCAGGCGTGGTTAATGCTCAAAGCATTTTCCACCACCTAAACCTCAGAGTCTTATTATTATGTGGTCAGAAAGTCAAATTAATAAAGAATAATTCATGCATTGGGTGGGATTCGAACCATCGGTTCCCTACGCTACCTGGATTACCAGATCAGCGCCTTAACCACTTTACTACAAGTGCACCACATTGAATCTAAGGATAGTAAAGACTGTGGTTCTCGAGTCATAGTAGTCACATACGAACACACCATGCACAAACACCTGCTGACACACACACAAGAATATTTTTTTAACGCAAGATAAACATTAATTTTTTTAACTTGATCAAATTCTCGATGTACAAGAGAGAGACCCTTGCATAAACCTTTATCGAGCGGATTATATGCTTCTGAAAGGGATAATAACCTTTTAATAAGTCTTTGTGACTTCTTGATCCTGAGGCTCGTTGCATCTGGTCAGCCCTTGAAAAAAAGATTAATAAACACGGAATACATCCAGAGAGAAGAAGGGTGGCGGATATTATTAGGGTTGCAGATTAAGGGTAGTTTCAGAAGGGGTTGTAAACATATAAACCGATTAAGTGCTGGTGACAATTTATTGCTAAATACTTCAGTAGTCAATTACTTTTATTTGCTTGATTCATCCCTAAGGAATTTCTCATATGCTCTCGAAAGCGGGGTATTAACCCAAGCAATTATTTTCCGAGGCTCGCAATATTTTGAGTGGGTATTAGTTAATAATTTTTTCAATTAAATTTTCGTTCTGTGTAAATCGCAGTTTTCCACCAGGGGAATTGACGGTGTGAACAACTGGTGTGCTGTGTTTGAGTTTGGCGAATGTTGAGCAACGTCGAGTGGGGATTGAACATAAATGGACGGTTGCATATTTACGGTTCATTTCGTTATGTGAGGACCGAGGATGAAACCTTGTTTTAAAAAAAATCATTTAACCTGAGACATATCATATTGTTGTCAAAGATAAATAGGTTCTCAAAGTATGGAATATGTAAATTGAGAATAAATCCATGCAATTGTTAGTATTTTAACTTCCAATTCTTCCAAATGCCTTTCAGTTAGCGGTTAATAATAATAATAATAACAATCTTTAGTTTAAGGTAACCAACAGGCGAGCTTAATGCTCAAAGGATTTTCTACCACCTAATAGCTTTCAGAGTCTTATTATTATGTGGTCACAAACGCAAATAATTGAGTAAAAATTCGTGCACTGGGTGGGATTCGTATCAACTGATCCCTACGCTACCTGTATTACCAGACTAGCGCTTTAACCACTTGAGTACCAAATAAACCTTGATTTAGGATAATAAAAAAATATGTTGAGCTGAAATCTATGGCGTAGTTATTCCTCTTATTGTTACTGCTGATTCATATCCTGTACCAACTGAAAAGGTGTGAAATCAAGTCAGCAAACATTCCCACAAGAGTTGACAAGACCTTCTTAGTTGTTTCATTTTTTTTCTATCTCAACGTCCCTTTAACTTCGAGGTCATGTCTTGAGTTTTTTTTTTTACATTCCTGATTTATATATTATGTATATATGTGGTAAAAAAAGAGGACAGGAAATATGTATCTGTCCTCAACTAAAAATCGTGAAGTCGAGTCAGCAAATTCGGCCGAGATTCTCAGAAAATTCTCTCAATGCAGATAAGGAGATAAAGATCTTGGTTGTTTTCATGTTTCTGTTTTAGTTGACAGATTTAAACAATACTTACTCTTTTTATCTTGCAAGAAGGAGAAGACTAGAGTCCCTTAACTCTCATAGTTGGTGAGGGTAAAGGACATCTATAGAGAGTACAAGGGTTGGGTGGAAGAGATTGCCATAGGCAAAAACCCCGCCCTTTAGTTAGGACATTTGGATATATTTTGTTTATTTTTTTCCTGTTTATATTTATATTGACAATTTTGTATTTTATTTTTTATCATTATTTGTTTGTATGTATTATGTTCTTCTAATAAAGAGTTAAATAATAATAATAATACAAGGTCTTTACATATTTAAATTTTACACCTAGGATGAAATTAATAGACAAACCGAACTTAGTAGCTTGATCGATAAGGCGTCGGACTTGTAACCTGGAGGTCGGTGGTTCAAGTACCGGTTTCAGCGTAGATTTAGTAAAGCGAGTTTCAGTAGTTGTGATATCATGAAAGTGATTAACACAAATATAATGTTAAAAATATTGAGTTTAGTATATTTCACAATTATTTTGCACACCAGTGATAAATTGTCACTAGTAAGCACTATAGCGTAACGCCAGTGTGACATTATTCTGTTGATGGTAAGAGAAATATAGTCTGTTGTTGTTTTTCTCCTACTCTTGTTGTAGGCTAAAATATATCAACAGGATACGGCGATGGTTCTTTTTTTCTTTTCTTTTTTCGTCATCATTATTATTGTGCCCTAGTATGACCAAGATTTCCAATTTATGCAATTTTTTGCTGACCTGGATAAGATTTTTCGTTATAAACTATAGAGGCTTAATTTTATAAATTGAAGAGGTTTTTTGTCAGAAAATGAAAGGACCACGACTTTTCTCTAATTTATTCAGGTTTTTAAAATATACAAGTTCAAATTACAGGTTTGACTGAATCAATATATTTTTTAAGAATTTATTATTATTATCATAGTTGTGTTAATCACTTTCGTGATATCACAACTACTCAAATTTCGCTTTACTAAATCTATGCGGAAACCGGGACTTGAACCACCGACCTCGAGATTACAAGTCCGCCGCCTTATCGATCAAGCTACTGAGGTCGGTATTTTATAAGAATATATAATTATTATTAAACTCATTTCAAAACATTCAAGTACTTTTACGAAACAGCTTCTTCTCATCTGGTTGACAGTCACGTCTATATCACACCTCTGAACTTGTTAATAAATGTGACACAGTAAAGATGACAATAGGCATTGTTTATCACTTGCTGACAGCTCGCCTGACAGTTTTAACAAGTACATCAAAACACAAAGAATTAACTGTTTCTGTTAAGTATTGATGATTTTTTGTGGGGAATAAAGACCTTGTTTTTGCACTTTCTGGTTCAAATTCTGATTTCTAATATTTGAAATTAACGCAAGTAAAATGAATAAGAAATATACATGGACATGTCCTATCTAAAGGGCGAGGTTATTGCCTAGGGTACTCTCTTCCACCCATCATCATAGGGTTGCGTCATCGTGAACGATGGTAGCCAGACAGTGGAGGAATGACTCAGCACTTCAACCACATGCGCGGATATAGCCCTCTTGTACTGGGGGGGCACAATCGCACAATCTACCTAACTACCAGGTTGCACCCGCCGCTTCGCAAGCCCATCACCCCCCCCCCCCACACACACACACACAAATGTCAATATTTTTTGTATCACCCATCCATTTCTTCTCCTTACTGGATCTCATGAATGGCTCATCAGAACTTCGCCATCAATATGTCAAATGAAGACTCCAACCCTTGCAAAAACACTCTCGCTTTGAGTTGATAGTTCGTCACGACATATTTCGAGAAAAAATGTCATTTTGGTCAAAAAACGTAAATACTTGTTTACCCATCCATTTTATGTCCTTACTCAACGTAGCTCAAAAAAGGCTCATCCGAATTTCGTGATTGATATCTCAAATGAAAACTTGAAACCTTGCATAAAACTTTCTCTTTTTGAGTTGATACGCCGCCGCCGTGGCGCCGTCACGACAAATTTTGAGAAAAAAAATGTCATTTTGGTCGAAAAATGTGATTTTTTTGTGTCACCCATCCATTCTTTGTCCTTACCCCGTGTAGCTGAACCCTAGAGATATATTCCCTGATCCAAATGGGCCTATAGGTAAAGTTTCAGATTTCTCGGACAATCTGTGTGGATTTGACAACTTTATTATTTAGTTTTTTCTTATTGGTCTTAGAATTGGGAATTATTTTGGGTCCCGTGCCCCCTAACTTATTGAGATCTTTTTTTTACGGGATTAGTCTTAGATTTGGGATTTGGGTCCCGTGCCCCCCTAACTTATTGAGATTTTTTTTTGTACGGGATTAGTCTTAGAATTGGGAATTATTTTGGGTCCCGTGCCCCCCTAACTTATCGAGATCTTTTTTTTACGGGACTAGTCTTAGAATTGGGAATTATTTTGGGTCCCGTGCCCCCCTAACTTATTGAGATCTTTTTTTTACGGGATTAGTCTTAGAATTGGGAATTATTTTGGGTCCCGTGCCCCCTAACTTATTGAGATTTTTTTTTTACGGGATTAGTCTTAGAATTGGGAATTATTTTGGGTCCCGTGCCCCCCTAACTTATCGAGATCTTTTTTTTACGGGATTAGTCTTAGAATTGGGAATTACTTTGGGTCCCGTGCCCCCTAACTTATTGAGATCTTATTTTTTAAGGGATTAGTCTTAGAATTGGGAATTATTTTGGGTCCCGTGCCCCCCTAACTTATTGAGATCTTTTTTTTACGGGATTAGTCTTAGAATTGGGAATTACTTTGGGTCCCGTGCCCCCCTAACTTATCAAGATTATTTTTTACAGGATTAGGTATAATGAAATTTGAGAAACACCGCTTGCCGAAAAAATCTGGGGGGGCACGTGCCCCCCGTGCCCCCCCTATATCCGCGCATGTTCAACCACCGTCTTTACAAGGAGGCTAATAATTGACAAGGGCCCCCAGAACCAAATCAATGCTGGTATAGGTACTCACTGTTTATAGTACCCCAGCCAGACTGCTGGTCTCCTCCCTGTTTATAGTCCCCCAGCCCGACTGCTGGTCTCCTCCCTATTTCTAGTCCCCCAAACTTTATTATTACCACCCTCATCAATTTTTTCTTTATTTTTTACTACTCATACTCGCTTTACCTAAATCTACGCTGAAACCGGGACTTAAACCACCGGCCTCCAGGATTTCATGTCCGCCGCTTTATCGATCAAGCTACTGAGGTCGGTCTAATTCTCATAATCATAACTATAGGATCAGAATATTTTTTTATTTTTTTTTCTGATAGGAGAGCTGTTAATGATATCATATCATGGTATTGATTCTAACATTATCATGCGGGTATCGTGAGTGAGGTTAGGTAAGCCAATATCTTAGAGCCAGCTTCACAAAGGATCCCGCCGTGTAGTGTTGATGAGAGTAGTGTTAATTGTCTACATTCTTCAGGAATAATTGGGTATATTGAATGGTCCATACCAGGCACGGCCGTCGGGAAAATGATTTAGAGGTGCTGCCACATAGACCGGACTGAAATTGTATTTATAGAGTCGCTCATTTAGCCGACCTCCGTGGCACAGTGGTTAAGAGCATTGGTTGCTGACCCGGAGGTTGCGGGTGCGAATCCCGGCTGGAGCGGAATATTCTAACCGAGTTTTCGTTTCCGGAATGCCATTGATGTAAAGGTAAAGTACCCTGAAGTAATGCGAAAGCGGTTCCATGGCGCAATTACCTTTATAAAAAAAGTACCTAATAAGTTAGACTTTGGTTACCATGCCAATCATATGTACTTTTAAATTAATTATTATTGAAATACATAACTTGAAAACACTATCTTTTCCTTTTTGTCTGGGTGGCTGCAGTTCCGCAGCTCTTAAGCACCGGCCTCGCCTGCTCCATAAAATCTTATAATATTCTCAAGGAATGATTGAGGTACTGGGATAGTGTTGAGGTACTGGGATTCCTGAAATAATTAGAACACTGTAGGAGAATACTACAATGGTTTCGCCACGTGCGGAGAAAGGTTAGCAAAATTTGATGGAAAGAGACAGACTTATGAAAGTTGGTGGAAAGAGAATCAAATATATAAGAGAACAATTTCAGGTCCAATTTACCACTCTATAGAGGAGATAACCTCTTTATTATTATTAAACATATTGGATCAAGTTTTATTTACATGATAGAATATATGTATACAATACATAGAAAATGAAATTAATAGAACAAAACTTGATCAAGGGCGGTGCTAATGCCAACGGCATTCTCTTCCGCACCACCCTAACCTCTATGTAAATAGGAAACTCTCTCTCTTTATATTAGGAGAAACCTCGATATTACCTACGAGAACTGGATATAAAAGAACAATTTTCAGGTCCAATTTAAGGGAAACCTGTTTATAAGAGAAAGAATTGCCGGTCCCGTGAGTTCTCTTATATCTAGGTTCCACTGTATGAGTTTCAAAGTTATCAAAGTTGTGTTAATCACAATCGTTATATTGGTGGACCAATGACATTTAAACAAGTCAACTCGCCTTACTATTGTTATTATTACTATTGAATTAGTTATTAGTAGGACATAATTATGTATTTCAAACAAGAAATAATAAAAATTAAAATACAAAAATTGAGAACAATATAAACAAGAAAAAAAGACAAACAAGATATATAAAATATATACAGTTGTCCTAACTAAAGGGCGGGGCTATTTCCCAAGACAATCTCTTCCACCCAACCTCAAGAAAATCTCTTCCTAAAATTTTGGCATACTTGGGACCTCACCGACAGTAGAAAAGTTTGTCCAAAATATCGATCCCGTCCAAAAAACGATGATCCTGAATTCAGGCTCGAAATGATGTACGGCAATGCCTCATTGTGTAGAGTAGGGTTAGGAAAAATAGATATAGGGCCATGCCTCCGTCCGCAACTCGGCTGCAGCCATTTCTGTTTCGTATTTCAATATCGCCTAAAAATATTCCTAAAATTATTTCTGCTTTAAAATCTGTTTCTCATTGCAACACTTATCAAGTCAGTCGCTTGAAGATTTAAAAAAAAAAAAATATTCCAAAATAACTTGATTATGAATAAATAATAATAACTTGATGATATGCACATCGTACACAAATACATTAGAACAAATCACTTTGCATAATGTAACCAAATTATGAACAAAAATCTTCACACTGCGCTGAACACTGACAACATTCTAAACGCTTTCAGAGGGGTGTTTTTTTTTAAAAGGGCTAAAAAAAGATATACAAGTTACACTGTGATATTTGTAAAAAATAAGATAATTATTTTGGGTCGCGTGCCTCCGTTGTGTTAGACACAGACTGCTTGGATAACAATTTAATGATATCCCACTGAGAATCTTTCTCGTGTTGTTTTTTAATCACCAAAAGTATCGGGACCGAGGTTTTTTTACATCGCAAAGTCCGTCCTAATTGAGAATTATCTCACGCACTGTTACAATGTGAGATCTGAGGGTTATGTAATACTATTTAATGTTGTAAGTACATATATTAGGTTGGGTGGAAGAGCTCACAGTGTGAGAATCCTGCCGTTAAAGCCCTAAAAATTATAATGGCCATTTTGTATTAATATTATGATTTTGAATTAATATTATGATCATCGAGAAAAAGTCTTTGAAGCAGATAACAGCCAGCATTCTTAGCCCATCTGAAACTGAAAAGTGTTAATTTTTCGTAAAAAATATTAGAAAATTATAAAATTGGATTATGACAAAGATAATCCAGACTGTCCCTCAAGTCGAAGTTTCAACCAATCACATAGCACTATAGCCCGACAACAGCAACACCTCTAAAGCTTATTCTCTTAAAACCGGTAGCTCAGTGGTAAAGGTGGCACTCTGTGAATCCAGAGATTCCAGTGGTCGTGGGTTCGAAACCCAACCGGGACATGACATGTTATCCTCCCATTTTGGATTTTTACCACAAAATAATATGTCTTAGGCTTACTGCTGGAAGCTGGAATAATGGGACTTAATAGTCTTAATCGGGCAGTATAAATAAGGCGATATTATTATTATTATTCTCTCCCTTCCTCTGTGTTAGGACGAGCCACTTTCAACTTAAGTTGGCTGGAAATCACAACTCCCTCCCCAACACAACAGCAACACCTGTAAAACTTATTCTCTCCCTTCCTCTGTGTTAGGACGAGCCAACTTTCAACTTAACTTGGCTGGAAATCACAACTCCCTAAGGCTGTTTACAACAGCAAAACTTGGGTGGGAGAGATTGCCATAGGCAATAACCCCGCCCTTTAGTTAGGACTTATGTTTTTGTTTTATATTTTCTATTCTTTTTCATTTTCATTGTATACGTATATTGTTTCCATTTTTCTCATTGTTAAATTATTTATTTTTATGTACATAATGTCCATTTATACCTAATAAGCGTTGTATAATAATAATAATAAAACTTATTCTCTCTCTTCCTCTGTGTCTCCCTCAGGTCTGGTTCCAGAACCGTCGGGCCAAGTGGCGTAAGACAGAGAAGTGCTGGGGCCGGAGCACCATCATGGCGGAGTACGGACTGTATGGCGCCATGGTGCGCCACTCACTGCCCCTGCCTGAGACCATCCTGAAGAGCGCCAAGGAGAACGAGTGCGTGGCGCCCTGGCTACTGGGTGAGTCATACCGCTGTCGCCAAGCTGTCTGGTGTCGAAAAATAAAACTAGCCAGGCACGCGCCGGTATGGCAGCATAAAGCCCTGCTAGAATTTTAAAATTTTAAACATCAAAATTTCAAGTCAAAATTATTCTAAGAAGACATGATATCCGAAGAAGTCCTTTCAAGGACAAGCTCAAAAAGGAGATGAGTGGAGAGAAACTGATTTTTTTTTTATAGTAAAAGGCAAAAATGTTTGCGAAATAATATAATAATAAAAAATAATAGACACATTAGGGCCGCATTAGTTATCATATTTGTGTTGATCACTTTGCGTAATTTTTGCTTAACTTGGGACTCGAACCACCGACCTCAAGATTACGAGCTACTGGGTGAGTCATACCGCTGTCGCCAAGCAGTCTGGTGTCGAAAAATAATAGACACATAGGGCCGCATTAGTTATCATATTATTTGTGTTGATCACTTTACTAAAAAAAAAAATATTATTGTTTTCATTTTAATTTTCATGACCTAATTTTTATTGGACTATAACACATTTTTTACTATAACACAACTCTATAACACATACTTTACTAAATTTTTGATTAACTTGGGACTCGAACCACCGACTTCAAGATTACGATCCCGCCGCCTTATCGATCAAGCTTTCTCGATTGAGGGAGGGTCTGGGTATAGGTCTTTAGCATGACGTATGCAGTGTCCCTCCAACCTGTTTACGTAATTGCAGCATTATTACTGCGAGTGAACAGAGATAAAAAAGAAAAGTAAAAGGCTACTGGGATCGGTTGGTTTTTAAACTGTCCATTTTAATCCTGTGCATATACCTAAATCCTTTGAAATCGGTCAACTAGCTAGGAAGTTTGTGCTTAATCCTGGATTATTTGCCCGATTAGGACAATAGAGTACTATTATTTTATCCCATAGAATATGTAAGACCTGTTTGACTGCTGGAATAGAGGGACTTTTCAGTCTTACCTCGTCAGTATAAACAAGGTATATTCTATTCTATTATTCCAGCAGTTTTATTGGTTTGAATAAATATAAAAAAATAATGAAAAAATTATCATACCCGAAAATGCAAAAAATATTGCTTGTATATGCATTAAAATTACACGCAACAGTTAAAATACAGCACTACCGATTTAATAGACATAGAGTACAGGTACACAGACCAATAGAAGAATCTAGTATACAAGATACAAAACCCCATTTAGCCGATAAACTCCTGAAAAGGTGGTAAATTGTTAAATTATAGAGTTCATTGAAGTAATCAAAGGCTTCAAAACAAGCCCATTAGCATGAATGATTTATTCAAAGGCTACTCGTTCGCCTTTCCCCAACACATTTTCTCAAAGTCCACTGAGTACCCGGGAAAATATAATACCCGGGTTCCATGAATACCTAATAACAGAGGGTATACATTCAATATTGACTGCAGTGTTGACATAACTACTTCACAACTAATAATAGACTCATGTACGCTGTGAGCTGTAAGAACAAACCCATCAGACGCGACCGGTGCTAAGGAGCTGCGGAACTGTTGGGGTTGGGTGGAAGAGATTGCCACAGGCAATAACCCCGCCCTTATGTATGTATGTATTTAAAGACATATGTATGTATTTATCTATTTTTTCTATTTTATTGTTTCCATTTTTTTCATTCTTTTACTTATTAAGTATTTGTATTGTACATATATATTTCTTTGTATCTAATAAAGCATTTAATAATAATAATAACTGTAGGAACTCCAGACGAAAATGAAAAAGAGAGGATTTTCTCAAGTCCTGAGCTCGTAGACAATGAAAATTATCACACATTTCTAGAATATTTTATACATAATTATTGTGATTGGCATGATAAACAAACTCTAACTCTTAAGATACTGAAAGAGCGACTCTATAAAACCCCAATTTAATAATGATAATACTCTTTAGTTGAAGGTGTACTATCATTTAATAATGATAGTACTCTTTAGCGGCATTGCACACATGGTGACCTGGGTTCGATTCCCAGCGGGGGAGGATTTTTTCTGCTCTGTACTTGGATGTTCGGGGTCCACTCATACCTCGTGAGGAAAAATGAGTAGCTGCTTTAATGTGAAGCAGCGACCAGTGGCAGAATCTTAGGCAAAAAAATAATACAAGATAATGTAAATTAAAGTGGTAAAGTCCTATGATTCTGCGCTACCCACTAAAATTGTGACATAATAACACAAAGAAAAAGCATTATTATTATTATTATTATTAGTTGAAGGTAACCACCAGGCGAGGTTAATGCTCAAAGCATTTTCCATCACCTAACGCTCAGAATCTTATTATTATGTGGTCACAAACTCAAATTAATGAGGGAAAATTCGTGCACTGAGTGTGATTTGAACCAACGGACCCCTACGCTACCTGGATTACCAGACTAGCGCGTTAACCACTTGACTACCAGTGCATCTGGTTAACGGGTGTTTCTGAAATGAGTCCGGTTTATGAGGCAGCACCCCCAAAACATTTTCTCACCGGCCGCGTCTGAAACCAATATTATTTTTGTACCTTCCGAGTTCTGAATAATAACCTGGTAACCTAAAACCAAGTTCGTTTTCTTTAAATGTTTTCAAAACACATTGAATGGGCCTTTTATTATAATAGACATACTTAAAACAACAATTAAGACGTTGTAAAGGATGTGTCAGACACTCGTGAGGTTTCACACGAGACTGATGTGAGGAGGGGTGAGTGAGGGAATATCGTTTTAATCTGCTGGATCAGAGTATATCTGATTATCTGCTCAAAGTGTTCAACACAAGAAAAGCAATTCTGAGTGATTCATTCCAGCGACCAGGCGCGGCCGGTGCTTAGGAACTGCAGCACCCTCAGTCGAAAAAGAGAGGATTTTCTCAAGTCCCAGCTCGTGCAGAATGAAAATCATCACACATTTCTAGAACAATCTATACTTATAAAAGAGAGTTTCACTCACTGACTGACTCACTCACTGATTCATCACTGTTTCTCCGAACTGGGAAGTCCTAGAAAGCTGAAATTTGGTAGGTAGCTTTGTCTAGATGTGCAATAGTCTAGATGTGCAATAAGACGGGATTTTTCGAAATTCCCACTACAACACCTGCCATTGGCGAAAAAGGATTTTTTGCTTCCAGCGGGCCATGCCTCGGCCCGCAAAGCGATCGACAGCCCGCTAGTTAATACATAATTATCATGATTGGCATGGTAAACAAACTCAAACTCTTTACATACCGAAAGAGCGACTCTATAAATACCATTTTTGTCCCCCCAAAACATTTTCCTACCGACCGCTCCTGGAAACGACTATAAATGGGACCTAAACAGTGAATATATCTGTATGCAACTATGCATTGTAATCCATGTATGTATGATTGTATGATCCTTATATGTAGCTTAGTGCTCTCAGTGGTTAATGCGTCGGTTTTGTAATGCACAGGTCGCGGGTTCGAAACCCGACTGTATACTGGTTGCGTAAGGAGGTATGGCTCTTTATTTAATTTTCCTAACCCTACTCTACACTCAAGGCATTGCCCTACAGGGCGGACTTTATGCAAGTAGTAAACATTGCGAAAACCAGCCGGGTCATGTTATCTTTCTATTTGGGATATTGACCATTTGAGATATTGACCACAATAGGACCTTGATAGGTGATCATTCGAATTCGAACCCTCGTTATGCTGGCTATTGACGGGCCAACCCAGGCTGGGTAAGGACGTTAACCACTAGTCAAGTAATTAAGCCGCTATTTCAAATGATAGAATTGTGAATTTTTTAAGTATTAAAGACTATCTTTCCAGACTTGAGTGAATGCACAGTGCTATTGGGATTCAGTGCTATTAGAATAACTAGAAGATGTGATTAGGAGTTTCGTTAATGCTGACAGCAGTCGTGACATAATAACGTTAGGAACCAGAGTTTAGCTTTCTACAGGTTGTTTCATTTCATTCTGTGCGCCAAATTACATCTACTCAAACTCCTCTTTCTAAATATTCTCATTACATGGGACTCGAACCAACGACCTCCAGGTAACCAGTCCGCTGCCCTATCAATCGAGCTACTGAGGTCGGTCTTAGGACATAATTAGGAAAATTATCAGCTGTTCCATTATTCTGAAGTTGGTACTTTATAGTTCGAAATTATAGGTTTCAGATAAATAGAAGGGTCAAATTTGAGAGTCGAACTCAATTCGACAGCTGTGATTGGTCGAAATCCTGACTTGAGGACAGTCTGCCATTATTTTTGCTGCAATTTTTTTTTTTTTTTTTTTTTTTTAAAGATGAGTGTTTCACAGCCGTTTTTATTTCGTAGCCATGAAACAAGAGCTACTGTAGACGCTTGTGGTCTGTGTTGTAGCCTGCCCATCCCGTAGTATGCCTCCCCTCTGATGGGCGAGAAGTGACACAATACTTCCCAATTAGGTGCTGGGTCAACACGAGCGCACCGGAAGGTATCCCTTACAAACAACTGTAACCAAATTAAGAATACAAATATTTGTCGGCGCGGGGGTTCGAACCCGGGACCTTCCGCATGGCAAGCGAGTGCTTAACCACTGAGCTAATCGCGCGCTCTTAACCACTGAGCTAATCATATTTTAATGTTTGGTCCAAAGATACACTTGTACAAAGAAGATGGTCCAGGTAATCCGGAGGTCGCGGGATCGAAACCCACCCGGGACACGACAAGTTTTCCTCCCTTTTAGGATTTTGCCCACATAATAATACTTTTAACTCTTTTAAGGTTTACTGCTAGAATAAGGGGACTCACTATTCCTTATGGGGCAGTATAAATAAATAAATATGTTTCTTTGTGTTATCAATATGTTACAATTTTAGTGGGTAGCGCAGAATTATAGGACTCTTCCGTATCTTTAATATCCTAATATCTTATTTTTGCCTATAATTCTACCACTGGTCACTGCTAACATTAAAGCAGCTACTCAATTTTCCTCACGATGTATATGTGTGGTTAATGGATATCCATGTACAGAGCAAAACAAAAAAGATGTATTTGTACAAGTTTTTTTGTTCAAATTTTCCTCATTAATTTGAGTTTGTAACCCCATAATAATAAGACTCTGAGGGTTAGGTGGTAGAAAATGCTTTGAGCATCAACCTCGCCTGGTAGTTTCCTTTCACTAAAGAGTGTTATTATTATTATTATCACAAGTGAAGCACTCTGTATACTCCCAGCGTCTTCTAGTGCAGAGTAATATCCAATGTTTCTATTAGAATAATGCGATAATTGAGCGAAGTCCGTACTTGTGTTTGACATTCGTATTTACTGATGTTCAGAAAGCTTTTGGAAAGATGCCAAAAATATTTTTACAACGTACGGGGCGCCAGTGGAACGGAGAGCTATAAGTATGTAGAAGACAGCTGGAATACGCCTTCTTTTCATTATCTTGCAGGCTGACAGAGTTAGGGTGACATTATTGGAATGAAATTTCTCATAAAGGTAAATATTTAATTGCGTGTCAATACAAATGTTCAACACTTTTCCTGCTTAATTAACATGTTTTTTTTTTTTTTTTTAATTAAATACATAATTATTATTTAAAATTTAGAACCTTATATGCTACTAGGATTCACGAAAGAAATTATTACAGACCAACCTCAGTAGTTTGATCATGTAGCGGACTACTAAGATGGAGTTCGGTGGTTCAAGTCCCGGTTTCAGCGTAGATTTAGCAAAGCGAGTTGAGTAGTTGATGTGATATCATGAAAATGATCAACACAAATATGATAACTAACCATCAAAATCATTACGTGTATGTACTGATTATGTATAATAATATATGTAATTCTAGGTGAGGTAGATAAGACAAAAATATTTAGATATTAAAGAAACTTTGATCTTTGATCAAAAATCTTTGATCAATCCCTGTATAAATAAGATCATTCATATCTATTTTTTAAATTAATTATCAAGACAAGTGCCGAGATAAGCCAAACAGACCCACCCTGAAGTTTCAACTAATCACAACGCACGATAGCCCGACTTTAGGGACAGACTAACTTATATCAACTTTAATCTTGTTTTATAATTCGGCCCTAATCCTGAAAACGTCAGGCCATTACAACTTTTCTTTTCTCAAAGAGAGTAATGAGAGTAATAAGCATCATACGTATACTTTAAAAACGCCTGCTTTTTATCCAAACATATTGGTTAGGCAAAACGTTGTGCATTTCTTCTCGTTCTAATATTACGCCTAGAAAAAAGTATGTCTGCAAAATGCAATGGATAAACTGGTCTAAATTTTTAAACTCTTCTAGCTTTAGGTTTTCGACTGCCCGCTTTTTATTGAGGGTGGTATGCATAGTCGTTCCTCAAATTGAGGTCTTCCTTAAAACTTCACTCAATAGCATTTTCGTATGCATGAACCTCCCTCGATTACATTTTTTGAGGAAGGCTCCTCAATAGTTGAGGACAGCTCCTCGGTTCAAGGTAGATCTGGATCTACCTCAAACCTTCCCTCAATCTAAAAGTACTTTTATCAGTTTGAATTTGTTTTGTATCACTTTCAGTTTGATTATTTTTTTCTCGCGTATTTTTCAAGTTTTTGTAATAATGAAAAGTTGTTTTAAAATAATCCTGGCAATAATATTACATTATCAATATTATTGTTACTTTCAATAATTTTTAATGTCTATTAAATTTGTTTTGTTTTTAATTTGATTACTTTTTCTAGCGTATTTTTCTATTGATTAATAATATGTAGTAAAAAGTTTATTTTAAAATAATCATAGCAAAAAATCTCAGAATTTAGCAATAACAGAAAGTCGAAAATTATTATTACCATTCACGAGGAAGTATTGTGTCCATAATTGGCAGTGTATTTTTTCACCATTTGAACATAATAATCGTTTGAGAACTTTAGATACAAGAGATTCAGTAAAAAATCTCAGAATATAGCGATAGTGGTAAGTCGAAAATTATGATTGTCATTCACGAGGAAGTATTGTGTCCATATAATTGGCAGTGTTTTTTTTTCACTATTTGCACAAAATAATCGTTTGAGAACTTTTCTAGATACAAGAGATTCAGTAAAAAATCTCAGAATTTAGCGATAGTGGTAAGTCGAAAATTATGATTGTCATTCACGAGGAAGTATTGTGTCCATGATTGCCAGTTTATTATTTTTGAATCATCAGAAAATCGTGGTGTTGACCGACTTTTCTCTTAGAGGCGAATTTCGATAGGTACTCCCACTCAATTTAAAACAATCTATAATAAATAATACGAAAACTGAATTACTAATTTAAAATAAAATAATTAACTGAGTTTCATTTAATTTCGGACTCGAAAGTCGAAAGTAAAAATTTCTTGGAGAAATTCTGTGGACAGTGAAAAAAATAAACATAGATGTGCGCAACTGCGCATAGTTAAAAAAAAAAAAAATTAGTTGATAGTTAAAAAATTGTGGATAGTTAAAAATATTTACAAATATTTTTAATTGAAATAATTTGATTAGAAGAAAAAGGATAAAAACTGTGTACAACTGTACACCATCTTAAATGTCCAAGGCTCCCTTAAAAAAGTTAAGGGAGCCTTGGACATTTAAGATGGTGTACAGTTGTACACAGTTTTTATCCTTTTTCTTCTAATCAAATTATTTCAATTAAAAATATTTGTAAATATTTTTAACTATCCACAATTTTTTAACTATCAACTAAGAAAAATTAATGGAATTGTAACTAAAACAATAATTTAATGAAGAACTGAACAGACCATTAGTCTTTTTCTTGTGTTTTAAGATGTTCATTAATTTCATGATTTTGGCTGTATGGAATGGCCTTGCCTAAAAATGCCAAAAAAAAAAAAATCATGATTAAATATGTCTATTAACAAGTTAGTACCTCTGTGTAATCTTTGTATCATTCTAGGAGTAAATTTTCCAAATTCTTGTTCTAGCTCCCGGTAGCTCAGTGGTAAAGGTGGCACTCTGGAACCCCTCCAGAGGTCGCGGGTTCGAAACTCAGCCGGGACAAGTTATCCTCCCATTTGAGATTTAACCACATAATAATACGTCTTGGCCTTACTGCTGGAATAATGGGACTTAATAGTGCTAATCGGGCAGTATAAATAAGTCATAAGACAAGTTTTTTTCCCTGGAGGGGCAATGCGGCCAGCATCCTTGACTCATTACCAGATGCTGTCCAGATGAAGGAAATATTTTACTTATAAATGTTATCAGCTTGTTGATTTAAAATAAGGGATATAAAATTCATTAAATAAGGTGATATAAAGAGATTTCACTTTATTGATACATACATTATAATACATGTAAAATAAAGGTAATACGTCAGTCGTCAGTCTATGGGCTACAAAGCAACATAGATGACGGTAATAAAGGCTTGGTATGAATCGTTGGTTACATTTCTTCTGACAAGATTTTTCTTATGATGTTAGTGGTAGATTATTATTATTCTACAATCCCTACTTTGCTCTTTCCTTCAGGCATGCATCGAAAGTCAATAGAGGCTGCCGACCAACTGAAAGACGACAATACGAACAGCAATGCGAGTGAGAAGGACAATGAGGAGGAGGAGGGGGGGGAGGATGAGGAGGACGAGGAGATGGGAGGAGGAGCAGCACGAGGAGAGGAGGGGGGAGGAGGAAGTCAGGAGGCAGAGGGAGGTAAGCATGGTGGTTTTTTTTTAACACGTTCGTTACCAAGCCAATTTTTTCAAGTTTTACGTAGGGATCAGGCGGTAAAGTCCCTGTTGCATCCTGGGGACCAAATTTTTTTTTTTTTTTTTTTTTTTTGCATATTTGGCATCGTATTTGTACAAGAATCGATCCTATATCTGTTCTAATACTAACAACCTACCTCAAAAAGGCCATATATGGATGTCCGGTCCCTCGTTAAAATTTTGATAACAACCACATGTTTGTGTGTTTTCGGTCCCAAAGAAAAACACAAAAACATCCACATATGGCCGTTCGGTAACGAACGTGTTAAGTAAGTAAGATTGTTTTATTGTGCATTTCATACATAAAGTATGTTCACAACGTCATGACAAAAAATAGAACAGTATTTATAAAATATATATAAACATAAAAAATAGATACCTATATAAAAAATTAAAATATAAAATAAAATATCAACTTATATAAATATATGTTTTTATTTATTAGTTTAAATTGTTTGTTAAACTGGGGGATATAAACAGAGAGTAGACCAGCGGTCTGGCTGGGGGACTATAAACAAGGAGTAGACCAGCGTTCTGGCTGGGGGACTATAAATAGGGAGTAGATCAGCGGTCTGGCTGGGGCACTATAAACAGGGAGTAGACCAGCATTCTGGCTGGGGGACTATAAACAGGGAGTAGACCAGCTGTCTGGCTGGGGGACTATGAACAGGGAGTAGACCAGCAGTCTGGCTGGGGGACTATAAACAGGGAGTAGACCAGCATTGGCTTGTTTCTGGGGGCCCTTGTCAATTATTAGCCTCCTTGTAAAGACAGTGGTAGAAGTGCTGAGTCATTCCTACACTGTCTGGCTACCATCGTTCACGATGACGCCACCCTATGATGATAACATTGTTTTCAATTTCATGGTCTCACACAACAACGGGGGTTTCACCCTCCATTCGTTGGAAACTCAGAACCAACCTCAACCATGAGGAAGAGGTTGACCAATACCAACCCCATGCAGGTTCGGGAAAAGGCAAAGTGAAAGAAAAAAATACCTAAATTCCCTACAAAAAAAATACAAATCTTTAAATTCTTTATCTGCGAGTTCTTCTGGACATTTTTTTGATATATTTTTTTTTTTTTTTTTTCTTTTTAAAAATGTTTTTTTTTTTTAATTGTAATTTCAACACTGTGTTTCGACCTTAAATGGTTCGAAACACAGCAATAACTGAAATGTTTTTACTAAATTTAAGAAACTTATAATTAGGTACATTATTCCTAACATTATATTAACACATGTCAGGTTTAGGGTTTAATTTATTATAATGGTGCAGTATATGGTTAAATGTTTTCTAATTTATGTTTTTTTTTTTTTAAATATATTATTTTACTTATGTTTCTTTTTATATCAGGTGGAGATGGAGAAGCAGGAGGAGAAGGAGATGAATGTGTCACGCGTGTCTCCACACCATCACGCGTTCCATCACCAGAGTGAAGTGGCAGAGGCCGCCCATCTGAGAATCCAGCAGGTAACCATAGAAGTAATAATGATAATTATAATAAAATAGCTGGGGAACTATAAACAGCGAGTAGACCAGCAGTCTAGCTGGGGGACTATAAACAGGGAGTAGACCAGCAGTCTGGCTGGGGGATTAGCCTCCTTGTAAAGACAGTGGTAGAAGTGCTGAGTCATTTCTCCACTGTCTGGCTACCATCGTTCACGATGACGCCACTCTATGATGATAAAAAAAATTGAAAAATCAGTTTAGTATATCAGTTAGTCCGGGATTTCGAGTGGATCATTTTGTGTCGGAGAGGGTGGTGTGGAAAATATTGCTGTAGGGCAGTGCTACGCTTCACTTTTGATTAAGTTCAATTTAAATTTCTATGAAAATATTCAATGTCACAGCTTGGGTGAGAACCATCATACACTTCTCACTCATTCGAGCTGTGTCATTGAGAATTCGTAGCACAAGAAGAAGAATAGTCTCAACACCCTTTGAAGATGGAGCTGGCATATAAAACATAAATTATAATTTTTAAATATATATTATACAAAACGCATCGTTGATGGTCACATAATTATGTCAACTCTACTACAAATAAAACTAATTGAAAATTTTCAACAATAATCCTTTCATTCTGTTAAAAACCTAGCTGTAAAATACATCTATAAAAAATTGTATTAAAAAAATCATAGTAGTCACTGTGGCAGAGCGAGTTAGCGCGCTAGGCATTGCACACATGGTGACCTGGGTTCGATTCCCAGCGGGGGAGGATTTTTTCTGCTTTGTACTTGGATGTTCGGGGTCCACTCATACCTCGTGAGGAAAAATGAGTAGCTGCTTTAATGTGAAGCAGCGACCAGTGGCAGAATCTTAGGCAAAAAATAATACAAGATATTGTAAATTAAAGTGGTAAAGTCCTATGATTCTGCGCTACCCACTAAAATTGTGACATAATAACACAAAGAAAAAGCATTATTATTATTATTCATTATTATTAAAAAAATCATTTAATTTTTTTATCCTTTTTTTATCAATCCTTTAATTCTGTCCCAGTAGCTCAGTGGTAAAGTCGGCACTCTGTCAATCTAGAAGTTCCAGAGGTCTTGGGTTCGAAACCTAGCCAGGACATGACAAGTTATCCTCGCATTTGGGATTTCAACCACATTATAATATGTCTGGTTTACTGCTGGAATAATGAGACTTTAATAGTCTTAATCGGGCAGTATAAATAAAGCGATATTATTATTATTTTCAATACTATGCCCAACTGATGACTACTAGCGAGTATGAAACGAGCACTGATCAATATTACAATACCAATAATTGTCATTATGGGATCTTGAACATTGGATTAGAGCGTCCATATATTCTTATTATTATTATTATTATTTCCAGGAGATTCAGACGCAGATGGAGCACCACCACGCGGCAGTGATGCAGCTCGCCGCCGCCAACGCCACCGCCACCACAGACCCGGAAGAGTTCCGCAACAACAGCATCGCCTGCCTCCGTGCCAAGGCCCAGGAGCACAGCGCCAAGATCCTCTCCCTGTCCGCCGACGCGCTGATGCTCGAAAACGCCGCCGCGATTCTGCGCGGTGGCGGCGGAGGCCCCATGCGAGGCGGCGGTGCCGGCGGCGGGCACTGTGACGCCAACGCCAACCTGATGAACCACCACGCCATGCACGCCGCCGCCGGCGACGAGAGTGGCGGGGTCTTCTGACGCCAGACGGACGAGAGCTAGGAGCCCGGGCGGACACACTAGACACGAGGGCGCCTCTCGTGTCTAGGGTTTCAGTAAAGAACTAGTTCATGTTAAATATACCGACCTCAGTTTTTTTTTTTTTTTTTTTTTTTTTTTTTTTTCAGAGAGAAGAGGAAAATTTGCATCAAACACCGGCGTAGGTAGGTTCCTGTGAGCCAGCGAGAAGGTTTTTTACCATCTAAAAACCCCTTCATTTATCAGTTATTTTCTTATTTATGCCCTGGAACCGCCGTGTGGCAATACTTCAGGGCTCAATTTTTATACCGACCTCAGTAGCTTAATCGATAAGGCTCGATGTAACCTGGAGGTCGGTGGTTCAAGTCCCGGAATCAGCGTAGATTTAGTAAAGCGAGTGAGAGTAGTTGTGACACTTGTGACATCACGAAAGTGATTAACACAAAAAAGATAACACACAGATTTCCATAAAAAAAAATGGACCTAGAAAGCATCTGTACTTGGATGTTTGGAGTCCGCTCTTACCTCGTGAGGAAAAATGAGTAGCTGCTTTCACCAGGTGTTCAACGAAGCGTTGTGATTGTTGAAATTACTTGAAAGCTAGTCTGACTTGAATTAAAAAAACAATAATTAAAAGACAAGTTAGACTGTCCCTCAACTTGCACTATGGCTGTATGGAATGGCCTTACCTACTAATGCCAAAAAAAACTTGCACTTTTGCGCTGTGTTTTTTCCCCATTATTTTTTGTTCAAATTTAAATAAGTTGAGTGTTTCACAGCCTTTTTTATTTCGTGCTGCAGCATATTATATACTGGTTGAAACTTCAACTTGAGGGCGTGTCTGGTTGATCCCAACTTTAATCTTGTTTCATAATTTGGCCCTTGAGGTCTGATGAATAATCAGGGTTTACAGTGCGGGGACGTTGTACAATAAATTATTATTCATGGTTCCCTAGAAAAGAATATCTTGAGCTGTCCTCACTCTTTAGGTGCCAAATCAGACTTCCCTGACTTTTGTCATCCATTGAAAATCGGAAGCTAGCCCAAAGCTACAATATTAGTCGAGAATAAAACGTTCACCCGATATAAAGGCTATTTCGATCAATGCCTGATTGAGTCAAATAAAGACCATAATTTATTTATTTGAAAAGATAGAGCCTTATTGTAAGGTCTATTTACATGATGTTTTTTGTGTAAATATAAAAGTATAATAATTAATAAATAATTATAATAATGGCAATGTAACAACAATGCCATTAGGTATTTTTTTAAAGGTTATTGTGCCCCGGAACCGCTTTCGCATTACTTCAGGGCACTTTACCTGTACATCCATGTCATTCCGGAAATGGAAAATTTCGGTCAGAAATTTTCGCTTCGGCCGGGATTCGAACCCGCAACCTCCGGGTCAGTAACCAATGCTCTTAACCACTGAGGTATTTTTATTAGGTATTAGGTCATAAAAGGTACCCAAATTTAACATCTAGTTCTTTACTGAAATCCGTTCTTCATTTTCACAACCTATGTGCAATAATTTGCAACCATATTTTAGTTCAATATTTATATCCCCCTTATTGGTAATGTAATTATAAATGTTTCATAATGTTTCAAAGAATCTGTAAAATAGAAATTATTTTGAAGCATTAGAGACTAGTATGATTTTTCATAGCAATGATTGCTACTTGCTGAAACCCACCTTTTATATCCTTGTTTACGTTCATGTAAAATAAAAGAAAATTGTAAATATTTTATAAATGTATTTATGTTTGAACCACGGGCGATTCTTTACTGTTAGGAGGTATTTACAATACAATACAATGCTCTGTTTATCCTGCAAGAATGAGACTAAAGAGTCCCTTTACTCTCATTTATTGATACACTATTCATTGATGTTTTCTACTAGCCGTGAATTTCAACTGTCATTTGACATTAAACTCGGTTTAATGATTATGCTTGTGAATATTTACGACGAAAAGTTAATAGAGGAAAAAAGCGAGAAAACTTTTGTTTTAAAAAAAACTTTTATCATTATATTTTATTTTAAATTTTGATATTATGTGGGTAAAAAATAAAGCACTTCTTTGGGTCTAGGATTTACTTTACCAAGGGTGTACAAAGTATTTGGTAAAGAAATTCCTTGAAGCATATATTATGTTTGACTTTTTCTCGCATTTATTTTTATAAACAAAATAAAATTAACAAGAATGTTACATTTTACAACTGTAAAAATTGTCAATATCAATCATCATTATCAATCCTAAAAAATAATAATAAAAAAAATCAATCATCCATACCATCGGTTACAATCTGCCAGCGTTGATGTCGCGTTGAATGGACCGGTTCTCGTAGGATCACCGAAGTTAAGCAACGTCCAGTGAAGTGAAGACTTCGTGATGCTGGCATTCCGATCCAACCAAGGCTGGGTGAGGTTCATGTTGGTAGCAGGTTTGTGAGTTTCCTGCGAATAGAGGGTGACACCTACGGCGTGATATGACCATGCAGTTGAAAGACAAGTTAAACCCAAAATTATATTTATAAAAAAATCTTGGGTGATTCCATTACTTTCCTTCCTATAGGATAAAAAAAGCTAATCTATACACTTTCCTCCCAAAGTCCAGATCTGTGGGAGTTGCTTCCAACCAAAAGCTACTCCTGATTTCCCATGTCATTATTATGTGTCAAATGTACATAAACTCTAGATTAATAAGGCAATGTTTTCCAAGATATCTATTTCTAATTTTACTTATTTCCTATTTCATGCGATAAATTGATTGTTTTGTGCCGTCTGTCAAGTCCAATATTGTTCTATGGATTTCAGCAAATTCTCTAACTATCTATGTTTTTCTACCTATGTTTATTCTCAAATTTCACTCAAAAAAGAACTATTTGATACTGATGAAAATCGATTTGTGTATGTTAGCACCATTCTTCCAACAATATTATTATTTATTTACATTTTGGTATTTTTCGGAGGTACCCTTTTCAATATCAGAGGGGATTTGAACCTTTTGACAAATTAATTATAATTCATTATTCATATTATTGTATTTATTGGCATTGATTTGGAGATAAACAAGTTGTAGATCTCAAAGAACTATATGCATTAAGAAAATTATTATTATTAATTGGGATATAAATTTGTACATGTGGTTCACGTTGTACGAAAAATTAGGCTTCAGAGGAGTTTACACCATAGCCTGAAGAGTTAAGTATATATTTATTTTCACTAGAGAGTTTTTTAAAAACCATGATAATATAAATTATTTATATAATATCTTTCCAACGCAATGAAAAGATCTTGGTAGGTAATCTTTTAGCGAGAGTTTTTATATTAAAAAATAATTAACTTTTCCAGGGAACTTGATTTTTATACCTACTATAACTACATCATCCCTTGCTAATCAAGTAATTACAGATCTATTTCAAAGATTTTCTAAATTCTAATAAGAAATAGATTAAGAATATATAAATAATTGCATTCGTTGATTTTTTTTTTTATTAACTCCAACATCTTATGGTTAAACTCATTTTTCATAGCAGAAACTTTTAATTTATATTTCTAGAAAATACTTAGCATTAAAATAACTTTTGGGCAGAAACAATGAAATTGTAAACCATAAAAAGCGATTTTTTATGTAAAAAATATCTATGTTAAAGCTTGATTTTTTTTTTTTTTTTTTAAATACATGACAAGTAAATGGTTCAAATATACACTTGAGAGCAGCAAAAGCGAATCAAACTTTTTCCTCCACCAAATCTGCGATATCTTCGAAGTTATTACTTCTATCGAGTCGTAAGATATCTCAAAATGTTGTAAATTTTGTTTTCTACAATTTCATAATTTGATTGTTTAAAAAAAACCTACCGGAAGCCGTCAAAATTAAATTTTACTACAGGATGTCCAAAAAGAAGAAAAACATGGTTTTTTTATTTTTAACAAAAGACGTTCTAACCTGAGAAATCATCAAGATTCATTCATAACAATGGTGAATCAGTATTCTGTGTTGCCTCCCCGAGCTTTGATCACAGCATTCATTCGATTTGGTATTGACTGGATCAAAATAACCACAATTTCTTGGGGCAACCTCTGCCTTCTTCGGTGAGGGCGATCTTGAGCTCTGCTACAGTCTGGGGAGCCGGTATTCTGCTTCAAACACTTTGTTTGAGTGGGTCACACAGATTTTCAATCGGATTGAGGTCGGCACTAAGAGAGGGCTAGTCCAAAGTGTCAATATTCTCCTCACCCAAGAACTCCCAAACACAGTTTGCCACATGTGGGCGGGCATTGTCGTGCATGAGGAGGAACTGGTCGCCCATAATTTGATCGAGAAGAACCACATGGGTCTGCAGGACTTCAAGAAGCTAGAATTTAACCAAAGAAAACTTCAACTGGACCCAAACTCTCTAGAGAGCACAGAGAAAGGAGACTCAGATTCGCCATAGAACACGTGGATTGGATACCCCAGCAATGGCGCTCTGTTCTCTTCACTGATGAATGCCGGGTGTGTTTCTTTGGTAATGACAGAAGGAAAAGAGTCTATCGAAGAGCGGGAGAAAGGTATGCTGAGTATTGTATCACAGAAACTGTCAGTTTCGGCGGTGGTTCCTGTATGGTGTGGGGTGGGATTTCAACTGAAAGAAAGACTGAATGGGTTTTCATCACATGCGGTGCGGGAGGTGGCCTGAACAGTCAGCGATACATTGATAACATCCTGCAGACCCATGTGGTTCTTTTCGATCAAATTATGGGCGACCAGTTCCTCCTCATGCACGACAATGCCCGCCCACATGTGGCAAACTGTGTTGGAGTTTGGTGAGGAGAATATTGACACTTTGGACTAGCCCTTCTTAGGCGACCCAATCCGATGAAAATCGGACACTCAAACGAAGTGTTGGGCAAACCGCCCACTGTAGCAGAGTCAAGATCGCCCACGAAGAATGAGAGTGCCCAGAATTGTGGTTCTTTGATCAGTCATACCAATCGAATGAAATCTGTGACAAGCTCGGAGCAAACAGAATACTGACTTACCATGTTAGAATGAACTGTTGATTCTCAGGTAGAACTCTTTTGCTAAAAATAAAAAATCTGTTTCTCTTTTTGCACCTGTATAAATTTAATTTGACGGCTTTGGAGGTTTTTTGTAAACAATCAAATTTGAAATTGTAGGAACAATTTACAACATTTGAGATATCTTCACTCGTAGAAATAGTAACTCGAAGATATCAAGATTTGGTGGAGCAAAAGTTTGATTCGCATTCTGCTTCAAGTGTAATAACAATGACAGTTACATAATTCACAATGTATTTTGAATGAATAACATAATGTTTTGATGATTTGAAGGGTCTATAAAAGTTAATAATATTTGGGATGGATACAAAAAATGTGATTCTATCCTCAATACATTAAAATCGGGATAGTAAGAAATATTTAAGTCAAATTTATCTCTGTATAGTTTTTTTTTTTTTTTTTTTTTGGAAACTAATCAGTTTATTTATTTATTTACAAAAAAAAACTTCTCCATTCTGACCTTCTGTATCGACCCAAGATAATGCAGCATACCTTCGAATGGCCAGACAATTTCTTTGGGCAGGAAAATTGTTTAGATCGGGTTCGCCGTACATCTAAACAAGTTTCTCACCAGTTGGTACAGCCATTCTTCGAGGCAAACTCACCACATGGTCTCTACGCAAAGTGGAATAATAGCCTCATTCTTAATGTTTGAATTTCATTTCTTTTTTTTTGCTGCAAATTTGCGCCCCTGCATTCATGACATGTTTTTATTAAATACTAGGTGCAACGTATCAAACACAAGTTGCATCCCATACTAAACTTGCCATTGCCCAGGAATTAATGTAACGCCAAATCATTTCAGTCATTTTCTCTGAAATAGTTTGTTTTTTTTTTTTTTTTAAATTGCGTTAATTATTTTACAAAAAAAAATTTCTATTTCCGTGCCTTTATCGACCCAGAATACATTCCAGCACTTACCTACTGAATGGCCATGACAGACTCTTGGGAAGAAATTGTTTAAGATCATGGTTCGCCGTACATTAAACACAACCCAGTCGTCAGCCATACCAATTCAGCAACACTCCACGCACCCATGGTCTCTACCGCAAAAGGTTGGAATATATAGCCCTCATTCTTAATGTTTGTATATTTCATTTCTTTTTTTCTTGCTGCTACTTCTGCCGCCGCTCCTGCTTCATGACATGTTTTTTATTAAATACGTAGGTGCAAACGTATCAACACAAGTTGCATCCCATACTAAACTCTTGCCATTTGCCCAAGGAATTAATGTAACGCCATCCGGTCTTTTGCCGTCATTTCTTGATAATCCAGTTGGTTCTAAAATGGCGGGAATATTTACCGAAGACAATGTTCTTTTCAGGATGTCGTTTATTTCGCTATGTCTGTGAAATCTTCCAGCACTTCTACTACAGCTGAGCGGATGAAGACTCTTGGGAGAAACTGCTTCTCCACAGATACATGTGTAGCCTGTACTTAAAACACAACCAAGTCTCAAGCCCATACAAATTCTAAGTGTATTATTGGTCAGTTGTGTACCAATATTTTTGCATGGAATAGCAAATAACCATGCATTCGCTTCACTCTTTTGTAAGGCCAAAAATCTTGCTTTGTCATTATTGTCTTCAAACTTAATCCTTTTGTCAATCACTTGTTTCACTACGATTTCATCCCAACAGCCTTGTATGTGTAGTTGTGTCTCAGAAGGAATATTCTCATAATTGGATTGCCATAATTCCAAACCGTCCTGTTCATGTTGAAGAATCAAAGTGTCAACAGGTTTTGATATCATGATGGAGACATTCATCTTCGAACCACAACATGAAGCAAGGTAAGCAGGGAGAGCAAGATCCATCACACTACGTATTCCCAGGCCACCATTTCTTATAGGAAGGCTTGCTTGAAACCATTTGGGTCCAGAGAGTGAGATGTTGAGGATTTCTTCCAAAGTAGATTTTAAAATGCCATCCATTTCAATTAATATATCTGCACATTTCCACGTTGGTACAGTACGTAATAAATACATCATTTTGGGTATTCCCAAACAATTTTTTAAAAGGTAAAATGCAATGTGAGCAGGAATATCCTTTAAACGCTGGCAAGTCAATTTTAAAACATCGTTTTTTTCATTGATCTTTTCTGCATAGCCTTCTTCAATCAGTGGGGCACCAAGAAGGGACAAGTTCTGACTTGAAACAATTTTTATTCCAGATAAAAAAGATTGAAAACTATGTACAACATCAGGGTCCATATTTTTTGATGTAAAATACAACTCGCATTTTCCTGGATTTACTTTTAACCCCACTTTTTCTGACTCTTTCAATAACGTTTTGATATCTTCCAAGACGGTGTCAGGCGGTCCACCTAAAATCCCATCATCTAAATAAAACAGATTTAATTCGGATTTTAATTTCTTGATAATTGGATGGATGGTTAAACTGAATGCTAGGCCAGAACACGGATCACCTTGTTGTGTACCCCTTTGTGATGAGATTGTGTTCGGTCCATAAAATAAGAATGAAGGTTTCGCATACGCTTGAGACATAAACGGAAAAATTATTGGTGTGATAGTGCGAATTTCCTTCAACATGGAATCTCTTTCAACACAATTGAAAGCATTTCGGTAGTCAATTTTTACCAAGATAAAATTTGAGTTCTCAGATGATTTTATAAATTTTCGGGTCGCATGTACAACACTCTCACATCCAAGATTGCAAGAAAAGCCAAATTGATTTGGCTTGAAGTATGCGGCGCTTTCATCTTGGACGTATAAACATCCAACTTTTGCTGCCAATCTTCTAAAAATGCATCCAATGGCAATCGGTCTTAAACCGCCATCATTTTTATTTAAGGCGCACAATGTCGCACCATAGAAGTAAGGCAGAATTTCCTCATTTATTTGTCCATTTAATATCGTATCAATCAATTTTTTAATATTGTCCAATAGTTTTACTCCAGCATCTCCAGCTGATTTTGCTGTCATGTCTTTTATATGTTGTGAAGTAAGACCATCGATGCCTCCACTTGAACCATTGGGAAAAGATGCGATACATTTGGCAAGTGTTCTCATGTCTACCTCAACATGAGAGTGTGGTAGAGTTTCTTCATCTTCAGGATTTAAAGATCTTGAAGGTGATGGATGCAATTCACTTAATTTGGCCAGATTCTCTTCTGTAATAGGAGCAAGTGTATCATTGGATGAGAGAATACGAATGGCTCCTCGGGTATCAAAATCACAGAGCTTTGCTTCAACCCGTTTTGAGATGTTGTTGGTACCATTCTCAGTCTTCTTTGCTTTCTTCTTGTGAACAACAGGATATGAACTGGTTTGAATATTTTCTTTCACAGAAGAGGTCAAACTTTTTGACGCTATTTTTTCAGGAACCCGAAGACAGGTGTATGAAAAGAGTAGCAATTTTTTCCATGATGAAAAATCATTTTTCACAGTACACTCGTCTATGACACTTGATAACTTTGTTGATGCAGCGTGGCGTGCACCCTTGGGGATTCTTTTTAACACATGCACATTTGATTTAAAGGTTGTCAATAGTTCAGTTAAATTGTCATGTATATTTGTTCCAGACTGAGATGGAAGTGGAAAAGGAGTAGGACTCTGAGTGGTAACATTAAGGTGTTTTTTAGTTTGATGTATTCTCAACCCCTTGAGTGTCGTGAAATCTTTCTCACACAAGTTGCACCGATGACCAGACGAGGATGAAAGTGGTAGTTGACCAGACGCAGGCGGTATCTCAGATGTAGAATTGAGACTTATATCCATGCTATGTGAGGGTCCAGGGACAGGATCATCAGGATCAGGTGGAGGCATAGAACCAGGATCAGGTGGACGTGGAGGTGACATTCTTCAAATAGAATTTACTGTCGGTAGCAGCATATTATAACTAATAATTTTTTGCATAAAGTAAATAGTGTGTTGTCTAAAAGTGTATTTCAAGAGGTTTGATTATTATAAAGTGTGTAATTTTGTAGAAAGTTTAAATTATTTAGGAGAAATTTCTAGATTTTAGGAGCTCCGGTTTTCGATGTTGCTCGGAGGAAGTTTAGTTATATTTTACAGGTAAAATATATCTCTGTATAAGGGATATTTGTAATTTATCTCTGTATAAGGAAAAATAACCTCTTTATAAGAGAAACCTGGATATTAGATAAATAAATTCTGTTCCCTTGAGTCTTATATCCAGGTTCGACTTTATCTAATCTAACCTGGATAAGATCATTATCTCTTATCTAGGTTAGACCGTAATATGAATTTCAAAATATCGTTTGTGAAACTGTATTTTTTGTAAAAGCAACATTCAAAATTGTGTCAAAATAATTTTACTTGGCCTTTTGAATTTATTGGGTAAATTAGAATCACTTTCTATTGGTGCTTCATAAAAAAATTGGGCTCCTACATGTTTCAAAATACCATTGATGGAACTATATTTTTTATAATTTTTATCTTGTCTCTCATAAACTTCAATTTGTTGTTTGTAATATTATGTATCTTATCGTATAACAGTCAAATGTCTACTATTAGTGTAATGGGGTACTTCAGAGTGTAAAAAACTCGATATTTGTAAAATAAACTTTGGGGAAAAAAAATAAAGATTTTCATTGAAATGAATTTGCGTTCTTCATTGTCAGAGATTTTCTTCCAAATAAGTTGGTCATCTTCTTTGTGTTATAATCTCAAGATTGAGTGAAAGACCTGTGAAAGCTGAAAGCTCCTCTGCTTTACCTATAGAAAGCAAAAAAATAATGAAGCCTTAAAGATCGAGCTCCATAACTGGTTTTCCAAAAACTATAAAAGAAAAAAAAAAAGTTGAGTTCTGTGTCATCAAACTGTGACTTTAGCTGTTAGAGGATAATCATTCTTAATTTGATAACCTACCCTCAGTTTTTTTATAGCTGATTTGAGTTTTTTTCAAAAATTTAATATGCAATTAATGCAATTTAAAATATATATCTTATCCTACATTCAGGAGCATAGGCGGGGGGTTCTGGGGAGAAAACCAAGCCCGAAATTTCAAGAAACCCCTGAAAAAAGTATGCAATCCGCAAAATAATATTGACTAGAATAATGTAACAATAATTATAATAATATCTCCTTATTTATACTGCCCGATTAGGACTATTAGAGTCCTATTATTCCAGCAGTAAGCTCAAGACATATTATTATGTGGTAAAAATCCCGAATGGGAGGATAACTTGTCATGTCCCGGCATGGTTTCGAGCCCACGAACTGTGGAATCTTTGGATTCACAGAGTGCCGCCTTTACCACTGAGCTACCGGGGCAGACAATGAATTCAACAGAAGAGGTTATGTAATTTATGGGTGGAAGAGCTCATTAATGTGAATCCTGCCACAATAGGAAAGCCAAAAAAAAAAAAAAAAAGACAAAAGCACCTGCTCCGGTTCAATTGCTTACGAAATCTTATTGAATCGGGGCAGAATGCTAACGCAAAATTGAAAAGAAAAAGTTATTATAAAACAGCGCCACAAAAAATGAAATGTTGAGAAGTTTGGTAAATTCCATGTTTAACACTTTACCTACTTAAATGCTCACAACTATCCCCTCTAAATTTGAAGCTATCAGAAAGAAAAACGAAAACTTAATTTGATTTGTTTTGGAAATATTTAGATTTCGAGTCGTACGGCTTAAAAAAATACATAAAAGTAGCTCGAAGTTAATTTGCCAGAAATGATTGACATTGATTGACTGTCTCTATTTTGAACTAGGTTTGTCACAGTGATGCCATATCGAGTTGCCAGAACTCGTATTAAAAAGTTCCCATTGCTCTCGTAAAAAATCCCCAATGTCATAGAAAGAACACGAAATTCCGCAACTGAATTTTTTCAAACCACCATACAAAATTTCAAGAGCTTTGCTATTACCTAAATAAATATTAAAAAAAAAAAAAAATCATTTTCAATGTTCACCAAAACGGCCCCAATGCTGCCTCGAGTGGCCTAGTTCGGCATAAAAACAAAAAAATCTAGGAATAACGAACATGTGCAGTGTGCACTGGTTGTCAAGTGGTTCAAACGCTAGTCTGGTAATCCAGGTAGAGTATGGATGCGTTGGTTCGAATTCCAACCAGTGCATGAATTTTTTCTCATTCATTTGAGTTTGTGACATTTGTTTGTTTCTGAGGGTTAGGTGGTAGAAAAAGTTTTGAGCACTAACCTTGCCTGGTGGTTAGCTTCCACTAAAGAGTATTATTATTATAACATGTATATTAAAGTTGTCTGGGGACTATAAACAGGGAGTAGACCAGCAGTATGGCTGGACGACTATAACATGGAGTAGACCAGCATTGGCTTGGTTCCGGGGGCCCTTATCAATTATTAGCCTCCTTGTAAAGACAGGGGTAGAAGTGCTGAGTCATTCCTCCACTGTCTGGCTAGCAGCGTCCACGATGACGCCACCCTATGATGATGATGATTAAAGTTGAACAATTTTGAAGTATACGGTCGGGAGTTATCGTGGAACAGACAGACAGACAAACGAAACCCAAAGCTCCCAGTACCCAAGTTTAAACAGAACAGCCACATCTATTGAATAAACCACTTCACTTCCTATCTAAACACCATAGTTGAGCAACATTGTTGATCTTGGTTGGTCGATCATAAGGGCATTGGTATAAAAAAAAGTATTTCAATATGAGTGAAACTCAATAATTAGGCAGATAAATTAATGAGAAGGAGATATTACCAATCATTGATCGAGGTGGTTATGGTGCTAAAGTTCAGCTAAATAATCAATCCAGCTAGTGGATCCGTGATCTGTGGATAGGATCCCACCCAAATGATTTTTCCTCATTTATTTGAGTACATATAATTGTATATATGACCACATAATAATAAGACTGAAGTTTAGGTGGTAGAAAATGCTTTGAGCATTAAATTTGACTGGTGGTTACCTTCCACTAAAGAGTATTATTACAATATGATACATAATTAACAAAAAAATTAAGCAAAAAATATCTTCAGTATCCCTAAAAATCCAATATTTGTCCTCAATTTTTTTTCCCAGAAGTTCTCATACCCATTCTGGGGATAGAAATTTCCCATCTGGCAACCCTGAGAAAAGCCCCTTCAATTTCAATCGGTTATGAAAACTATGATCAACACTCAGTCCTGAAATGATCTACCTTCTAATGTAGTTAAATAATGATTATGAAGATACTTAACAATCATTGGTGAGTGGTCAAGGCACCAGTCTGCTAGTCCAGGATCCGGGAGTTCATATCCAACCCAATATAAGAATTTCCTCAATTGTTCTCCTTCCATTTTTTACATATTATGAGAATTACGAGCAAAAACTATTTCAATAATTCATAACTATATTATACTATACCGTTAGAAATCTTTTAACTAGTGGAGAGTAAAAACCGACCTAAGTAGCTTGATCGATAAGACGGCGGACTTGTAACCTGGAGGTCGGTGGTTCAAGGGTTTCAGTAAAGATTTAGTAAAGCGAGTTTGAGTAGATGTGACATCGCGAAAGTGATTAACACATGTATGATAACTTAACTTAAAAAAACTTAGTGAAGAGTAAAAGTTATTGTTCATTTCTCTCATTCTCAACATGCATTGAGGGTAGGCCGGCACTAGCTGATTCGATATACCTATATGGCGGATTTGCAGATGTCAAGGGCCCACACTTTGGGGGCTTCGCATTATGGCGATGATATTCATAGAGAAAAATGTGAGATATACAATGGCTGTATTCCATATCTCAAGGAAAAATATCTAGAATCATATGGTGAAAGAGACTTTCAAGTTTTGGGACTCTGGTTTGGAAGTCGAGGAACAATATCCAAAAATGTTTTAAATTTCTTTGACAAGTTCCACCTTCCCAAAAATTTACTAAAAATACTGTCACAAACTATTATTTGTGACAGTGTTAAAATAGTAAATTTTCATATCTATTCCAACTCTTGAAGAAAGAAAATAGAAAATTAATAAGAAAGAATAAGAAAATATGTATAAAAAAAAAGATGTACTCTAATGTATTGATTAATATGCTGTGTTTTTAAGCAACCTTCAGATATGTGGGCAGCAACGTTTTATAATAAAACTGTATCTCTCTCCTATTAAGGGCGAAATGTTGTGACTACTGCCCGTAGTCCAAAGATCCTGAGTTCGATTCCCAGTTGGAGCAGACTTTTCGCACAAAAAATTCTGTTCCCTTCGAACATGTGAGGCTGGCAATTTCGGCCCTACCCAGGCTAGGTGAGGTTAATGTGGGTAGCTGGTACGATTCCCAGCGAATGGAGAGTAAAACCCCCGTCCTGTCTACCTCAAGGCAGGACGTTAAATAGAATCAATGGACATGAAAGGAGCCAAGACATTGGATCTGGGCGTCCATATAATCCTCTCACCACCGTGATTTAGTTATCAATACCTAACTCACGGACACGGAATTATTATTATAAGGGCGAAATTAATAGACAAAATCGAAATCTTTGGTTTTCCCTAACTAAGCTAAAACGCAAAACCTAGACTTTGCGCCACAGAGCTATTACAAAAACGTCTATTGATTCCGCCATATGTTTTTGAATGATCTTACACTAGCTCTTCTTGTATTTTCATCTTATATTATAAAATTATTCGTTTGTGTATGTGTATGTTTGTCCTTCTATAACTCGAGAACCGCAAATTGGATTGACCTGAAATTTTGCATAGGTAAAGATGACAGATTAAGTAGGGTTGCGCTATCATAATAAATAGTAAATTATAGAGACCAAAAGTGCGGGTTCCTTTCACAACGACCACATAAATAGGTGGATGTATTGTCTTATACCACTTTTGTATAATTTAATGATAATAAGTTTGTTGTATTCTTTGCATCCATCAATAACTTTCATTGATGGTATATTCATTTCAATATACCATTGTGGTGGCTCCTACAAAGTTCCTAAGAGTGATCACAAGAAAAACAGGAATTTCAGTAAGAATGAAAGAACGCTGTTAAAGCAAACTTTACTTTATTCTTAAAATGATTTAAAATTACAAACAAATTTATTTGTACTAGTATGAACGTAGGTATCAAAGAAATCACCTCTTAAACCAAAACATTACGTTATCACATAAAGAAGTCATCTGTACTCCGTTAAAATAAGGCGTTAGATAAAAAAAAAATCCCTTAAGTCATATTAACTTTAAAGTTTTAAAATATAAAAAAGAAAACAATTGTACCTATGAGATATACAAATAGTCATTGAGAACTGAAATGAATTTATTCATTCTCAATTAACGGCTACTAATCTCTCTTTTTAAAATCTATTTCATCATGACATAATGAAAGATGTTTTCTTACAGAAAATGATCGACAATATGTATTTATTTATTTTTCTCGATCAACAAAAAAATTAAATATAAAAAGAAAACAGTTAATTTTTTCAAGTGATTATTTAAAACCAACATGAAAATTATCTAATCAATTTTTTTGCAGATAAACAAAGTCTCAATTATTGGATAAATAAGATATTTATACAAATATAAATATAGTAATTAAATTAATTGCTTTGTACGTACATACCTAGTTAAAATAACTCGTTATTAAAGTAATGCGATAACGAACCAAAAAGAAAGCAGTGAAATTTATATGAAACTTCTCGTATAGCAATCGTGTAATTAAATCAGGATAGTTCAGATAGTTCTGTTGCTTTGGCTCTAAAATAAAGCTTTTAAATTTTTATTCAAAGTTTTTAACACAAATTTTTTCTAAGGAAACGTTCATTTGTATAATTAATATCTGTAAATAATGCCCCTGTACTATATTGTGTACAATAGACCACCGGGGTAGGTAAGGGAGGGGATTTTGGGAGGATATCGGGGGAACGAAAATTTGATTTCTGCGCCAAATATTTTCAAAAGATCTCCTCGAATCAGCTATCAAAAATTTAGTATCCAATACAGGAAAAGCCCACAGGTAGCTAGGTTATAAGTTTTTTTTCGAATTTCACCTATGCTAGATCTTACGCCACTCATCGGGCTTTGAGCATTTCTCAAAAAAGCCAGTCCTCGATCTGGTGGTAGGTAAATGTGGCGGTCTGGTAATCCAGAGGTCGCGGGTTCAAAACCCAGCCGGGACATCACATGTTATCCTCCCGTTTGGGAAGTGATATTTTACGTGTCCGATCCTGTTTGTAAGGGATTCCTTCCGGTGCGCTCGTGTTGACCCAGCACCTAAATGGGAAGTATTGTGTCCCTTCTCGCCCATCAGAGGGGAGGCATACTACGGGATGGACAAACTACAAACATCACAGATCACTAGAGTCTACAGTAGTTCCTGTTTCATGGCTACAAAATAAAAAAGGCTGTGAAACACTCAACTTAAAAATGAAAAATAGAAAGCAATCATCATCATTGAAATGTGGTGGAGCTCAGAATCGATGATTCACCACGTTGGTTGAATACCGATGTGCCGTCACCATACGGAACACCCTTAGCTTGTTCAAGTAGCCAGGACCATCAGAACCGCCACTGAAACATTCCCAGCCCCTTGAGATTATGCCAGTAGGAAGGAGAACACATATCTGTGGAAAAAAATATTTTTTTTTTAATTTTAGTACCCAAATAAGGATTTCGTTCAAAAAATTGGATTTGCCAGATACATGGTCAAGACGGGAGTTTTACCCTCCATTCGCTGGGAATTGTACCAGCTCCTCACATAACCCTCACCCAGCCTCACGTGTTTAGAGGGAATGTAAGAAAATTTTGCCCCAACCGGGATTCGAACTTGGGACCTCAGGACTACGGGTAGTAGTCACAACCGTTACGCCACGGCGGCTGTGTAAACAAATGATGATCGAGGATCATATAACCGGCGGAAATTGAAGGGACAATTAAGACCACCTTTTCGCGTGATGAAGCCAATCGTGTGTCAAAAAGTTTTTGACACAGTCATAATTAGTCAGGTAGGGTGTTTTAGGACTGTGTTTTGATCGCAGTTCTCATAATCGGCAGAAATTGAAGGGGCAATTAATCTGATTAGACCACCTTTTCAAGTGGTGAAGCTTTGTGCGTCAAAAAGCTTTGTGCACATTCATAATTAGTTACGTAGAGTGTGTTAGGATTTTCGACTCCTTATGAGCGGGTTTAATAATAATACTCTTTACTGGAAGGTAACCACTAGGCGAGGTTAATGCTCAAAGTTTTCTACCACCTAACCCTCAGACTCTTATTATTATGTAATCACAAACTCAAATTAATGAGGAAAAATTCATGCACTGGGTGGGATTTGAACGAACGGATTCCTACGTTATCTGGATTACCAGACCAGCGCGTTAACCACTTGACAGGGATTAAAGACAAAGTAAAAGAAGAAGTGTGTTAGGACTGAGTTTTGATCGAAGTTCTCAAAATCGGCAGAAATTGAAGGGGCAATTAAGCCGATTTGACCATCTTCGGCAGAAATTGAAGGGGCAATTAAGCCGATTTGACTATCTTAGGTGAGTGAAGATATTCACACATCTGACCATCATTTCAAGTGGTGAAGCTTGATGCGTCAAAAAGCTTTGTACACATTCATAATTAGTTACGTAGACTGTGAGACTGAGTATTAATCAAAATTCTCAATTCTCATGATTGGCAGAAATTGAAGGGGCAATAAAGAAAATTCGATCGCCCAATCATGTAGTGTAACAAATTTTGTTGTTGTGATTATTGATTTACACAAATGATATGATAACCGACCTCAGTAGCTTGGTCGATAATGCATCGAACTTGTAACCTGGAGGTCGGTAGTCCAAGTCCCGGTTTCAGCGTAAATTTTTTAAAGTGAGTTTGAGTAGTTGTAATATCACGAAAGTTTATAACAGTATAACACAAATATGATATAAAAAAATGATGTGATAACTCATCCTTTCTGTATCCTATAAAATATATAAGACCTGTTTGACTGCTGGAGTAAGGGGACTTTCAGTCTTACCTCAGCAGTATAAACAAGTTATTATATTCTATTCTATCCTATATGTGAAAGTAGAAATACTTACACGTCAGGCAAGGTTCCGCCTTCCTTACATTTGGGTACACCAGTCAGGTCTCTGTGGTGGGAGCAGTTCAGACCTGTAGGAGACGAGGAAGGGTAGCAATGAGTTATTAGCGCTCGATTAGCTCAGTGGTTAAGCACTTGCTTGGCATGCGGAAGGTCCCGTGTTCGAATCCCGTGCCGACAAAAAATTGTATTAAAAAATTGGTTAAAGTTGTTTGTAAGGGATACCTTCCGGCGCTTGTCTTGACCCAGCACCTAAATGGAAAGTATTGTGTCACTTCTTGCCCATCAGAGGGGAGGCATACTACGGGATGGGCAGGCTACAACACAGACCACAAGCGTCTACATTAGCTCCTGTTTCATGGCTACGAAATAAAAACGGCTGTGAAACACTCATCTTAAAAATAAAAAAATAAATAGGAAGCAATCATCATCATGGAAAGGTGGTGTCATCGAGATCGATGGTCTCTATCCAACTTTTGTTGAAAGTTGAAAAGATGGCTCGTCCTGAAGTAAATATTTCTATGTGTGATCAACCATCATGAGAACTTGGGCTTTTCTTTATAAGCCTGGCTTGTAAGGGTTGGCTAGTCTGTTCTCTGTTTATAGTCCTCTAGCGAGACACTGGTCTTCTCCCTGTTTAACTTACCCCAGCCAGACCCAATATTCTGTAAATTCTATTACCTCAGTAGCTCCTGATTTGACCGCACCCTTATCTGTTGGTAAGAAAAAGACAAAATTAAAATCAAATTTTATTTGTCTCTCTAGGGAAGTCCAACAGTTAAAGTACCAGCCTTGTCAGGCCGAAAGACAATGACACAAATCATTGGTGCCCTTAATAAAATACACTTTGGTGGAAGGCAACCACCTAACCCTCAGAGTCTTGATATTATGTGGTCACAAACTCAAACTAATGAGGAAAAACTCATGCACTAGGTGGGATTCGAACCAACCGATCCCTCCCTGCGCTACCTGGATAACCAGACTAGCGCGTTAACCACTTGACTACCAGTGCAGAATGATAAGAATACTCTTTGGTGGAAGGCAACCACCAGGCGAGGTTAATGATTTGTATCACCTAAAACTCAGAGTCTCATTATAGGGTTAGTGTTGATGTTGTAATTCAGTTAATATTGTAGAGTTTTCACTGAAACCCTTCAGCCAGGTCGTATAATTACTACTAATTATTTTTACTCAAAAGGTATGAGTGGACCTCGGACATCTAAGTACAGAGTATAAAATTGTCTACCCTGTCGTGGATCGAACCCAGGTCACTTTCATGCGAGCCTAGTGCGCTACTTAACTCGGTAATGGATAATCTACTTAAATTAAATTTTCTAAAGTCAACCTGGATATAAGAGGATTTTTCCTCATAGAGCGGTTAATTTGACCTAAAGAAATCGTTCTCTTAAAGCCAAGCTTGACTGTAATTACCTGTGAGTCCAATAATTCCTGAGGAGGAGGCATTTCAGTGGATTGTTCGGGGTCCGAGTAGATAGAGGACAACGCTTGTTCGGGGTCGGAGTAGATAGAGGACAGCGGGACTGTAGGGGCGTGGAATGGAAACACTGAAGAGTTGACTGAAGAGTTTCTGGTTCTTTTGAATCCAGGTTCGACTGTATCTACCAACTCCTGAGGAGGAGGCATTTCAGTGAATTGTTCGGGGTCTGAGTAGATAGAGGACAACGCTTGTTTGGGGTCGAAGTAGATAGAGGACAACGGAACTGAAGGGGCGGGGAATGGAAATACGGAAGAGTCGAATGAAGATTTTCTCTTACATCCAATTTCGAATGCATTCACCTGTGAGTTCAATAGCTCCTGAGAAGGAAGCATTTCATTGGAATGTTCGGGGTCGGAGTAGATAGAGGACAATGCTTGTTCGGGGTCAGCGTGGATAGAGGTCAACAATTCTTCGGGGTCAGAGTGGATAGAGGTCAACAATTCTTCGGGGTCAGCGTGGATAGAGGTCGAGGATTGTCCGGGGTCGGAGTGGATAGAGGTCGACGGAACAGTAGGGGCATCGCATGGAAATTCTGAAGAGTTGACTGTAACATACTGGCTTAAAAGGAAAAAAACAAGGTTGCGACCACTGTGGATGGGTGATTGTGATTTCCATCATGACGGCGGACATTGCTTCCACCATTTCACACCCGGTGACCTTTGCTCTGACGTCATCACTCGGGTAGTCCAATAGAGTGACTGACATGGGGAGTGTCAGCCAATGTCCGCTTTCCTCACTTTTGCTGTAAACGGGAAGACTTTCCCATTCGATTTTCACGGATAAAGATGAAGGTTCCATTGTGGTGCGACCGAAATGTTCTGGTGTGAGTACAGTCTGTTGAGGAGAATAAAGTATCAGTAAAAAGAGATGAGTGAGAAGTTGTACTAGATGTACATGAATATCAGAACATACCTGGACAGCTGTTTCGAGCTTCTTGGCTCTCATCAGCAGGTAATAGTTCTGAATATCCATGCTATCAATTAACCTCTCTATTTTAATCAGTATAAACAGAAGTTGTACTAGATGTACATGAATATCAGAACATTTATCTGGACAGCTATTTTGTAAGAAAAATAATAAATAATTATTGTAAGCACATTCTTATAGGTAATAATGGTAGAATAATTATAATACATGGACGATCTTATCCTATGATCAAGATCCCCTGATGACAATTATTGGTAGGTATTGTAATATTGATCAGTGCTTGTTTCATACTTGTTAGTAATCGTCAGTTGGACATGGCATTGAATATAATAATAATAATATTGCCTTATTTATACTGCCCGATTAGGTCTAATTATTACAGCAGCAAGCCCAAGACGTATTATTATGTGGTCAAAATCCCAAATGGGAGTGTAACTTGTTATGTCCCGGCGGGGTTTTGAACCCGCGACCTCTGGATTTCCAGTCAGACGCCTTGATCAGTAAGCTACCAGGACATGAATAAACAAAAAATAACTATTTAAACTATTGGGGCAGTGGAATCTGTAGTTTTGAATTGCATTTTCGTTATTGAGTTTAGTATTTTCGTAATGCCATCTCTACTAAATTCTGATGACAATTTGGGACAAATAAATATATTAACCATAATGGAAACTCATAAACCAGCTACCCACATTAACCTTACGCAACCTTAGCTGAGAATAGCCAGCATCACGAGAGTTCGAAGTTGAGTGGTCATCCATCCAAGCCCTGACCTCGCTAGACTTTGCTTAACTACAGCGAGTCTGACGTAATCAATGTGCCATCGACGCTGTCCAAATGAAAGTTTTAAAATGAGACGAAATTCGTTGAAAGGTGAAAATTGTCACTGTCCCTATAATGTTGGTACTATTAAGTATATCCCACCCAGCGCATGAATTTTTCCTCATTAATTTGAATTTGTTACCACATAATAATAAGACGACTCTGAGGGTTAAGTGGTAGAAAATGCATTAACCTCGCCTGGTGGTTACCTTCCACTAAAGAGTATTACTATTATATTCAATACAGCCCAAGACAACCACTGATCTCAACACGACAGTGATTGCTCGTTAAAGCCAAAACATTGAGTTATTAACTCAAATTTCAAGTCTTGACTTTAATGATTAAAAGAAAATAATATTTTTTACTTTCCTCATCTCCTGATAAGGAAACTGTTGTATTCGTCGAAAATTTGACCTACCTAGTTTTTCACATTTCTGGACAAACGATTTGGCATGGAAGTTGATTTTATACACCACAAACCGTGCAACTTTTGGGTAAAATCGGTCGCAACTTCGGCCACAGGGCCACAAAAAACGGCCGCAAGGGCCGCTCCTTTGGAGTGGTTAATGATACAAAAAATAGATTAAAAAAAATAATATCGGTTTACTCCAATCTCTTTTTGTTGATATTTTTATTTTTTTGGAACTCAGCTCCAATTTACCGGTATTTTGTAAGGCCAATTTATATTTTTCGAGATCGATACCAGTCCAGTTGTCTTCATTCAGAATTTTTCCTATACCAGATTTTTCTTCGCTCCAAAATTTTTTTTATAAGTACCATCATAACGTATCATACTTTCCGCTTTGGTGTACTTTGTTTTATAATTTTAATGTACCTTTCCCCTTTCCTTCCGGGGGGGACCTTGGACTAACTCTTTTTTAATGTTACAGCTGTTACAGTGGAGTCACCAGTGTTGGAATTGGACTTCTCTTCGAATGATTAGGAAATTAAGTTGTGCTTTTTAGTTTTTACAGATGTCGTATGGATCACTTCTTTTTTACTTCGGATTAATTTCTAACATTAGAAATCGGAAGTGTTGTTTAGTGGACAGATTAGGTTTAGGTAACAACGACCTAACTTTTTTTATATATTTTTTTAAAGGTAGTTGTGCCCCGGAACCGCTTTCGCATTACTTCAGGGCACTTTACCTTTACATCCATGCCATTTCGGAAACGGAAAAACCCTGTTAAAATTTTCCGCTCCGGCCGGGATTCGAACCCGCAACCTCCGGGTCAGCAACCAATGTTCTTAACCACTGAGCCACGGAGTTCGGCAGGTGACAACGACCTAACGTGTCTGAACGCACCTCCGTGAACTTGAAAAATATTTCATTGTTACAAACAAAACTTGTTTTTTTTTCAAATCTATAGTTGCTATAGAGATCCGAGAATGCGATCAGCTAGGATCTGTGTAAGAGTGTGTAGCCAGACATGAGCGCTCTCTACCGGTACATAAGTGAACTAACCTTTAACCTGTTCCCTTTAACTACGGCATGGCTCTAGAAGGTTAACGGAAATGAAAACATAAGATGTCTTAAGCCGTGTTCTTCTTGTGGATAAAAAAAATTCCAGGTTCGGTATTTCCAAATATTTCCATTTTCTTCCAAGTTAGGTTCCCCACTCTTCGCAAAAGAAAAATGCGTTTCGGTACTTTTAAAGATAAACAAGGGAAAAATGAAAACTTAACCTATAAAAGAAATGGAAGCAAGAATTTTATAAATCCATTTTGGTTAACCAAAGTCAACTCTCATGAAAATTTCAATATCTGTTAGCGTTTGGGCTGTGGTATAGTAAACAGACAACCCCCAAGAGGACATAGTCAGCCAGTCAGACACGCACAGATTTTATTTCTATCAGTTATTTTTTCTATCAGATTTTATTTAATTTTTTTTTATTACATATTACTAAAGAAAACTAATTAAAACAACACCGACCTCGAAGTAACGAGTCCACCGCCCTATAGATGATGGAGCTACTAACTGAGGTCGCCAGCGTCGATGGCGCGTTGAATGCACCGGTTCTCGCAGGATCACCGAAATTAAGCAACGTCCAGCGAGATGAAAAATTCGTGATGCTAGCATTCCGGCTCAACCCAGTCTGGGTGAGGTCAATAAGAGTAGCAGGTTTGTAAGTTTCCTGCGAATGGAGGGTAAAACCCCCGTCGTGTATGACCATGCAGTTGAAAAACGACGTTAAACTCTAATACAACAAACTAACTGAGGCCGGTGACATAAAAGTTATAAAAGCTCCCGTGGTCGTGGGAAGTAAACGCGGCTAGCATGAAATTGACACGAGTTCGAATCCCAACGAGGTATATATTTCTTACAAGACACGACGGATTGTAAAGTTTTTTTTTTTTTTTATTACTTTTTTTACTAAATGTTAATCATGTTTTATTTTAAAAGGTATATATGAAATGTTTTTAAATGACAATAAAGTAAGTTTAGTAATCGTTCAGTTAGATATAGTGGCCACTAGTTATGAAAGGTTCAGTTCAGGAAGGTATCCAAGGTAAGAAGCTAGTTCAAAACAAGTAGGGATAGAATTTCGATAGCAAGCTATCGATTTGTAACTGCCTAGATTTCGATATCAGAAAAACTTACTGTATCGCTAGAATTTTATAATAATGATCTTTATTATTAACTAGCTGTTTCACCTGTGCTTCGCTACGATAATTTTGGACCAGAAAATCCCAATATCTTGAAAATGGGAATAGATATTTTAATATTGATCTATTTTCTAGGTAGTTTGACGGTGGTTTAGGGGGGTCAACTCTCATGAAAATTTCAATATCTGTTATCGTTTAGGCTGTAGTATTGTAAACAGACAACCCCTAAGAGGACATGGTCAGTCAGTCAGATAAGCACAGATTTGAGTTTTATAGATGTAGATTTATCGTTTACAGATTCATATTTATATACTTGGTGTACTTTTTGAGATTTTTTTTTTAAAACATTTGCTCCTTAAGTGGCTTTAGTAGTTTTTTGAATATTTAAATTACTATACCAAAATTGACAAACGTGGTTTTATTTTGTAAATAATACAAAAAAACAAAGGAGTAAAATGAACTGAACTTATAATTATGAAATTCCAGCAAAACTTTATAAGATAAGATAAGAATAACTTTTATTTGGTATTTTCGCCACGAGGGCATTCCAATGGTCAGTACAATACAATAATACAAAACATAAAAAAATACAGAACATCATTTCACTATTGTTTTTCATTTTTTATGTTTGGTCCTTTGACCATAGATGATAGTATTCATCTTTGGTATATTGATATTTCGCCATAGACCAAAGATGATTTTATTCTGAACAATACGAAATTATCGATAGAATAATACCGATATCTGAAAATCGATACCTAGTTCGTATCCCCACAACTAAGTAACAAAAATTCTACTTATTCCAACATTTCCCCGTGAGGTTCAGTTGTTTTTGCTTTTAGTGTTTTGGTTCTGTTGTCAGTAAGATGAATGAATCGGTTAATTTTAATGCGTCGTCAGCTATCTGAACCTGGCCTGTTGCAGTCTAAATTGTTCTGTGAATAAACTCGTTGTATAATAATAATTTTAAAAAATGCGTACGCGGTAAAAAAGCAACAAGTGATAAACAAGTGTTTAGTTTGGTGTTTCCTGCCAAGGCGGTTTTTTTTTGCTTACTGCAATCTTACAAATCCGTCAACACAAACAGCATCCCATAAATGTAAGTGTTTTCTCTAGTACCTTATTTCAATTTTAATGAACAAAAATCTCCTTCGTTTTTTTTCTTTATTTATTTAATAAGTTTATTTATATATTTTCTTTATAAAGAAACATTTATACAAAGGTACTTCTCGTAAGCTTGGAAGGGCTTCTAAGAGTTGAAGTTTCTAAGAGTTGAAGGCTTCTAAGAGTTCTGAAATAACCTCCAACAGTTCAAAGCTCTCTGGAACAACTTTATCAATAAGAAAACAAAAATACAATACAGTCCAACCCGGACATACGAGAATCCTCCATGTAAGAGAACAATTTCCAGGTCCAATTTACCCTCTCTATTGTAAAAGGTAGAGTAACCTCTATTGTAAAAGGTTCTCTTATATCCAGGTTCGACTGTATTGTAAACTTATCCTGTAGAGAGGTTTGAAATGCTACGAAATTCCGTCACACGAAAAAGTCCAGGATAAAATTAGAGGAGATTTTAAAAAAAGAAGACGCTTAACCAACAGGTTGATTTCTTGAAACTCGAGATTCTTGTTTTGTATTCTGTATAGTTCCTATTGTATGGATTTACAACATCACCGTCTTGAGGACAAGACTATTGTATTTGTAAACACACAGGATCTATATCATAATAAACTGGTAGAGACCCTTAACTCGTCCTTTAACACAGGATCTATAACTTGTAGGAGTCCCTTAACTCTTAAAATAATAATAATAATAACTCTCTTCAGTGGAAGTTAACCACCAGGTGAGGTTAATGCTCAAAGCATTTTCTACCATCCAACTGATCCAACCCTTAGAGTCTTATTATTATGTGGTCATATACTCAAATTAATGAGGAACATTTCATACTCTGGGTGGGATTCGAACCAACGGATCCCTGTGCTACCTGGATTACCAGACTAGCGCGTTGACCACTTGACTCCTGTCTTCCTGTCCTCTCAAGATCTCTCGTTCCCAAAATCACATCTCCTGGTAGGAACAAAATAAAAACAATAAAACCTGGTTATAAGAGAACTCAAGAGACCGGACTCTTTTTGAAACATGTATTTATAGGTTTCTCTTATATCCACGAAATTGAGTAGCTGCTTTGATTTGAGTAGCGACCAGTGGCGGAATTATGGGCAAAAAGTGTTGTAATATTCAAGAAAAAAGGGAAAAGTCCTGTAACTCTGCACTACCCACTAAAATTGTGATATGATAACACAAGAAACACTATTTTCATGACAACTCAAAGAAACACACGGTACATGACAATAATACGTCTTGGGCTTCTTTCTGGAATAATGGGACTCATTAGTCCTAATCGGGGATTAAAAATAAGGATATACGAGTATTGTTGTTATTATTATCATCGTATTTGGAGGTGTCAAGTACAATGATGATGGAATGAAAAAAGTTCTTCACTTGACTTTTAAATTGTTATATTGAAAAAACAAGGCGCCGCGCCGACTTGACTGTAATTACAGACATTTTTAAAAGGTTGCCTTGAAAATGTCTGTAGGAGTTGCCTTGCTTTGAAAAATTACAGACATTTTCTGTCAGTATTATTTCAAGGCAAGGCAACAAGGAAACATTACAGACAAAAAGTCTGTAATAATTAATTACAGGGATTTTAATTACGGAAAAAGGAGTTGCTTAGAAAATGTCTGTAGGAGTAGCCTTGAAAATGCCTGTATTTACAGTTCAAACTAATCGGCTCTTTGTTAGTTTCTATTAGCTATAAGATAATACATAGAAAGTATTGTTTTTTCAATATAACAAGTAAATTTAAAAGGCAAGTGAAGAACTCTATTAATTTCACTAACAAAGAAACTCTTTATTTATTTATTTTTGTCTCGAGAATTCCTCTGGCGATCCACTTCCTCTTTCAATTTCTTCAATTTTTCTTGGTCGGTCTTGTGATCGACCGACTTGGGGCAATGTCTTTCAAAAAACGACATTGTGTTGGTTGTTGATTCGCTTTCAACTCTTTTTCCGTCTGGAAAAGTAACTGTCAGGGTTTTTCTCTCCATACTTTCCAATTTCTATTCCTTTGTCCTGCAAGGTGTAGAAAGTATTGCAATTGGTCACTTTTTTTTTGCGAAAATGAGATTTTGCCTTACCTAGAACAAATGTAGATTAGTTCTACAAGTCATAGGACATGTTGACTTGTTAACTGTGTCTCATTACCATACACTCATTACCATTCAATCCATGCAACAGTGATTACCAACCGATGCGGCCCCACCCGGGCTGGGTGATTTGCCAACAACTGAAGAGTTATACCACCGTCCTGGGACTCATTCCAGAAAGCTCTCTCTCTCTCTCTCTGTCAGAATCCCCAAATATCCCTTTCAACCGTGAAATTTCGTCCAAACAACCCACTCTCTGAATGCATTATTTAAAAGAAATTTGACGGTTGAAAGGGAGATTTGGGTATTTTGAGAGTGAGTTTACCTTATGGAATGAGGCTCTGATTAACTCAAATCAGGATTTAAAATAGATCCATTGGACATGGCAGGAAGCTAGACATTGGATACAAGCGTCCAAATGATTCTTTCACGACACGGAATTATTATTGTACCAACTAATTACCAACATATGAATAAACAAAATATATACATATTATGTATATATTTTGTTTATTTTCTTCCTGTTTATATTTCTACTGTCAATTTTGTATTTTATTTTTTACCATTATTTGTTTGTATATATGTTCTTCTAATAAAGAGTTTTCTAATAATAATAGATTTAGAACAAATTGCCAGACCCAAAGTAATGTCACACGTTCTAAAAAACGACGTATAAGAGTAAGGGTTTTAGTTGGTTCATTGGCCGTTCCAGAAACACTCTCCACTCTCAAAATCCCCGAATTTCCGTTTCAAGTTTCAATATTCACCCAACCTTCACCCATCGTGATATGACCATGCAGTTGAAAGTGATGTTAAACCAAAAAAAAAAGATAAGCCAGAGTTTCCTTCAAGCCTGAGTTTCAACCAGACGCGGCCGGTGGAAAACTTTTTGGGGGTGCTGCCACATGAAACTGACTATAATGGTATTCATAGAGTCGCTCTTTCAGTATCTAAAGATTTTTAGTTTGTTTAACATGCCAATAGTCTGGCTGAGGGACTATAAACAGGGAGTAGACCAGCATTGGCTTGGTTCTGGGGGCCCTTGTCAATTATTAGCCTCCTTGTAAAGACAGTGGTAGAAGTGCTGAGTCATTCCTTCACTGTCTGGCTACCATCGCTCACGATGACGCCACTCTATGAACATGCCAATCCTATTAATTATTCTAGAAATGTGTGATCTTTTTCATTGTGTTCGAACTGTACGAGCTAAGGACTTGTGAAAATCTTCTCTTTTTCTTTTCTGTCTGGGAGTGCTGCAGCTCCTTAGCACCGGCCGCGCCTGGTTTCAACCAATCACCATAGCCCAACTTAAGGTCTGGATTATCTTAACTTTAATCCTGTTTTACAATGCGGCTCTTATCAGTCTCGGTGCTGACAATCTTAGCTTCATATCTCGTTTCTTATCATCAGGGTACGGGAGATACCATATCTTCACTATCACACTTGTATTTCTGTAACTCTTCTAGTCTTCATCTCGACAGGTGCCGAATTTTTTTCTCCGATATAAAGTTTCTCTTATATTTAAAGATTTTATTTTCCCCTCTATAGCCTTGAATTGGAGTTGGATTTTTTTTCAGATTTTATTCTGCCTTAGAAAGACGAATTGGGCATGGATTTTTTTAGGTTTCATTTTCCCCTATAAAGACTTGAATTAGATCTCGATTTTTTTTCTCTTATTGAGTTTCTCTTATCTCCAGTTCTCCTATAACCAAGTTCGACTGTAAATGTATATTTATCATCTATGCGCACGCGCAGTAGCGCACACAGAGTTTTCAGCTGGTATCATCAGAATGTCGAGATGGTGCATCAGCATTACCATCAGTTTTTCCTACTTCTACACTTTCTACAGTAACTCTAAGCACGTTGCATCTTGATGGTAGTTTAGTTAGTGGTTGTTGTTGTAGCCAGCTTGGCTGCAGCTGGAGGGGTAAGTGATGGTCTCCAGCCAACTTTATTTCAAAGTTGGCTCGTCCTGAACCACGTATTTCTATGTGCGATCAACAACCATTAGTCAGTGGTTAAGGTGTCTAGTCTCGTGATCCAGGTAGCTTAGGGATCCGTTGGTTCGAATTCCACCCAGTGTATGGTTGGAGACGGTGCCAGAGCGGCGGCGTTACAAAAAGAAGAAGGACGATTTTTTTTATCAAGGTGTCTGTCCCGGTGTCTCAGTGGTAAAGGCGGAACTCTGGTAATCCAGAGGTCGAAACCCGGACATGACAGGTTATCCTCCCATTTCATAAACCTAGTCCTAATCGGGCAGTATAAATAAGGCGATATTATTATTACAAGTTGCTGTGTGTGTATACGAGTCACACCACGGAGGCTGGCGTCCAAGGGTTTAAATAAAAAGAATTATGCATAACTTACCAGACACAGTATGCTGAGAAGTTGGCGAATTGAGAGTTAATCCAGATTCTATAACTTCTGAGTGAAGTGGAGATTGCCTGAAAGAGTAATAAAGACTATCATGAAGACGACATAAAGGCAGTCTGACAGTATAAAATTTTTTAAATATAAATTATTTTTATTTATTTATCTTCTTTTTTATATATTACATATTACTGTTTATTTAGATAGGGATCTTTAAGGGTTGGGTGGAAGAGATTGCCTAAGGCAATAACCCCGCCCTTTAGTTAGGACATATATTATGTATATATTTATTTATTTTTTCTTTATTTATTATTATTTTTTTGTTTTGTTATATTGTATTTTGTATTTTCGTTTGTAATTATTTGTATTGTATATGTCCTATTATCTAATTTTTTTTTTTTTTTTTTTTTTTTTTTAAGATTACTTAACGCCCCAACAATAAAGGCAATTACAAAGTGTAAATAAATAAATAAATATACCAGTAGCCCGTTCCAGAAACACTCTCCACTCTCTAAATCTCCGTTTCAACCGTCACACAACGCAATCTGATTGGCTATCGCGTTCAAATGAACCAATCAGAGTGCGTTATGTGACGGTTGAAAGGGTGATACGGAGAGTAGAGAGTGTTTCTGGAATGGACTCCAGCAAACCCTAAAAGGATTTTTCATGTTACGAAAAGATTTGGACACCCAAATAATGTTGCACCCTGTCCCATCCCGAAACAATATACGGTAATGCCTCGTTGTGTAGAGTATTAGGGTTGGGAAAATAATTATCGGGCCATGCCTCGGGAGGAGCCCCCAGATTGACTAACTAGGCTCCTTCCTTGTTCAATGTTCAAGATATAAAAAAGTTAAAGTTATCATATTTGTGTCAATCACTTTCGTGATATCACAAATACTCAAACTCGCTTTAATAAATCTACGCTGAATCCGGGACTTGAACCACCGACCTCTAGGTTACAAGTACAGGTCCGCCTCCTTTTTTTTAGTTTAGTTTTTATTTATTTATTTTTTTTATAAAGAAACATTTATACAAAGGTACTTCTCCTAAGCTTTGAAGGGCTTCTAATAGACAGTAGCTTATCGATGAAGCTACTGAGGTCGGTAAACTATACATAATAATAATTCCGTGTCCGTGAGATAGGTAGGTATTGATACCTAAATCACGGTGGTGAGAGGATTATATGGACGCCCAGATCCAATGTCTAGGCTCCTTTCATGTCCATTGATTCTATTTGGTTTTAACGTCCTGACTTGAGGTAGACAGGACGGGGGTTTTACCCTGCATTCGCTGGGAATCGTACCAGCTACCCACATCAACCTCACCCAGCCTGGGTAGATATATTATACATGAAAAGATAATAGATCTTAGGAAACCTCAATCAACAAGCAAGTACCGTTAGTCCCTTGAGTTTCTGTGTATGTGTTCAACACATATTATTACTTTCAGACCTACACCTTGAGTCTTAACCATTGGACTGCCCCATGCATGTTCCTATGATGCACCGCCGGTCAGTGAAGTTATTGGACGGTAAAGTTATAACTGTGCGGCCAGCTAGCTGTCATAGGCGGCTGAATATAGGTCATTCATTAGCAGCGAGGGGGAAACTTTCAGATCCTAGGTTCTTTTAATTCGCCAGGAGTAATAAGCGATATCAAGTGCATTGACCTCGATGACTCTTCTTCTTCAATTACCTACTCTAAGTGTTCGTAGTCCGAGAAAATTAGATTTTTCATGTTAGAATACTAAATAGTCAAGTGGTTAACGCGCTTATATCTGGTAATTCAGGTAGTCTAGGTATCCGTTGGTTCGAATCCCACCAAGTGCATGAATTTTTACTCATTCATTTGAGTTTGTGACCACACAATAATAAGACTTGAGGGTTAGAGAAAATGCTTTGAACATTAACCTCGCCCGGTGGTTACTTTCCACTGAAAAAGTATTATTATAATATTGTGGGTTCGAAACCCAACCGGGACAAGACAAGTTATCCTGCCATTTGGGATTTTACCACATAATAATATGTCTTGGGCTTACTGCTGGAATAATGGGACTTTAACAGTCTTAATCGGGCAGTATTAATAAGGCAATATTATTATTATAATACTTTTCAGAAACTCTTTTTAATTTCCTTTTAAATCGAATTAAAATAAACCAGTTCACATCGTGAGGTGAATGTTAGAGGAGCTTGCACACAGCTGGGTTTAGTCGGAAACTGATCACGAGTCTGGATTCCGATAGTTGGGTATTATTATTATTATTATTATTTCGATAAAGTTACAATTTCATACATTATCTGCAAACCCCTCGGGCAGAAAGTTTACTAGGTCAGTTTATTGGTCGCACAGAATGGCGCATACCACTGAGTGCAACGTGCTTTGACACCACCAGTGTGGGAGACAATCGGTCCAGCTGGGGGACTATAATAGTCTAGGCTGGAGGACCATTATAGTCCAGCTGGGGGACTATAGTCCAAGCTTGGGTAACTACTATAGTCCAGGCTGGGGGACTATAATAGTCTAGGCTGGAGGACCATTATAGTCCAAGCTTGGGTAACTACTATAGTCCAAGCTTGAGTAACTACTATAGTCCAGGCTAGGGGACTATAATAGTCTAGGCTGGAGGACCATTATAGTCCAAGCTTGGGTAACTACTATAGTCCAGGCTAGGGGACTATAATAGTCTAGGCTGGAGGACCATTATAGTCCAGCTGGGGGACTTGTAGTCCAAGCATTGGTGGTCAAAGCGCTAGTCTATAGTCTAGTAATCCAGGTAGTGGGATGATCTAGACCCCATTGTAGAAACCACTCTACCACTAAGTTCCCAAATCCCCTTTTCAACCGTCACGGAACGCACTCTCATTAGTTTTCGTTCAAATTAACCAATCGAGTGCTTTGTGTGACGGTTAAAACGGAGGATTTTTCTCACTCCCATAATCCCCAATTATCTCTTTTTCTTTTCCTTCCCCTACCCCATTTCTGTATCTGTATTAGACTTGTGTAAACAAATTGTAAATTTGATGTACACCAATAAATAAAATCTTATCTTATATTATCTTACAAATGAACCCTGATTGGGGCATTTGAACAAAATTTGACGACTGAAAGGGAGAAAGGTTGTGGATGTGTCGGATACCACGCAGTTTTTTATTGGAATGAAGAAATAATAGGGGTTTACTTCGATAATTTTTTGATATCGTGAAGTTTTTGGAAACCGGCTCCAATTTACTGGTATTTTGGGGGGACCCGATTGGACTATTTTTTTTTATTATTCACCCTATATTGTGGGTTGTGACATATCAAATCCAATCATTTTCGGGTGCTAATTACGAATTTGACGTTAATTTTTAGGTAAATGTTACTGTTAAGTCACCAGTGGTGAAATTTGACTTCTTTTCGAGTGATAAAGAAAGTCGTGTGGTGTCACACCAGATTTTTAAATACTTTGTTGGGACTACAAACGTACAATATCAATATGTAAAATTTCGTCAATCACTCGTCGTTCAAATTGGCTGAAAAGATCGAAAAAAGAAGGGGGAAAATCGATTTCATTTGTTTTTGAGTGTGTCAACACAAAATAATAAGACGTGGTAGAACATTGGTTACTTTTCACTAAAGAGTTTTATTCATATGTCTGTCCTGGTAGCTCAGTGGTAAAGGCGGCACTCTGTGAATCCAAAGATTCCAGAGGTCGTGGGTTCGAAACCCAGCTGGGACATGACAAGTTATCCTCCCATTTGGGATTTTTACCACATAATAATATGTATGGCTGCGGGAATAATGCATGGGACTTAATAGTCCTAATCGGGCAGTATAAGTAAGGTATATTATTATTTTATTATTGCTATTGAAAACAAAAGACTAAGGAATTTAATCATATTAATATAGCTATGTATGGTTAGAAAAAAGTACCCAAATTTAAGTAAAGTAAGTTCTTACAGACCTGTTTTTGCAAATGTTTTTTCACGAAATAATACAACTGACAGAAAATAAAATTCACAAATTCAAGTGACTGAATTAATCTGAGCAAAAAACTGAATAAATGACTTTCAGGATCAGTTTCACAATAGAGAAATATGAGAGGACTAGCCAAGCTCACCAGGCGTTGGGAAAATTTTCTGCCTACGTTGGCAAAAAAACAGGATGCCAACGATTTTTTTTCTCTCGAGGGGAATATTAAGAGTTGGGTTTCAACATTTTTTGTACTGGACCGACTGTCGGAATGTGGGTAGTGCTGACATACAGTAGGATAGTTTTATCTTTTAGTTTATTGTCCGGGAGCTGGTTTAGGCCTGGCTTTCGAAACTGAAACTGGTTTAGGCCTGGCTTTCGAAACATGTGTTGAATGTGCACTGGTAGTCAAGTGGTTAAAGCCTAGCGCCTTAACCACTTGACTACCCAGGTAGCGTAAAAATAAAAACAACAATGTCGCCTCATTTACACTGCCAGATTAGGACTATTAAGTCCCAATATTCCAGCAGTAAGCCCAAGACGTATTATTATGTTGTAAAAATCCCAAATGGGAAGATAACTAATAGTCATGTCTCGACCGGGTTTCGAACCCGCGAACTCTGGAATCTCTGGATTCACAGAGTGCCGCCTTTACCACTGAGCTACCGGGACAGACTGGGACTAAATAGTTCTAATCGGGCAGTATAAATAAGGCGATATTATTATTATTATTATACAACGCTTTATTAGGTATAAATGGACATTATGTACATACAAATAATTAAATTTACAATGAAAAAAAATGGAAACAATATATACAATGAAAATGAAAAAGAATAGAAAATATATAAAAACATAAGTCCTAACTAAAGGGCGGGGTTATTGCCTATGGCAATCTCTTCCACCCAACCCTTTTATTAGTATTATTACTTACTGAGAGTATGTATGTACATTATTTTACATACTGAATATGTATCTACTGAGAGTATGCATTATTAACGTTGCATAAACTCATGTTCGGAATTTCAAGATTATCTGGACTTGCAATTTTTGAGCGAGTGATAAGAGAGAAAATGCAATTTTAACATTTTCTAACACTTCATCCTACATTACCATCAAACGCAAAATATTTAGTCATGTAAAAACACCCATTTCAGTAGCTCGGTCTCGTAACCAGATATCCGTTCGAGTCCCTCTGGTTCAGCAAAAATTTAGTAAAGCGAGTTTGAGTAATTGTGATATCACATCGTGATTAACACTTATATGATAACTACTTACTCGTACTAGGGTCAAGAATTTCAGAGGTTCTGAATTGGTTGACTTTATTAGATGGTGTTTTCTTGATAGGGTGACACGACTTCTTGATCTTCCTTCTCTCTCGAATTCCGCAATGATGATTGAGATTAACGGCTAAAATTCGCCTTATCAAGGAGAAAGGGTGGGAATTTTAACTATTTGTGTACCACCACTAATGGGACTACATAATATACATAATATTAATCAGTACATTCTATGCTCGTCCCAAGAGACGAGCATTCCAAAAAATTTAGTCCAGGGTCTAAAACTAAATCACAAACAATAAATAAATTTATTTTCACCCAAGAACAAAAGAGATAACGCAGATATATATTCGAATTCGATAGCCGCAAGTTAAACTTTATCAGTTATTACATGTAACATGTAAAAGTGAGAGATTCAACATCCCCAAAATGGTTCCATTTATAAATATTCGGTATGCTAAAATTGCTAAATGAAGGGGCATTACTTGAATAAAGTTGCGCTACTTTATTGGTGAATTTAGGAAAGAAAAAAAAAAAAAATATTACACCCTCTGGAAGAGAGTTTACCCCAAAAATCTTGGGCCCCGGAGGCTAGCACTCTCTCTCGGAGGTCACACACAGTTCACAAGATATACGTTTTTAATATGCTTCATTTTTTAACGTCGCTTTCATCTACATGGTCATATAACGACGGGGGGTTATATCCTCCATTCGCTGAAAACTCATAAACCAGCTACTCAAACTGATCTCACCCAGCCTGAGTGGGTTCGGGAAGAGCCAGCTTCACGAGGGTTCGAATTTGAATGGTCACACCCATCCAATTCCTTACCTCGCTGGACGTTGCTTAACTTCAGTGACAATGAGAACTGGTGTATTCAACGTGCCATCGACGCTGGCTTGTTATGGTTTAAAGAGACATACCACAAGGGCAGAGTCCACCACGGGTTGGTTCCAGCAAAGGCTGGGTCCACCACGGGTTGGTGATCGAGGGTTGGCTCCAACTAGGGCTGGGTCGAGATTTTCATGATGACTTCCAGCTCAAAGTGGTATTTAAAGCCTTGAGATTGGTGTAAAGTTATACTATGTTTCTGGGTTTAACTTTCCTTTCAACTGCTAAGATCATGACAAGGAGATTCGCTCTCTAATCGCTGGAAACCTACCAAACAGCTACGCACAATGACCTCACCCAGCCTAGGTTGGGCCTGAAAATAGCCAGCAACATGAGGTTTGAAATTTGAATGGTCACTCGTCCAAGTCCTAACTTCGCTGGACATTGCTTAACTTTAAGTGATCGAAGGCAGGTGCATTCAACCCTCCGTCGAGACATGCTCTGGTGGAAAGTCATTGGTTCTGAAAGGAAAAAGTACAATTGTTCTTGGTCAAAAGTGTTTTACAGTATTTACCTAGTACCTGTTGAAACTTGCCTTAGTGCTAACCTTACCTTCAAGGACCTATAGACATGAGTACTTATTATAGTGCACAGTAGCACACCGTCCTGCCAAGTAAAATAGGATAGTATCTAACTATCTAATATAGAAATTGGAAGTATTCCATTCGATTTTGTAAAAAATATACTATTACTTCCGAGAAATTTCTAATATTAGAAAGCGGAACTATTGTGTTGGTTTTTTTTTAAAAATATTTTTTTGCTCCGATTTTTCTTCATCTCGTCGTTTTTTTATGTCGAAGACATAAAAAAACGCCTTTGTATAAATGTTTCTTTATAAAGTAAATAAACTATCTGTATTGTATATTGACTTGGCGTCGACAATTTACATCGAGCGGTGGTTTACGGGGGGACAGACCAGCTTTCAATGAGTAGCTAGACTTGATCTAGTTTTCTTGTGTGGAATTCCATAACAGGCGTAGTTGTAACTCTTGTACCCATAAGGTTATCACGACAGTAGATCGAGAAAGTAAAGATGAAGAGTCAACTGTGTACATGACTTGCTTTTTCAAGATGTTTATTTATGGAAATACTAGCGGGTTACACCCGCCGCTTCGCCAGCCCATCAAACACACACAACGCACACACACCCACCCACACACACACATCACACACACACATCCACACCACCCACACACACATCCACACACACACATCCACACACCACACCCACACACCACCACCACACACCCACACCCACACACACACACACACACACACCACACACCACACACACACACCCCACACACACACCACACACACACCACACACACCACACACACACCACACCACACACACACACACACACACACACACCACACACCACACCACACACACACCACACACACACACACACACACACACACACACACACACACACACACACACACCACACACACACACACACACACACACACACACACACACCACTACACACACACACACACACACACCACACACACCACACACACACACACCACACACACACACCACACACACACCCACACACACACACACACACACACACACCACACACCACACACACACCACACACACCACACACACCACACCACACACACCACACACCTACACACACACACACACACCACACACACACACACCACACACACACAACCACACACACACACACACACACACACACAACACACACACAAAATGTCATTTAGGTTTGAAAAAAAACCTGAATATTTTTTGTCGCCCATCTATTTTCTGGCCTTCCCCGGCGTAGCTCAAGAATGGCTCATCAGAATTTCGCGATCAATATGTCAAATGAAAGCCTAAACCCTTGCCTAAAACTTTCTCGCTCTGAGTTGATAGGTCGTCACTTCAAATTTCGAGAAAAAATGTCATTTAGGTCAAAAAACGTGAATATTTTACATGTTACCCATCCATTTTTTTACCTTACCCGGCGTAGCTCAAGAACGGCTCATCAGAAATTCGCGATCGATATGTCAATTGAAAGCTCAAGCCCTTGCCTAAAACTTTCTCGCTTTGAGTTGATAGGTCGTCGCGACAAATTTCGAGAAAAAATGTCATTTATGTCAAAAAACGTGCATTTTTTTTGCGTCACCCATCCATTTTTATCCTTACTCATTGTAGCTTAACCTCAGGGAGATATAATCTAGCCTAGAAGAATTTCCTGATCCAAGCGGACCTATGTGCAAAATTTCAGGTTTCTCGGTCAAACGGTGTGGATTTGTATAAAGAACATACATTCATACATACACACACACATACAGACAGCTTTCTTTTATAGATATAGATTGTATTATAAAATGATTCGTGCGTATATGTGTGTGATCCAACATGGAGTTTGATACTCTCGATTTCAATATTTTTTAAAAAATTATCATATTTGTGTTAATCACTATCGTGATACTCAAACTTGCTTTACTAAATCTACGCTGAAACCGGGACTTGAACCACCGACCTCCAGGTTGCAAGTCCGCTGCCTTATCGATCAAGCTGGTCGATCGATTTCAAAACACTTTTTATGCTAGACGTGAAATAAGGGTGAAAACCTATGATGCCCCTTCAAATTCTTCTTCTTCTTTCACTTTGCCTTTTTCCAAACCTACTTGGGGTCGGCATTGTTCAACCTCATGTTTGCCCCTTCAAATTGCATAACAAAAAGGAGACTCATCAAGATATTTTCATTTATTTATGAAACATTCAGGTATTTTTTTTCCTGTTTTTTTTTTTTATCAAAAAAACTTATTATTTTTTTATTTTATTTTATTTTATTATTATTTTTTTTTTTTTTGATTATAAGTTATTAAAAATTAGTTCTCATCACAAAGTCAAAAGTCAAAAACCAAAATTATTTATTATCTTCCTCCTTTCACTCTGGTATTAATCCGCCTCAAACAATTAGAAGTTTACTATGGTGAGCAACATCTTGAAATTTTTAAGAATAAATCACTCACCCTCTGAGTTTCCGTTCTTGGCAATCCCAGGTAGAAATATAAAAAAATTCCTAGTTTCGTTTTGTTTTTCCACGAAAAATGTTCCTAGAATATCTAGTTGCGTGTTGCGTCCTAAATTTGTTTTAAGGCGCAATTGTTGATACCTAACTTTACAACTCATCTTAAGAAACATAATATCATTGAGGGTGGAATTAATAGACTTTTTTTGTAATACCTCTGTGGCGCTAAGTCGCTAAGGGAAAACCGACGCTTAGCAACGACTTGTGATATAGAATTTGTCTATTAATTTCGCCCTAAGCGTAAGAAATATATCATAGGTAATTTCCTATTCTTATTTTCCATTCCTCCCTAGCTTCAAACTTACCTGCAGACTTCTTGAGTATTTGCTGACTTACCTGCAGGATCCACTGTGCAGCATACTGCAGCAATACCTCAGCATCCACTATGCTGCATATCTTGCTGATCTAGTTTGTCCACTTCTCAGCATTCTGTTCGGGAAAAGAGAAAAAAGATCAGATTCTTATGGGAACTAGAAAACGTTTTTAACAAAAATATCCTCTTTGATAATTCCTGCTTCTAATTTTTCTTTCCCATTCCTAAACTTATTTAAAGTCAGCTTTAGGGCGAAATTAATATACAACATCGAAAACTTAAGTCATTGCTAAGCGTCGGTTTTCCCTATCTTACACAGTATGCAATCTGTGACTTAGCGCCACAGAGGTATTACAAAAACGTCTATTAATTTTTTTTTTTTTTTTCACGTGTTTTTGGACTAAATACCGTAGTATATTTATATAATATTATACACTTCTTTCAAACAATCATCCTTGGGTAGTGTGCCAAGTACAGATGCTACATTCCCTCTAATTATAGCAATGCCCAATCTCTGAGTTAAGAAATATCCTGCTCTGTGATCCCTCGTCTCCTGCACCAGAGCTTTAGAAACAGATTTTAATAATCCTAAAGCATCTGGTCCAAAAGAGCCGTAGGTTTCGACAGCGAAAGGTACAAATTCATATTGCTGAGCTATTTCTATGTATTTCCTTTTTTTCCTTATCTCAGCTTGTTTGGCAGCTTCACCTGGTCCTTCTAGGGAAAATCCAATGTTAGACATTGCCAAGGTGTCAACACAAGTTACGTCCCAGACGAGGGGTTTTCCATTTTTCCATGGAATCATGGTCATTCCGTCTGGTCTCTTACCATCTTGTCTGAAAAGACCTGATGGTTCGAGAACAGCTGGAATGTGACATGATCCCAATGCTCTTTTCAAGGTGTTATTTAAATCCCCGTGTCGACTGTACCGTCCTCTGCTTTTAGAACAACTTAACCCATGGTGACCTTTTTCATCTACTTCTGAACCACAGGGGCACACATGGGATACACAAATATCTGAACCTAATCTTAGTCCAATAGCAACTCTCAAGGTTATATCATCTAAAAAACATCCAACATTTGCACTGGGTAAAGCTTGTAACCAAGCGCCTGACTCTTTGGTAGAGAGGGACATTAATCTAGCTTTGTCTTTTAGGGTAGCTTCTGATATAAATGAAGCATGCTTATTCGTAATCAAGGGCTTAACCCATTCACTTTGCTGATTTGTTAAAGGCAAGGGTGTAATTGTATCAATAAGATGAATGAATCTTTCCAAAGCTGGTTTCTTGGTCATTTCCAAACTAAATGATGGACAAATTTGGGAAACTAGCACTGCAACGGAGTTAATAGAAGCTATGAAAGCGGGTAATGCTATTTCCTCCGTTCGTCCAATTCCCAAACCGCCAAGATTTACAGGGAATGTAGCTTGTCTCCAGGCATTAAAATCTAATTTGACATTTAAGAGTGATTCTAAGGCTTTATGTATCATCTCATCAAACTTAATTAAATTTAAAGATCCATACTCATAAGCTTTGCAAGTTCTTAATAAGTAAACAAGTTTTGGAAGATTAAAACAATTCTTTAAGATAAAAAAAGCGTGGTGAGCATGTAAAAGATTCAACCGATTTACAAGGATATCGATTTTTACAATTTTCTTGTCAATTGAGCAAGGTATACCCTGAGGTAAAAGAGGAGAACCTAATAGGGTCAATTCGTTTTCTTTTGGAAAAGAGATATCGGGAAATTTTTCAAGAATGGTGTCTTTGATGGATTCTGTTAGAGTTGAATTCTTTATAAAAATTTCACATTTTTTCAAATTTAGCTCTAAGCCCAAAGTAGATCCGATATTTATAACAGTATCCAGGTCATCGAGTATAGTATTTACTGGACCTCCTAAGGTACCATCATCTAAATACCATAGATTCAAGGGAGATTTTAATGAAGTGATTAATTGTTGGATCGTTATACAGAACAACAAGGGACCCAAAGGATCACCTTGTTGTACACCTCTGTCTGATATAATGCAAGTACCTTGATAGTTCAGAGAAGATGAATTTCGGTACATCTGACTAATAAAAGAAAAATATTCAGGAAAAAATTTCCCCACCTGCAGTAGTAGTTCATCCCGATATATCTCATTGAACGCATTTCTAAAATCTAATTTCAATAATACTTCAGCCTCTTCAGTTCCCTTGTCCAAAAATTCTCTGGTTGCATGTACTACGACTTCTGCACCATTTGGTGTTCCAAAACCCAACTGCCTAGGACGTAACGTGTTTCCCATGAATTTCGCCCTTAGATTCACGAAGCCCAGTCTTCCGATTAATTCTATCAAGTTTGGGCAACTAATAGTCTTTTAACTATGTCCACAAAATTTCCTGTTTTATTTGAAACGAATTATGAATAGAATAGAATATACCTTGTTTATACTGCCGAGGTAAGACTGAAAAGTCCCTTTACTCCAGCTATTAATTATGTCATATTAATAGAATTTTCTTTTTAATAGGATACTAATTACGTCTAAGATCTAATTGATCTCGTCACTACTCAACTTCCTACGTTGAACAGGCAGAAGCGCTGTGCAATGCACCGGTGATTGTCACCGGGTTTATTGATCAGCTAGGTTGGCGGAAATAGAGTCACGCCAGTCACTGGAGCAAATATCTGTCTGCTCGCCAAGGTATTGGTTTTCCCTGGAAAAATTTCACTCCCTGTTTGTGCAATATCCTCTCGGATCAATAGGATGACGGATTCTGATATGTTTGTGATTGGATTTTTTTATATAAACATTGTCGCTGTATTTATTTACAATATAATATTACATTGGATGTGTTTCCAACCGTTTAATTTGGTTCGCATAGTGCATAGGATTAGTCGAGTGTTTGACGTGATTGTACAGTTGGACTTACTTTCGTTTCAATTAATTCATTCACACCCACCTCAGTAGCTTGATCGATAAGGGGACGGACTCGTAACCTGGAGGTCGGTGGTTCAAGTCCCGGTTTCAGCGTAGATTTAGTAAAGCGAGTTTGAGTATTTGCAATAATACGAAAACGATTAACACAATTATGATGAATTTTTTTTTATTATCATATTTGTGTTAATCAGTTTCGTGATATCCCAACTACTCAAACTCGCTTTACTAAATCTACGCTGAAACCAGGACTTGAACCACCGACCTCAAGGTTACAAGTCCGCCGCCTTATCCATAGAGCTACCGAGGTCGGTGTACTATAATATATATGTACACTTGTACATAATAATGTTTATAATGCTGTACTTATAGCATTGGTACAGCATAAACATGGAGTACAAGTACATAATATTATGTACTTGAATATAGCATAGACCCATTCAAAGTTCCAGTCACTGTAGAACTAATCTGAAGCAGCAGTAGCATAGACATCGTACGTAAGAATTAAAGAAAGTTGGTAGCACTCAGATCCAGATGAATATTTTGCTATGTATAATGTAAACAAACCTAGAATGAAGTGAATGTTGGCTTGTAGAGGTCTTTAATCTTTATTATAATAATAACACTCTTTAGTGGAAGGTAACCACCAGGCGAGGTTAATGCTGAAAGCATTTTCTACCACCTAACCCTTAGAGTCTTATTATTATGTGGTCACAAACTCAAATTAATGCACAGGGTGGGATTCGAACCAACGGATCCCTTCGCTACCTGGATTATCAGACTAGCGAGTCAACCACTTGACTACCAGTGCACGGTTTTTTTTTCGGATTTTTTTTCTCCTTTTTACTTTCCTTATTACAAAGAAAAAAATTAAATAATTATAATAATACAAATATTTGAAGGTCAACAACCACAAAAATTATTAGTATTGACACCCAAAATCATTTTTTTTTTTGCTTTCTTTTTTTATTTATTTTTATGGCAGGATTCTCACAGGAGTGAGCTCTTTCACCCAACCATTCTTTGAGAAACAGGACTGGTATTACTATACTTACTAACACTTTTGCTGACATAGAGTATCTTTATGAAAGGGTTTCTTAAGCTGAACAGATGAATGGCGCTAGGTTTGTTCATAATGATGTTGTATGGTTTCCTTCCGACTGCCAGCTGTAATACGATGTCACCTGTTGTAAGAGAAAATATTAGTTAAATACATAATATTCATTATTCAAGAAGAGAGTTAATATTATATTTTTGTATAAAATAAATCATAATAATGCTTTTTATTGGAAGGTAACCAACCACCAGGCGAGGTTAATGCTTAAAGCATTTTCCACCTGACCCTTAGAGTCTTATTATGTGGTCACAAACTCAAATTAATCAGGAAAAATTCATGCACTGGGTGGGATTCGAACCAAAGGATCCCTACGCTACCTGGATTACCAGACTAGCGGCTTAACCACTTGACTACCAATGAATAAAACATAGTTGTGTGATTTTTTTTAGGAACAAAATAGAGTTTTTTTAATGGTAATGGCCGCATCTACTGTCGTGCCTTCGTTCATCATAGTCAAAATAACAGCAAAACTAGAAGAAGAAAAAATCCTTTGGCCATAAGAAAGTTCAAGCACCATTATCTACATGGTTTCAATTAGGAACTGGTTCTGAATTCAAGCTGACTGTCGTAAGATGAGCTCTAAATTCTCCAGTAATCTGTAGAGATTCTAGGAAATTCCATTAACAGGTTTAATCTTCTTCTTATCTTTATTTATTATAAGAATTATCTTGTTTTTTTTTCCATCACATGTAGAATTTCATGTGTTGTTTGTTAAAACCCATTATTTGTCAAATATGTACATGACATTGTCACTTTGTGTGAACTGCTGAAAAAAAGACTACATCGTTCTACAACAACGTCTGAAACTTTGAACTTTTTTATATATAAATTATATATCAGATGTGAGACCTATGACCAAACCCAAACACTAATGTGAAACCTATGTACAGAATTGAGTAAAAAAGAGTCATTGCAAACGGTTCAGGAATTTTCAAAAAATAGAAAACAGCAAGTCTAGGCAACCAATTAGGCGAGGTTAATGTTTAAAACGTTTTCTACGACCTAACCTTCACCGTGCTGTTCATATACTAAACATATATGATTAGTTAATCACAAACTCAAATAAACGAAAAAAAACCTATGCATTAGGTGGCATCCAATCCGCGGATCCATCTTCTTCACTAATTAGTTTCGAGTTTTCTTTTGTGTACTATGTGTTTGCGTCTGTGTCTGTACTATGCAGGCGTCTAGCCGGGGGAGGGGGGGGAGAGAACCCCCCGACATTTCAAGAAACCCCTGAAAAACTGAAGTAGGTATGCAATCAGCAAAATAGAACATCCAGCCCTTAAAATCCCCGCCCCTGCGAAGTTTTGATCTAGCTACGCCACTATGTGTGTGTGTGTGTGTGTGTGTGTGTGTGTGTGTGTGTGTGTGTGTGTGTGGTGTGCAATGGCCTGGGTGCACCAACTTGTATAATTATTACATACAAAGGAAATACGTATGTCCTCACGATGGTTGATCGCACATAGAAACATGTGGTTCAGAACGAGCCAACTTTTCCACTCAACTTGGCTAGAGACCATCACTCCCCTCAGCTGAAGCCAAGCTGGTTACACCAACAACATCGTATGTCCTCTGCAAGAATTCAGTCAAGTAAATCTCTGCCGGGACTCCTCGAGGTAAAAGTAAATACCTACTGATTATCATGCTTATGTACATGTACATGCATGGCTATGTACTCATACTCATGCCTATGTATTCATACTCTCTGTAGGTACAGTATACCTCCTTGTATACGCGAAGTTCATACAGATAGATCTGTCGGTAAATAGATTTCAGTGGCGCAGTTCTACTAAAAGTAGGACCCCCCCCCCTCCTCCCATTGGTAGTGGAGTGGTCTGTGGTAATGACTAATGGCCACATTATGAAACAGGATTAAAGTTAAGATAAGCCAGACAACCACGTCCTCAAATCGAGTTGCGGGATAGTATCCACTCAAAATTGTATTTCATGAAACCATGGAATATACATAAGACCTTTTTGACTGCTGGAGTAAAGGGAATTTTCAGTCTTACCTCGGCAGTATAAACAAGGTATATTGTATTCTATTCTATTCTTATCGTGTTTTATAATTTGGCCCTAAATGGCAACCAGGGGTTCCGGTGATTCCAAGTGAGTCACTAGAGTCTTGCTTTAATGGTACTAAAATTTCGGCACTAACTGACCTACTGTAGGCCACTAACCGACTTGGAGCTTGATTGATAAGGCGTCGGACTTGTAATCTGGAGGTCGGTGGTTCGAGTCAGAATTGGTTCTCAGAACTTTATGCATCTAGGACAGCTGTTGTGGCTCCGTGTACACTGTACATCGTCATCTGGGATTAAAAGAAGAATAGATTAGGAATTAGATTACCCACAAGTCTGCACTGGTAGTCAAGTGGTTAACGCGCTGGTCTGGTAATCCAGGTAGCGTAGGGATCCGTTGGTTCGAATCTCACCCAGTGTATGATTTTGTCTATTACATAATTTCTCCCAGGGAAAACCGATGCTTAGTCATGACTGAGTTCTTGAGTCTGTTTCACCCTAAGGACTAATTGAATACACAAAATCGATAACTTAAATCATTGCTTAGCACCGCCACAGAGGTATTACAAAATCGTCTATCAATTCCGCCCTAAGAACCACAACAGTCCAACATTTTCTTTCTCAAGTACGAATTTGCTGGCAGAAGGCGGGGCACTTGGCAAAAGTAAAGACACTCCCAATTCTCTAGGTAGTTTGACCATCAGCAATCCTTCTGTTTGTTTATCAACACTAGCAGGATACTACCAACCTATCGTTTTATTCGTTGAATGAACCAGGGGATGACCTCTGATAAGAATTTGTTTATTCAATTATTATAAGAAGCATTAACTAATAATAACTAGTTATATATTCAGATTGTTCGGTTAAGTACAGTGTACATTCAAATCCCACCAAAAAACTACCGTTCAAAAAAGGGCCAAGTTCCAGAACTCCTGTCCAAAAAGGTTTTGCCAATGAATGCAGTGATATCTTGTTGGCGGCCAAGTTATCTTGGTACTAAACTATTTCTTTTATTAAAACCTGTTTTCTGAGTTCCTCATTTTGTATGTTTTTAACTGCAAACTATCCTCTAACTTGGCCAGTTTTGATCCCATCAGTTGTATGGATTATTACGACGATATGTATACAAAATGGCAATAAAATCTTCACAAGGAACGAAACTGGTATCGAATAAAAGTTTTTCGTGTGTAGATACTTATGATACTCCAAAAAATCTCAATTTACTCAACTTGAAGATTAGGTGCGAAATTCAAAGTAATTTATAATACCTCTGTGGCGCTAAGTCAAGGATTGCGTACTGTTTAAGATAGGGAAAACTGACGCTTGTTATAGAATTTGTCTATTAATTTCGACCTAAAATGCGAATAATAAAAAACTACAAAAATGCGTTACGTAAATATTGAAGGGGCTTTTTACCGAACCAAATGTGACTCACCCACCAAGGTAGGGGAAGTGAGTGTGTGAGAAAGAGAGAGAGAGAAAGAGAGGGAGAGGGAGAGAGAGAGGGAGAGAGAGAAAGACAGAGAGAGAGGGAGAGGGAGGGAGAGAGAGAAAAAAGAGAGAGAGTAAAAAAGCTTTTTTTACTCTTGCCAAGAATTGTACTTATAAGGCTAGACACCTAGGTGAAATAACTAAGTTCCATGTTATCTATTGTGAACTAGTTTACTTGAATGTGTTTCATTTTGCATTTCAAGTTCAAAGTTGGCAAGCACAGCCGGTATCTGAGCCTTGAAAAAAATATATAGTTAACTAGAGTCTGTTGAAAAAAAAGACTGGTCGATAGAAACTTTTTTTGTACTGGGAGTATTATACTGTATTGGATTTCCTTTGTTGTCTTTATTATTATCTGACCTGGTTACAATTAACACTGGGACCTAATTAGATCTATTGTGACCAGTTGATTCTACTTTGATTTAACGTCCTGATTGAGGTATGTAGATAGTCAGGACGGAGGTTTTACCCTCCATTCGCTGGGAATCGTACCAGCTACCCACATTTACCTCACACAGCCTGGGTAGGGCCGGAAATACTAGCCTCTCGTGTTTGGAAGGAACAGAATTTTCTTCGAAAAGTCTGCCCCAACCAGGGATCGAATTCGGGATCTCTGGACTACGGGCAGTAGTCACAATCATTACGCCACGGAGGCTATTTGTTGTCTTACTGACGAAAAAATCTTTTACGCAAAATAGAATAATAATAATATCGCCTTATTTATACTGCCCGATTAAGACTACTAAAGTCCCATTATTCCAGCAGTAAGCCCAAGACACATTATTATGTGGTAAAAATCCCAAATGGGAGGATAACTTGTCATGTCCCGGTTGGGTTGGGTGGAAGAGATTGCCCTCCATCACCGCAGCCGAGTGGTGTAGCATAGGCATTCACGCATGTTGACTGGGGGGTTCGATTCTCAGCAGGACAGAATTTTTTATGCACTGTACTTGAATGAACGAGGCACACTCAGAGAACGTGAGGGAATATGAGCCCTTTCAAATTTAACGCTGGTGCATTATTTTGATATTTATTATTTATATTTCAATCTTAAAGTTGAGAAGAAAATTTAGTTATTTTACCATAGTAATCTACACACCAAAAACTATCAATCGATACCCCCCTTGATGGGTTTTCAAATTAAGTCACTTGTGGTTCGCAAAAAAGCCCCTTCAATTGTTACGCTAACACATTTTTGTATGTTTTTATAATTCGTATTTCAAACTTAAAGTTCAGAAATTGATGAAATTCCAAAATTAAGTAGTAAATTTAGAGATTGTTTTCGACTACCATAATAATATACACAGCTATTATTCTATACCTCATTTGATCGGTTATTGAATTAATCCAATTTTTGTTTCGTTAAAAACCCCTTCTTTTTTCACTTCAATTTTTACTTTCCTTATTTACTCCTACAAAGAATCAGTGGCGAACAAATAAAATAATTTATAATTGATTTAGAATAGTGATGGAGACTCTTAGTAACGCTACCCACAAAACTTTAATATTAAAATCTTCATCTAGAATATGATGCGAGGAAATACGTCAATGCATTATTTTGGAAATTGAAGGGGTTTTTTAACGTAATAAAACTGGCTTAATTTAGAAACCCATCAAGGGGCATATTGAATAAGAGTATTTGGTGTGTTGATCATTATGATAGTACGTACGTTTTTTTTTTTTTCTTGGCTTGTTTTCTTGATACATGAAAATAATCTCTAAAGTTACAACTAAACTTGAAGATTGAAATAGGAATGGATACAAAATGCGTCACCGTGAAAATTGAAGGGGTTTTTAGTTACAACTAAACTTGAAGATTGAAATAGGAATCAGCATGACAATTGAAGGGGTTTTTAACGAAACAAAATTGGAATAATTTAGTAACCGATCATGTACTGTGTAGATTATTTTGATACTCGAAAACGATCTATTATTAAATTTACTACTCAACTTGAAGAAAGAATTTATAAGAATAATAGATACCTACAAAAAAGTTACAGAGTAAATCCCTTAATTTGGAATTCCATCAACTTCTGAAATTGAAGTTTGAAATACAACTTAAACATACGAAAATGTGTTAGCGTAACTACTGAAGGGACTTTTTTGCGAACCAAAAGTGATTTAATTTGAAAACCCATGAGTGGGGGGTATCGATTGAAAGGTTTTGGTGGGTAGATTACAATAAAATATCTAAATTGACTTCTTAACTTTAAGACTGAATACGAATAATAAATATCACAGAAATGCACTAGCGTTAAATTTGAAGGGGCTTTTAAGCGAACCGAATGTGGCTTTTTTTTAAACCCATCAAGTGAGGTATCGCACTGAAGTTTTTTTGATCTGTACTGTGTATATTACTATGATAAAGATATCTAAATTTACTTTTCTACTTTAAGATTGAAACACAAACAATGCATATAAAAAATTGCAAGCGTTAAAATTGAAGGGGCTTTTTAGCGGAACCGAATATGACTTCTTTTTGAAACCCATCAAGTGAGGTATCGCACTGAAGTTTTTATTACCTACTATAATAAAGAACCTACATTTACTTGAAGATTTGAAGTTTTTGATAACCACAACTTGAAGATTCAAATACGAATAGATTCCTACTGATATGTCACAGTGTTAAAATTGAAGGGGCTTTTTAGCGGAACATTCAGTGCGGTATCACACTGAAGTTTTTGGTGGGAAACCGCTTTAAGTATGACACATAGACACATGTGTCTCTCATTTCACAAGTGGAGTATCACATTGATGTTTTTGGTGTCCACATGAGTGCCGTCTTCCGTGGCTCAGTGGTTAAGAGAATTAGTTACTGACCCGGAGGTTGCGGGATCGAATCCCGGCCGGAGCAGAAATTTCTAAATAAGTGTTTCCGTTTCCGGAATAGCATGGATGTAAAGCTAAAGTTCCCTGAAGTAATGCAAAGGCGGTTTCGGGGCATAATTACCTACCTTATTTTTAAGAAAAAATAAAAGATAAAAAAAGATAAGTGGGAAACCGGTTTGAAGATTCAAATACAAATAATAGATTCCTAAAGATATGTGGCAATGTGACACTTGTGACAGTGTTAAAATTGAAGGGGCTTTTTAGCGGAACATTCAGTGCGGTATCACACTAAAGTTTTTGGTGGGAAACCGGTACAATATGACACATGAGTCCCTCATTTCACGCCACTGTCCTCACCACAAACCGTAGTCCGTACTCATCCTCAATTATCCTCATATTCCTCATCACACTGTACCCATGTCAGCCTACAGATACATACGGTGAGGTCCGCGCTCCTAGGCCCCATATCCACGTCACTGCAGTGTGGCTTCAACTACATGGGTTTATGTGAGTCCAAGGCTACGCCGACCTTGCTGCGAAGATACCTGTGAGAAGATACAGAAGTCAATCACAGTGTTGGTTTCATACCGAATCGGTATGCAGTTCAGTGTTGCCAACCGTAGGGATAAATCCCTACATGTAGGGATTTTTTCTGCATTTTTGATGATGTAGGGATGTAGGGACGGATATTTTGAAAATGCTCTAAACGTAGGGATTTTTGGGAATCGCCAAAAACAGTCAAAGTACCTAGGTACTCTGTCAATCCTGTCAAAATAAAATAAAAATAATAATAAGACCTACTAAAAAAAACTATATTCAACTTGATAAATTGTAACTTTTATGTTTTTTCTTTCTTCTTATTTTCCTCTTTCCTCCCTTTTTAGTGACATGGAACAAAAAAAAGAGGTAAATACTATATTATTATAGCAAATAATATATTTATATATTAATAATAATGCATCAAATATGGGACCTAAAAATGTAGGGATATTTTCCTAAAAGTAGGGATTTTTTTTGCTTCTGGTAGGGATTTTCTCAAAAACCAGTTGGCAACACTGATGCAGTTCCGCGAAAATCGTTGAGCGCGCCAGTGCAACGTAGTTTGTGGTAGTTTTTACTTACTCTCACCGGTATAATTTACTTACAGTTCATATTTATAAACTTATTTATTCTATTCATAAATGGGCACAGTGCCTTGTTCCTCAGATTTGGAAGACATTTTTTATATTTTTATAATTTATTATAGTTAAAAAAAAAAAAATTGTTGATATTTATGTAGTGGTGAAACAAATATAAACTAGATATATAGAACTAGATAATATAAATACAAAAATTATTCTATTTTTGTATTTCTATTATTTGCATACCTTATCAAAGCAACTAATGAAACTTTGCTTAAATTGTTAGCAAAGAGAGACTCTTAAGTCTGACGGCGCGCGTCGGCAGTATAAATAAAGTTTTTGTAATAATTACAAATACAAATTATTATTACTTATAAGGGATTTTTTTTCACTAATGAATTGATTTAATCGTGACTGTGTTTGTCTAGTAGTAATTTGATTGTGATAATTGTGTGTGATTATTCGGTAAATTTAAATTTAAATCTGTCAATTAGGAATTATGCACTGGAGCTTTGCATAATTTGATTATGCAAAGGAATAACTAACTAGTTTGATTTGTATACTGTGTTCTTTTGGCAGCTCACATAGTGAGCAGTACATTAATAAAATATATTAATTGTTCCCCCCCCCCCTTATTAATTGTATCCATTTGTTTATTTATACCTTTAAAGATTAATAACGATGAATGTTATTGTAATTAATATTTAGTAGGGCGAGTTTAGGTAATTGTGATAATGTTATCATATTTGTGTTAATTACAATCGTGATATCACAATTACTCGAACTACCTCTACTAATTAATGTTTGCCTAACTTGGGACTCGAACCACCGATCACCAGGTTAAGACTCCGCCACTTTATCGATTGAGCTACTGAGGTCGGTTGCATACTATAATAATTATTATTTATTGATTGAGTTTGTAAAAATTCATTTCGTGTACATGTAATCATTATCAATTACCTACAAAAAAAGGAAAGTAAAAACAAACAAAATTCAATTAAATTCATTCAACTATTTTTTCTGCGTTCCTTAAATCTTAAATTCGAGCAAAGTAAAATCAATAAATCAAACATTGCGCAATTTACTTTATGATAAAGTTAATAATTCAATCAAATATATCCTAGATATATCAAGAGATAGTAGTGCTAGAGAGCTCATCCTGAATCTTGAATCGCCTGCCGCCCAAGACCGACCTAGGTAATGGATCGAAGAGAATCACTAACAATGTACTAGTTAATAAAGGAGCCTTTATTTAAGTAGAAGTACCACTAGGTGGGTCCATTTCGCCAGCACCACCACCTTTAAAATGTAATGTTTTTTTTACATGGCTAATTTGTGCTTATTTTGTGCTTCTTTGTGCTTCAAACCCCGAATTTTGTGCTTCAACGATGAGGGCGCTACGCCCATTTCAATTTGGTGGTGCTGGGGAAACGGTAGAACCACCACTTTCGAAATGTAATGTTTTTTTTACATGGCTAATTTGTGCTTATTTTGTGCTTCTTTGTGCTTCAAACCCCGAATTTTGTGCTTCAACGATAAGGGCGCTACGCCCATTTCAATTTGGTGGTGCTGGGGAAACGGTAGAACCACCACTTTCGAAACGTAATGTTTTTTTTACATGGCTAATTTGTGCTTATTTTGTGCTTCTTTGTGCTTCAAACCCCGAATTTTGTGCTTCAACGATAAGGGCGCTATTGCGATTTTTCGGAGACCCCCCTCCCCCACACCCATTTCCCCAGCACCACCACTTTTGATTCGTAATACTTTTTTGATGTCAAATTAATCCTTGAATTTTGTGCTAATTTGTGCTTCAAACCCCGAATTTTGTGCTTCAACGATAAGGGCGCTACGCCCATTCCACTTCGGGGGCCCCTGGGGAACCACCAGAACCACCACTTTCGAAACGTAATGTTTTTTTTACATGGCTAATTTGTGCTTATTTTGTGCTTCTTTGTGCTTCAAACCCCGAATTTTGTGCTTCAACGATAAGGGCGCTACGCCCATTTCAATTTGGTGGTGCTGGGGAAACGGTAGAACCACCACTTTCGAAACGTAATGTTTTTTTTACATGGCTAATTTGTGCTTATTTTGTGCTTCTTTGTGCTTCAAACCCCGAATTTTGTGCTTCAACGATAAGGGCGCTACGCCCATTTCAATTTGGTGGTGCTGAGGAAACGGTAGAACCACCACTTTCGAAACGTAATGTTTTTTTTACATGGCTAATTTGTGCTTATTTTGTGCTTCTTTGTGCTTCAAACCCCGAATTTTGTGCTTCAACGATAAGGGCGCTATTGCGATTTTTCGGAGACCCCCCTCCCCCACACCCATTTCCCCAGCACCACCACTTTTGATTCGTAATACTTTTTTGATGTCAAATTAATCCTTGAATTTTGTGCTAATTTGTGCTTCAAACCCCGAATTTTGTGCTTCAACGATAAGGGCGCTACGCCCACATAAAGTTCTCAACAATTGTCTACAAATTCTCTCCCTAACCTTGTGAACTGCACAGTGTAGCCAGATGTTCAAACATCTCTGAGCATGCAGGGTACCATTCAATTTGCGCGTGGGATTTTTTCATTCCGTATGTATTCAAATTATTGAACAAAGCATATAAATTAACTATTAGCAATACGATTAGTATCTAAGTAACTACTAAACATAGTAAAATTAAATAGATATGTATCTAAATAGATATGTATATGTATCTAAATGGATATACAGGGTCTTCATAAAGTCTCACCCAGGCCTAGGTTCCTCGAAAACGACTCAGAATATCAAAAAACGAAAAAACCCGTATTCCTTTATATTTAGGGGGAATGATTTTCAGACAAAAAAATTTTGCCTACACGGCCCCAGTCAGGCTGGGCATGGACCAACTTTAAAATTATAAATAGAATTGTATGTCTTGTGGCATATTGTTTTAAAGGTCTTATTGAGAGAAGTTCATTACAATAAATTTCAGTGTGCTACAACTTACCGTTCTCGAGATACAGGGTCGGACGTCCTGCGTAATATCCCTATATTTTGACCTATAACTCGTTAACCGTAAATTATGGAGAAATTTTTTCTTGATAATAAGAACTCCTTATAGCAAGAACTTTCGAACAAGTTAAAATTTGATTTGTTTTTTCGTTAAATTTTTTTCGACTGTTCGTCCGGCTGGCTGACGAAACCGACCAGAAACTAACATCAACAGAGTATGTCGAGTTATAACTTGTTCGAAAAGTCTCATCATAAGGAGTTATTATTAACAAGAAAAATTTTCTCCATAATTTACGGTTATCGAGTTATAGGTTAAAATATATGGATATTACGCAGGACGTCCGACCCTGTATCTCGAGAACGGTAAGTCGTAGCACACTGAAATTTATTGTAATGAACTTCTCTCAATAAGACCTTTAAAACAATATGCCACAAGACATACCATTCTATTTAAGATTTTAAAGTTGGTCCATGCCCAGCCTGACTGGGGCCGTGTAGGCAAAAATTTTTTGTCTGAAAATCAATCCTCCTAAATATAAAGGAATACGGGTTTTTGCGTTTTTTGATATTCTGAGTCGTTTTCGAGAAACCTAGGCCTGGGTGAGACTTTATGAAGACCCTGTATATTATGTATAATAATAATATAAAGATCATAACGTTAAATTATGTTCATCAGAGATACTTGAATGCTTTATTATACTTACTTAATATGAATTGATGTTTCATCTATCCTTTATTTTTCGAGGGATTAAGTTTTTGGAACAACAACAAAAATAAATTGCCTACCATACCCTAATCAGGCTGGGCACGAACCAATTGTAAAATTAATTAAAGATCCCACTAAGAAAAAGTCATTGCAACAAATTTCAGTGAGCTATACGGGGATAAAGGGGATACGGATTAAATTCAGAGAAACCCAGGCCTGGGTGATACTGTATGGAAGTGGAAGCTCTGTATAAGATAATATACTATGTATATACAATATACCTATTCATTAGTAAATAATATACAATATACTCTAAGAAAAAAAATGCTAACGAAAAACTTTAGGTAAGGGGTAGGTCGATACTAAGACATATTCCGTGGTTTAACGATTGTGAATATAGCCCGAGGTCTAGAAATCCTTAGTTCAATCTCGGGTTGTGCTAAAAGATTCTACCAATTTTTTTCCTCCCAACACGTGAGACCGCTATTTCGGGCCAACCTAGGCTGATAGAGATTAATTGATATTTATTTCGCAATCTTATTGCCTTTTTCACATATTTAAAACAATATTCTGCACTCCTTTTTGTACATACATCATTCTCGTCCAACATACATCCTGAGATCATTGAAATTGATTTCTTAGTGGTTGTGTAGATATCTTTGTGAAAAACTTGAATGACACTAAAATATATCAAAAAGATTGACATTAATGAAGTTTAAAATTAAAAATATTTGAAGAATTTTGAGAGAGAAAATTGAAAACTGCAGCCGTACAGGCGCCTGGCTAAAAGTATAGTAGATTAATATGAGTAGTTGGTACGATTTCCAGCGAATGGAGTGTAAAACCCCCGTCCTGACTACTTATTATACATCAGATCAATTATATTATACAAAAACCAAATATAGAATCAACTTGTCAAAATATTCTCATTCATTCGGTTGGAGAAGTAATTGGGTAGTTTCCACTTAATGCCTACGAGAATCAGGTCAGAAAATAATAGATAGGTACAATGGTACATTGTACTTGTAAAGTATGTAGGTAGCTATTGTGTTAGCAAACATACCCTTCTTGGGCTAATTGTCGGAACCAGCTAGGCAGGTACCTACTCATGAATTCTGTTGTGTGAGACTTTTTTTTGTTATACAGGGTGATATACTTACGTAATTATAAATTTAATTGGCATTCAATAAAAAAATCTGGTCTTTTTTTATTGATGGTATTACACTTATGGAGTGTACCTATCGGTATATTAGTGTGCATCTATATAGGTACAATAAATTGCGCTTTGCCAGCCTCCGTGGCGTAACGGTTATAACTACTGCCCATAGTCCAGAGGTCTTGAGTTCGACTCCCGGTTGGGGCAGACTTTTCGAATTCTGTCCCCTCCAAAGTCGTGAGGCTGGCATTTCCGGCCCTACCCAGGCTTGGTGAGGTTAATGTGGGTAGCTGGTACGATTCCCAGAGAATGGAGGGTAAAACCCCCGTCCTGATTGTTAGATATAGTAATGTCATGTCCCACCCCTTTGAAGTTAACTCAGGCTGTCCACAAGGTGGGCACCTCTCGGGTTGTCTTTTTAATATTTACATTAATGATATCTTACAATCTGTGCAAAACGTGTCTAGTTGGCTGTTCGCGGACGATTTTCGCATATCCTCAGTGGTGAATGGTCCTGCCGACTATATGGCGCTGCAATCGGCTCTTAACGCGTTGGTCTCGTGGTGTGGGGATAATAGGATGGTTCTGAATGTCGATAAATGTTTAACCATTACTTACCATCGTAAACACCAACCTCTTGTATTTAATTATTCCATCCATGACCAAGAACTAAATAGAGTTAATCAAGTTAAAGATCTGGGTGTTATTATGAATCATGATTTGAAGTTCAACAATCATTATGAGCAGGTGAGCGGTAGAGCGTTTAGAAACCTGGGATTTCTCTTTAGGAATACCAGGGAGTTCAAAAACCCTGCAACTCTGAAGACCCTCTATTGTTCACTGGTTCGATCTTCTCTGGAATATTGTTCAACTCTCTGGTCCCCCAGATATCAGGTTCATATAGATGAACTTGAGAAAGTCCAGAGAAAGTTTTTGAGATTGTTGAGCTTCAAAGTACATCATACATCAAAACATGTTAATTTTCAGGAGCTCATGAAAACTTTTAATTTACAAACCTTACAACACAGGAGAGATGTTGCTGATGTCATGTTTCTCATAAAAACCATCAAAAACGAAATAAATTGTGCTGATGTTCAGTCTCAAATTACTTATCGTACAAACTTAAAAAATACGCGCAATAAAAATATTTTCACCACCATGACTAAAAAGACTAATATCGCACAGAATAGTCCATTAAATAGATGCATGACATTATGCAACATCTTAGCAAATCCTCCTTACAATATAAATGTTCTTCATGAGACTCCTACATCACTAAAAATCAAACTTCAGGACCTTGTTTCCATCCGTGAGACCGATGCGTAGAGCCAACCTTTAGGTTTCCTTTTTTTTTTTTTTTTTTAACCTTAGTTTTAGAAACTGTTTTATTTTACTAGACCTAAGTTTTATTTTATATTAGAATAAGATAGGGAAATTGTGAAAAATGGGTAGTTCCCGTTAATTAATTTAAAATTAAAATTAAAAAAATCTCAAATCAGGACATTAAAACCGAAAGAATCAACTCGTCACAATAGATCTAATTAGGTCGCATCAGTGTTAATTGTAAGGGTTTTAATGAAAACCCTGCAACCAGGTTAGTTAATAATAATAATAATTGCGCTTTCAAAGTGTACATTTTTCAAAGGAACAATATATGAGTTCTTCAGTTCTGAATTTTTTTATTGTGTTTCAGTAAAATAATTTCTTATCTAAAAATTAATTTCATTGGGCTTATATCGTAGGTGGTATATCAAGAGCACAAATGAAACCTTGATAAGAATTGTAAATATTAAAATAAAATTTCAATTTTGTTGTTTGTGTTACCGTGAATACCGTTAGTTAAGTCAGAGTTTTGAAGCTTATACTTACATAGTGTTAAATGGATAGAGCCAACAACTTTTTTAAAATTATAATTGATGAATGTCGCCTAATCGTATTACTCATAATGACTAAAACTTGTAATTTTCGTTGTTCATACAAACAGTAACCCTAATTTAAATATGTATGTGCTTGTCCGAATCCCAAAAGTGAGGATAAGTTTTCGGGTCCCGGCTGGGTTTCGAACTCGAAGCCTCTGGTTTACGAGACCGACGCTACTACTTGACCACTGAGCAGCCGCGAGACTTGTTGAAAAGTCTATAATTTACGTGTCCTATATCATTTACATCACCCTGTAGTTTACGGTCGAATTGCTTTTACCTCAAGGGTTGCAAAGTTTAAAACTGACCTGTCTTCACAAGCATTTCAACAAAAATATTGTTGGTTCAATATTCGGTATTGGTCCTAATTGATTCCCAGAAAAAAGGTTGTGGTCAACAATGAAAAAAATGTTTATGTAAAGTAATTCATGACTTTGGTTATACAGGGTGTAGCAGTCAGATTAACCATCAGATACCCCCTATTTAGATAATTCAAAATAATTGTTTTAAGAGACTACCCCTAGTCAATTAATCAATGTTATCATGCAATTTTATTATATTATTAATAATAAGAGATCGACAAATACGAATAATTATTATCTAATATAATTATTAGATAATAATTATGTAAATAATATAGGTAATTATTAATAATTATGTAAATGAATGCGCCGCAGACTCTAATTGTGACTAACATTTTCAATTTAATTATGCAAATACCTATGTATATCTGGTTTAGTGGTCTATCCACTAAACGTATATTTTTGCTCAGGAAAAATTTCTCGAAAATTAGTATTCTTAATTGGACCAGATAGAATTCCGCTTGATGCAGACTTTCAGAAAGATTGAATAAACTGTTCTGCCACCACATGGGTATAGTGCCAACACACGACACTGGTCACTCAACAGTAACAGTTAGCTAAAAATCTCAAAATCATTAGATTTGATCTAGAAAATGTATTTAGACTGATTTTTTTGTTGCTTACTGGGTTCTTAAAACAGTTAGGGTAGAGTAATCTAAACATGAGATATATAGTATCATACATAATGATTCCTATACTGTCATTCTTAAATTTACGTGTTCACGTACCCTTTTTCTGTGTTTCTATATATTATATTGCGAAATCACAGTGTCCCCGTATTCATAATACAATCACCCTGTATTTACTCAGGGACGCATTGCAGTCATCTCAAGGATTAGATACCTGGTACTTAGGTACTTACTCTGTGTAGTCCAAAGATTTTTTCCGCCCCGAATTTAACCTGTAGATAGCAATGGCTATTTTTAGAAATACCTGTAAGTGTAAAGGTTGACGAAGAGCTGAAAAGTCGACAAAAACGTCCACTTTGGTTCATTCCTCTTTAAAACTCAGACCCTCATTCACCACCACAGCTTTTGACGAAGAAGTAGGCGCGTAGCTCGGGGAGTGTTTCTGGGAGAACTCCAAAAATAGATAGGTATTAATTTTTTGTTGTTCAAAAACCATAAAAAAAATCCTACCAAAAAGTACTATCATTCTGAAAATTCTTATACACCAACCCAGGCTGGGTAAGGTTAGCGTCACAAGGGTTGAACTTCGCTTAAAGTTTGCTTTATTTATGTTATGGTTATGACAAACGGAAAATGGTGTATTCAACGTGCCATGGACGTTGTATAACTAAAATAGACATATTATGTAAAAAAAATTCTGCCATTCAGAAAAATCCTTCTAGTATGACACAGGCTGGGTGAGGTTTACGTGGAAAATCCTCTTAACCTCACCTACCCTATGTTGAGCCGTGAAAAGCCTGCATCTCAAGAGTTTAAATTTGAATGGTCACCCTCTTCACTAGTGTATGTATGACTTTACTTGTGGTGAAGCACAAGGCCTCTTCACAATTTTTGTGGGTAGCGTAGAATTACTAAGAGCCTCCTGTACTTTTCGAATTCTATTACATTAATTTCTTTTTACTCTGGTAATGCCGCCACTAGTCGTTACTCATACAAGTAACTACTCATTTTTCCTCACGAGGTATGAGTGAACCCCGAACATCCAAGTACAGAGCAGAAAAATTACTGCGCCGCTGGGAATCGAACCCAGGTCACCATGCGTGTAATGCCTAGCGCGCTAACTCACTCTGCCACGGTGACTACCCCTCTTCACTAGTGTTTGCTTAACAGTCGTGACAGAACGGTAACTGAAGTATTCAACAAGTCTATCATATTGGCATAAATTAATTTTGTAAAAAGTACAAAGCTCTAACACCACAGTACTGTTTCTATGGCTTGGCTGTCGAAACACTAGAACCATTTTCTCGGCAGTTTAAGTCTTTGGTAGACGTGATTTCAGATACGTTACAACGCACATGTGATGATACCAGGGCCCCGGCCCTGGTAGCCATTCTTAAGCCAACGACTGTCATTAGCAGTCCAGCGTGGAAATGCCTCGAGCCTGGTAGGCACCAGGTGTCGGGAGAAGATGTTTGTTGTATGAAAATACACTTAAATAAATGAACCTATCGAAACTTAACTAAAATCAACTTAATCTCAATATATTTTGACTAAAATAATGTCACGTCGATGCGATGGCACGTTCAAATCACCAGTACTTTTCCAGTTATAAAGGTTGAGTTCTCACATTTGTGTTAATCACTTTCGTGATATAACAGATATTCAAACTCGCTTTACTAAATCCGCGCTGAAACCGGGACTTGAACCACCGACCTCCAGGTTACAAGTCCGCCGCTTTATCGATCAAGCTACAGAGGTCGGTCACTTATTAAAGTTAAGCAATATCTAGCGAGGCCAGGAGTTGGATTGATGACCATTCCTCTTCAAACGATCATGATGCTGGCTATTCCCGGCCCCACTCAAGTTGGGTGAGGTTAATGTGAGTAGCGCGTTTGTGAGTTTCGAGAAAATAGAGGGTGATATGACTATGCAGTTGGAAAGCGATGTTAAACCAAAATAAACAAATATTGTTATGTCAGAATCGATGGCATGTTGAAAATACCATTCGGTCATGGCTCACTGATGTTAGGCAACGCCCAGTGAGGTTAGGACTCAGATGAGAGACCAGTCCGGCTATTCCCTGGCCCACTCAGACTGTGTAATGTTCATATGAATAGCTACTTAATGAGTTTCAAGCGAATGGAGGGTAAAACCTCCGTCCCGATGTGACTAGTTCACCGCCTAAGCGTTTAACTGGATACTAAGCTTGGCTCAATAAAATAATATATCATTCAGTAAGCTTCTCATGAAATTACCTATACACAATACATGGGTATTTTTATGCACCATAAATAACTATGACAATAAGTTTGGATCGAACTCATTCTTAGGCTGTATTTCTGAGAAATCCCTTTAATAATATAATTGTAAAGGGAGAAATTTTAAAATATTCCTGGTACGGCAACACTGAAACTATCTCCGAGACAATGAGTCATCTATTGCAAGGTAGAACATTGGAGATAACAGCGATGTGATTTTTACTCAGTTCTTCCTCTCCTTACTTGTCTGTCTCCATGCGTATGGGAAATATACGGCAATTTGTATTGGCTATAGTAGCTTAAGTAATTGAGCACAAAATTCGGGGTTTGAAGCACAAATTAGCACAAAATACAAGGATTAATTTGACATCAAAAAAGTATTACGAATCAAAAGTGGTGGTGCTGGGGAAATGGGTGTGGGGGAGGGGGGTCTCCGAAAAATAGCAATAGCGCCCTTATCGTTGAAGCACAAAATTCGGGGTTTGAAGCACAAAGAAGCACAAAATAAGCACAAATCAGCCATGTAAAAAAAACATTACGTTTCGAAAGTGGTGGTTCTACCGTTTCCCCAGCACCACCAAATTGAAATGGGCGTAGCGCCCTTATCGTTGAAGCACAAAATTCGGGGTTTGAAGCACAAAGAAGCACAAAATAAGCACAAATTAGCCATGTAAAAAAAACATTACGTTTCGAAAGTGGTGGTTCTGGTGGTTCCCCAGGGGCCCCCGAAGTGGAATGGGCGTAGCGCCCTTATCGTTGAAGCACAAAATTCGGGGTTTGAAGCACAAATTAGCACAAAATTCAAGGATTAATTTGACATCAAAAAAGTATTACGAATCAAAAGTGGTGGTGCTGGGGAAATGGGTGTGGGGGAGGGGGGTCTCCGAAAAATCGCAATAGCGCCCTTATCGTTGAAGCACAAAATTCGGGGTTTGAAGCACAAAGAAGCACAAAATAAGCACAAATTAGCCATGTAAAAAAACATTACGTTTCGAAAGTGGTGGTTCTACCGTTTCCCCAGCACCACCAAATTGAAATGGGCGTAGCGCCCTTATCGTTGAAGCACAAAATTCGGGGTTTGAAGCACAAAGAAGCACAAAATAAGCACAAATTAGCCATGTAAAAAAAACATTACGTTTCCAAAGTGGTGGTTCTACCGTTTCCCCAGCACCACCAAATTGAAATGGGCGTAGCGCCCTCATCGTTGAAGCACAAAATTCGGGGTTTGAAGCACAAAGAAGCACAAAATAAGCACAAATTAGCCATGTAAAAAAAACATTACATTTTAAAGGTGGTGGTGCTGGCGAAATGGACCCCCACTAGGTGGTAAATTTATTATTATTAGTATTATTTTTACCACAGGGAGTGACAAAAGAGAGAGGGAAATACAGTCGGATCTGGATATAAGAGAACACAAGGGACTGGAATTTTTTTTCTTACATCCAGGAATCCAGGTTTTTCTTATAGACAGTTAATTTTCCCTTAAAGAAAAGTAACTTGAACCGGAAAATTGTTCCCTTATGTCCAGATTTCTCTAATATCCAATTCTCTTATATGTAGGTTTCTCTAATATCCAGTTCTCTTATGTGCAGGTTTCTCTAATATCCAGTTCTTTATATCCAGGATTCTCTAACATCCAGTTCTCTTATATGTAGGTTTCTTTAATATCCAGTTCTCTTATATGTAGGTTTCTTTAATATCCAGTTCTTTTATATGTAGGTTTCTTTAATATCCAGTTCTCTTATATCCAGGTTTCTCTAATATCCAGTTCTCTTCTATGCAGTTTTGACTATCCTCTTTAAGTTCTGATATTTCCTTGTGTTTCAGAACCATCCTCCATGAAGCTCTTTTGACCCACGGAGCTTGAAGAGAGGGAGAGAGAGAGAGCATGAGGCTTAATGGAGGCAAACATGGCGGCGAGTCTATGTCATCCTCTTCCACCAATGAACAAGGTAAGAAAAGCAACTGTTACATCCATGGAGGAATAAGCAAGGGAGAATTCGTGATGGCTCTAAGGTGTCCCGTACACAAACTGATAACAGCTATCCAATAATAACAGCTGATAACAGCTATCCAAATTTTTATAGTAATAACACTTTGTTGTTTGTACTAATAATTGATATAATATAAACCCTTCAAAAGCATGTAAAACTAAAGAAGAAGAATTATGTGACAAGTTCATTTCCAATAAAAGTAGTCACCGTGGCCGAGTGAGTTAGCGCGCTAGTCATTGCACGATTTTTTTCTGCTCTGTACTTTGGTTTTTTATTTTAAGTTTTTTTTAAAACTTTTTTATTTTTAAGTTGAATGTTTCACAGCTATGTTATCTTTATTTATAATACAGGTACTGTAGGAATCCGTTGGTTCGAATCCCACCCAGTGAATGAATTTTTCCTCATTGTGGTCTGTGGTGTAGCCTCCCCATCCCTTAGTATGCCTCCTCCCTTGAGTGTTGGCTTTAATAAATTATTTTGCGGATTGCATACTTTTTCAGGGTTTCTTGAAATCACGATGAAACTTGCTTTACTAATATTTGCCATACTTGGGACTCAAACCACCGACCGCCAGGTTATAATTCCACCGTTTTATCTTATCGATTGAACTACTGAAGTTGGTTAACTAAGGTTTGGCTGGAAGAGATTGCCATAGGAAATTTAATTTTTTTTTTTTTTTTTTTTTTTTTAATTTAATTGTTTATTTATGCCATATTTCACAATACATTACACATAAATTACATAATACAACTTATAGCTAGGGTTTCTAAAAATAACAATTATTTGAAAATATCACATTGAAAGAAATACATAATAATATAGTGTAAAAAGAAATGGGGGAAAAATGGTAATTAATTTTCAATTTCAGAGAGAGAGCAGAGAAATGAGTTGAAGGTGGTGGAGAGTGACAGGCTGTTCTGGTGTTTATTAAAAAGATCAAGCATTTTATTGAGGGGAGAATGTGAAGAAAAAGAATTTGATGGAATGTTAAAAAATTTAAAACCTACATTACGAGTACGACTAGATAGAGTATTGTAGGTAACTTTAGTTTTAAGATCACAGTCGATTATTTGGTTTAATATTTTAAAGAGAGTAATAAGTTGAATACGTGTATGTCTGACTTTAATCAGATCAAGGCAAAGTTGCTCTGACAGAGATACATAGGATATTAGATGAGGATAGAAAGAATTTAGTTTTAAAAAGAGCATTCTACAGAAGGTAGCTTGAACATTTTCAAGTTGTTTCATATGGACTTTAGTTTGGGGCGTCCAGATCACTGCTGCATACTCAAGCTTAGAAAGTATCAAGGATTTAAAAAGAAGAAGGAAAGGATCAGGATTACTGACAGGTTTAAAAGTTCTCATTAGAAATCCGAGAGTTCGAAAACAAGACTTAGTGACATTATCAATATGAGAGTTAAAGGATAGATCTTCACAAAATGTAACACCCAGATCTTTTTTAGTAGGGACTTTATTTAAAGGGATAGAGTTAATATTATAGGAGCTAGGAACTAGATTTTGGCGTCTACTATAGGATACAAATTCACATTTCTGAGGGCAAAATGAAAGTTTATTGGAAATGAGCCACTGTTGAATACAGTCGAGATCTATTTGAAGAAGTGATACGTCAAGAGAAGAAGATATTGGACGATATATTTTGAGGTCGTCAGCATATAGATGAAAGAAAGAATGCTTAATTACTTTAGTGATGCCATCAATCATGATAAGGAAAAAAATATTGCCGAGAAGGCTACCTTGAGGGACTGAAGATGAGGGATAGTACGAAGAAGATAAGACATTGTTATATTTAACTCGAACACTTCGACATTTGAGGTAAGATGCAAAAAGCTTCACGAGAATTGGTGGAAATGGAAAGGCATGGAGTTTTTTCAGAAGAATCTCGTGATCAACCTTATCAAAAGCAGATTTTATGTCGGTATAGATAACATCAGATTGAACACAGTGAGGTAGGATTTCAGAGAGATTATGAAGAAAACAGGCTAGGTTTGAACTTGTAGAACGAGCTTTTGTAAAACCATGTTGATGGATGGAGATAAGGGAGTAGGTATAATTACTAATTTTATTAAAAATAAGACGTTCGAAAATTTTAGCAAGGACATTCAAAGTGGCAATGGGTCTATAGTTTGATACAAGTTGTGGATCACCTTTTTTAGGTACTGGAGTGATAACAGTTTGTTTCAGAACATCAGGAAAACAGCTAAATTTGAGACAAAGGTTAAATATATATAGAAGAGCATTAATAAAATAAGGGGCACAATCTTTGATTAAAAACACGGGAATCTTATCTGATCCTGGACCTTTATTAGTTTTAAGTTGTCTGATAGCAGTGCGAATGTCATCAGGCTCAAAACAAAACATGTCCAAGTTAGACGGGGAGGCAGAACTAGTAGCCAGTGATGAGGAAGGAGTAGGTACTATGGATACTGTGGAAGGCAGAGAAGGGGTGGGTGTAGAGAGTGAGGTGGGTAGTGAGGGGGTGGGTGTAGAGAGAGTGAGGGTGGGTAGGTGGGTGGTAGTGGGGGGTGGGTGTAGAGAGTGAGGTGGGTATGAGGGGGTGGGTGTAGAGAGTGAGGTGGGTAGTGAGGGGGTGGGTGTAGAGAGTGAGGTGGGTAGTGAGGGGGTGGGTGTAGAGAGTGAGGTGGATAGTGAGGGAGTGGGTGTAGAGAGTGAGGTGGGTACTGAGGGGGTGGGTGTAGAGATGATGAGGGTGGTGGTGTAGTGAGGGGGTGGGTGTAGAGAGTGAGGTGGGTACTGAGGGGGTGGGTGTAGAGAGTGAGGTGGGTAGTGAGGGGGTGGGTGTAGAGAGTGAGGTGGATAGTGAGGGGGTGGGTGTAGAGAGTGAAGAAGGTAGTGAGTGGGTGGGTGTAGAAAGTGAGGTGGGTAGTGAGGGGGTGGGTGTAGAGAGTGAGGTGAGTAGTGAGGGGGTGGGTGTAGAGAGTGAAGAAGGTAGTGAGGGGGAGGGGTTAGAGAGTGAGGGGGACAAAGAAAGGAGGGTAGGTTGAGAGGATGGGATAAAGTCACAAGAATAGTCATATTGAGAGGGATTAAAAACAGATTGAAAATGGTTTGCAAAGGCATTGGCTATTTTTTGAGAGTCAGACGTAACCTCTCCATCTATTTTAAAGTAGGTTTGAGCAGGAGTAGAATTTTTGCCTTTCGTGAATTTCCAAAACTTTGTCTTAGATTCTAAAGAAATTTTATGTAAAAAAGAGAAGTAGTCATCCTTCAACTTCACATCAAGAGCCTTTTTGCAGACCTTAAGTTTTTCCTTGTGGAGAGTCGATATAAAACGTTTCGATAAGAGTCTTTTCTTTTGTTTGTAAAGTTTTAATGCATCACGAGACCACCACTCGGGGAACTTAGAGCGGGACGACTTTGATTTCGGTATGGCTGGAATTTTTGGTACGTGGTTTTCGAATAAGGAGTATAACTGGTTATAAAAGAAAAAAAGAGCATCTTCAGGAGCAGTTATTTCATAAAGAGGTTCCCAGAAGATATTTTGAATTTTCTCGTAGAGAACAGAAAGATTAGCTTTTTTAAAATTGTAACGAGTAGATAAATTAGGAAGAGCTAGGTCAGATGAAACAATGGGGTTGGAACTTAATAACTCCGCCCTCGAATTAGGACATCTATATTTTATCTATGTTGTTTAATCTTTTCTTGTTTATATTGTTGTCAATTTTGTATTTCAATTTTTTATCATTATTTGTCTGGCTGGGGGACTATAAACAGGGAGTAGACCAGAATTGGCTTGGTTCTGGGGGCCCTTGTCAATTATTAGCCTCCTAGTAAAGACAGTGGTATAAGTGGTTAGTCATTCCTTCACTGTCTGGCTACCATCGTTTACGATGACGCCACCCTATGATGATGATCATTATTTGTTTGTACATAGGTCCTTTTAATAAAGAATTTATTGGTAATAATAATAACTAGATGTATCTACTAATTATTATGGGTCGGAGCGATTTGAACCCACGTTCTACTGATCAGAAGTCTAAAATGACTGCAGCAGCATGAAATTTGTCACGTGCGAGAAAGCACCAAGAACCTATATAATCACTAATCAGTGAGTAGTGAGTACTTCACTCTCGAATAAGTGAAATGTCGAGTGGCGAAGAAATTTACAGAGGTGAATGATCTAGAACCAGCATATACCATGCAAGAGTGACTGAATGAGCCTGGATGCCCACAGGCCATGTGTAATAGTACAATTCTTGTTGACACAAAACAGTGAGGTATTCCAATCATAGGGGCGGAATTCTCACTCCGATAATGAAGTTATCATATTTGTGGGCTACACCCAAGTTACAACCCGAGGCATGGCCGTGTATTTATTTTTCCTAACCCTACTCTACACACTGATACATCATTGAAGAATAATAATTATCTTTTTAGTGGAGGGTAACCACCAGGCGAGGTTAATGCTCAAAGCATTTCAACCATCTAACCTCCAGAGTCTTAGTACTATGTGGTCACAAACTCAAATTAATGAGGAAAAATTCATCCATTGAGCTGGAATCGAACCAACGGATCGTTACGCTACCTGGATTACCAGACCAGCGCCTTAACCACTTGACTATCAGCCATTACCTTAGACTCTAAGGCTTCGAAGGATTCAAATCTTACCACAGCAACCGAACATACTGCAAGACAGACCACAAGCGTCCAAAGTAGCTGATGTTCCATGCCCTGCAAAAGAAATGGAACAGTTATCATTCTCTTGTTGAAAAATGGAAGAGTTATCATACTCTTGTTGGAAAATGGAAGAGTTATCATACTCTTGTTGAAAAATGGAAGAGTTATCATACTCTTGTTGGAAAATGGAAGAGTTATCATACTCTTGTTGAAAAATGGAAGAGTTATCATAATACTCTTGTTGAAAAATGGAAGAGTTATCATACTCTTGTTGAAAAATGGAAGAGTTATCATACTCTTGTTGAAAAATGGAAGAGTTATCATACTCTTGGTGAACTCAATCCTGATATCACAACTACTCTCGCTGTACTAAATATTTGCTCAACTTGGGACTTGAAAGCGAAACACCGACTTCCGATTACAAGTCCGCCGCCTTATCGATCAAGCTACTGAGGTCGGTAAGAAACAGAAGAATGTCACATTGCAGAATAGAAAAGTTATTATTATTATTATTTTTTTTTTTTTCTCCTTCTCTATATTGTACCGATTTATTTTGTAAAATAAAACAGTCATACGATAAATAAATAAATAGAAAAGTTTTCAATCAAACCGACCTCAATTGTAGAGTTGAACTTGCTTTCGTTTCAATTTATTCACTCACACCGCCCTCAGTAGCTTGATCGATAAGGCGGCGGACTCGTAACCTGGAGGTCGGTGGTTCGGGTCCAAAGTAGGGAAACAATTTAGTAAGACGAGTTTGAGTAATTGTGACGTCACGAATATGAAAACTAGTTATTGGTTGACTTGGTTCTAAATCAAGATCTCCTCAAATGGGACATTTTTTGGCCTATCTTTAGTAACAATAGCCTGTTTAAATAATTACGCGTTTCCAGAGTAGATAACTCTGGAACCGAGTGAATATAACTTCTGGGTAAAAAAATCTCATGGTCAAGTCATTTCAATTTTTTCTAAACCGTAATTTGAACCCGCCACCTTCAAATCAAGATGCAGGGGTGTTAACAATATTCCGTTTATATAATAACGTGTTTCCAGGGTAGATAACTCTGGAACCGAGTGAGTATAACTTCTAGGTAAAAAAATCTCATGGTCAAGTCATTTCAGTTTTTTCCCAACCGGGGTTCGAACCCGCCTCCTTCAAATCAAGAAGCAGGGATGTTTACCTCTTCACCACAAAAATCGGCACTGAAGGGCTGCCCAAGTTATGATCCGAGGCATGTCCTATATTTATTTTTCCTAATCCAACTCTACACAATGAGGCATGGCCCTATATTTATTTTCCTAACCCTACTCTACACAATGAGGCATGTCCTATATTTATTTTTCCTAACTCTACTCTACACAATGAGGCATGGCCCTATATTTATTATTCCTAACCCTACTCTACACAATGAGGTATTGCCATACATCCTTTCGAGCCTGAATACGGCGCCATAGTGAAGAACTCAAATTACATAATACGATACTCTGTTTATGCTGCAAGAATGAGACTAAGGAATCCCTCTTTACTCTAACAGACTCTGATCGTCACACAGAATAGGGATCGTCACTGATATTAACGAGATAAGCTCGTTTGCTGAGACCGCCATTTGTGGAACTCCGCATTGAAACAAATATTCCTTCGAATCTGTACACACTCGAATCTACCAAGGAATGCATTTTGTAATATTGTGCCCGAGCTGTATAGCTGTAAACCCACACTTCGCCACAGGTCTAAATATAAAATATACGGCTCTCCATTTGAGATTTTTAAAAAGTTAAAAAGTTAAAAAAAAAAGAGTTATCATACTTTTTGTATTAATACTATTAATCACTTTCGTGATATCACAACTATTTCAACTCGCTTTACTAAATCTACGCTAAAATCGGGACTTGAACCACCGACCTCCAGGTTACAAGTCCGTCGCATTATCAATCAAGCTACTGAGGTCGGTTATGAGATTTATAGATTGTACGAAGTACAGAGAGTGTATAAAGAATAACTAAATAGGTGAAGAACTGTTCTCTGCTTTGGTGACATTGACATTTTCAAATGCGCAAATCAAGCGGGCATCAGTGCATATTGCATAATAATAATAATAATATCGCCTTAATTATACTGCCCGATTAGGACTATTAAAGTCCCATTATTCCAGCAGTATTCCCAAGACATATTATTATGTGGTAAAAATCCCTAATGGGAGGATAACTTGTCATGTCCCGGCTGGGTTTCGAACCCACGACCTCTGGAATCTCTGGATTCACAGAGTGCCGCCTTTACCGCTGAGCTACCGGGACATACCATAAAGAGTTGGGGTTTACACACTTCAGAATGGCAGAAGACATGGATTAATCAAAGGGACCCCTTGCCTCCCTTCAGGGAATATAAATATAAATAAATAATATCACCTTATTTTATACTGCTCGATTAGGACTAATGAGTTCCGTTATACCAGCAGTAAACCCAAGACTACAGGAATGAAAATTGTATTTATTGCCTGAATTCATATCATAGAAATCAATTTAAAAATAATAATATCGTCTTGTTTATATTGCCCGATTAGGACTACTTAGTCTCATTATTCCAGCAATAAGCCAAAATCCCAAATTGGAGGATAACATTTCATGTCCCGGTTGGGTTTCGAACCTTCGACCTCTGTCTTATCAGTGCTTATCGAACCTCTAGATTGCGAGTTCGCCACTTTAACGATTGAGTTACTGAGGTGATTTGGCGATCTAAAGTAAGAGGAATCTGGATAGAATAGAAAACTCTCTTTATAATAGAGAAAATCTCAGGTCCCTGCGTCACCTGTCTATGTGTAATAGAGAACTGACTATACTAGAAAGCTCTTTAGAATAGACTTTTTGCTCTGTCCCTTGGGTTCTAATATATCCAGGTTCGACTGTGGTAAAGAATGGTGCCCCTAATTCTTGGAGCACCTAGGCAGGGCCATTTTCGGGCCGGCACTGTAGGTAGGTAAGTTAGTATTGTAGAGTATTGACAGATGAAGGCAAGGCAGATAAGCCCTAAGATACGAAAAGTGATTAAAGAACGAATGTGATAGTCTTTATAGTGATAGCATTAATAATGAATGAGTCCGATACAAAGGAATATCTCATTCCTTACTCGGGTTCTTATTTTGCAAGGAAGGAAGGAATTTATTTAATTTCATTTTACAGTTTTTTCATTAAAAATCCCCTTGAAGTACAATAGCTGTTGTACTTTTAGTACTTTAGAGAACAGTACTTTATATGTAACTAGCGGGCTGCACTCGCTTTGCCAAGCCATCACCCACTCACAGTCTCACACCCTAGGAACTTAGGTGGGTATTCAATGTAAATGGGAAAAATTGAAGGGGTTGGTATTAAGAAAGACTAGAGCTAACCTTATGTTTAACTTGGCCTATATTTGTAAACAAAGCTTCTGATGTTCCAACTATACAGGTTGGCTGCATCCGAGGGAGTTATAAATAGAGTAGGTACTTGCAGAATATTAGAAATATAAGTAGTAAAAAGACCAGGCCATACTACTAATATAAGTAGTTATTGATTTAGAAAGTCATCAGAAAACAACTCAGTGTAATACAGGTAGTCCCATAGGGATGTCCTGATACATGGAAAATTGATATACAGGGTGAGCATAAAGTCTCACCCCACCCCCCGTATCTCGAGAATGGCTGAAAATACAAGAAAACGCAAAAACCCGTATTCCTTCATTTTTAAGGGAATTAATTTTCAGCCAAAAAAAATTTGCCTACAGGGCCCCAGTCAGGCTGGGCATGGACCAACTTTAAAATCTTAAATAGAATGGTATATCTCGTGGCATATTTTTTTAAAGGTCTCATAGAGAGAAGTTCATTACAACAAATTTTATTGAGCTACGACTTAAGGTTCTTGAGATACAGGGTCGAACGTCCTGCGTAATATCCATATATTTTGACCTATAACTCGTTAATCGTAAATTATGGGAAAATAAAATTTCTTGATTATAGTTCCTTATGACAAGCCCTGTCGGAAAAGGTATAACTCGACATACTCTGTTGATATTAGTTTCTGGTCGGTTTCGTCAGCCAGCCGGACGAACAGTCCGAAAATTTTTAACGAAAAAACAAATCAAGTTTTAACTTGTTCAAAAGTTCTTGCCATAAGGAGTTATTATCAACAAATTTCATTTTTCTGGAATTTACGGTCAACGAGTTATAGGTCAAAATATATGGATATTACGCAGGACGTCCGACCCTGTATCTCAAGAACGGTAAGTCGTAGCTCACTGAAATTTGTTGTAATGAAATTCTTCTTATGAGACCTTTAAAACAATATGCCACAAGACATACCATTCTATTTAAGAATTTAAAGTTGGTCCATGCCCAGCCTGACTGGGGCCCTGTAGGCAAAAATTTTTTTGGCTGAAAATTAATTCCCTCTAAAATTAAGGAATACGGGTTTTTGCGTTTTCTTGTATTTTCAGCCATTCTCGAGATACGGGGGGTGGGGTGAGACTTTATGCTCACCCTGTATTATTACGAGTATATGGATATATTTTCGATCGATATATCTATTTAATTTCTTCGGCCATGCCTCTGATGACTTTTTCGAGTGGTACGATCGATTCTGGTTGAGAGCAAGCTATAGACTAGACTCTAGAACGGAAACCTCACAAAAAAATCTGTATTGGCTAGTTGAAGTAGTTTTTTTCTATCCGTATTTTCGGATTTCCTAGATATTAGAGCTCAACCATAATGTATTTCAGTAGTTATTATGTACAAATGTACGTTGTAAACGCTAATAACCATAGTATATTATATACAAAAAAACTTCTCACTTTTATACATTACTTTAACTTAGTCAAATAATCTTGAGAAGCAATTCTCTGTTACATTACTAATATCTTCTTTTTCAGTGACGACCGTGGACAGCACTGGTCCCATTCAAGTGAATCCTATTTTTTGGTAGTTCCTGAATTGTTGTGTTCAGGAACTCGTTAACTAAAACCACACCGAGTCAGCCGACATTTTCAACAGATAGATAAATAATCTAATATGTCTGTACATAAAACAAAACTAGGTATGCAGAGAAAATGTACCGACCTCAGTGCTTGATCGATAAGACGGCGGACTTGTAACCTGGAGGTCGGTGGTTCAAGTCCCGGTTTCAGCGTAGATTTAGTAAAGCGAGTTTGATTATAGTTGTGGTATCACAAAAGTGATTAACACAAATACGATAACTTGTTTTTTATCTTCTTTTTTTTAGACTTGTAACATAACTCCCTTTTTTGAAATCAGTGTGAGGAAGTGCTCCTATTGTTTGCTGAAGAGACTGTTATTAATTAGCACTTATATAATAATTAAAAATCCATTTTTATTGCTCCGTTAATGCTATCTAGCGACAACGCTGTCGTGGCGTGCTATCGATTTTGTCGGGAGCTGCATTCCATGCGCTTTGCCGGAGATTTTCATCTCTCTCCTCTCTGTTGCGATTTGGCGAGTGCGTTCCATTTGGATATTTTCATCATAAAATTTCTGCAATGTGTTGTGAGAAATGTGTTTACAATTGATAACTGTCAGAACATCGAGCATTCATACGCGTGCTGTTTGTGTGTAAATACTTTTAATTGTTTTACAGCAATTATGCAATGATTTCTTGAATCGTTCTCAAGACGCGGGTTTGGTGTGAAAATAATTCTTGGGATTTTTACGTCTTGCTTTACCATATGTCGGTGTTTCTTGAGTTTCTGTTGGATAACATCTGTTTTCGAGCTGTTAATGGTGTTTTTTAAAGTCCTTTTGTTTACGTTTTAAGATGGATATGAGGGGTGCTTACTGAAGCGGGGAATTTTTAATTTGTACTAACAGGACAAGGGGCGTTTTTTATACCTGAAGCCACGTGAGTTTCGTCTCCAGTGTGTTTTTTTAGTCTCCCAGTGCTCTTAGAAACTCGTGCGAATATTATTTATTTTTAAAACAATTTTTTGTGCATTAGTTTTTTTTATTTTTTTAGTTTAGTGTTTACCCGATCATTTTCGTATTTTAGTTATCTCGTGCGATTTCGATTTTTTAGAATTTTGCAGTTGTTTATTTACTGGATTTTTTAAAATAATAATAATAAAACTCTTTATTGACAAGAATAATATTGACAAAGGGCGTGATTATTGCCTGAGGCAATCTCTGCCATCAAACCCATTTCTAGTTTTTTTCTAGTTCTTTTCTTGGCCAGTCATAGCAGGAATATCTTTACAGGACAATCTGTCCTCATGATATTATACAAATATACTACAACGGGTACTAAATACCTTGGTATTTTTCTGATAATTCAATTGTAAACAAAGCGGCAGGAACTCAGTAAACGTTCGGTAAAAATTATTTAAAATTACTCTTAAAACTGAAAAGTTAAAAATGAATGAAAATACTGAGTGAAATTTCAGTATAGTAAACTTCATTCACATTTACTTAAACTATATAGGGCGGGATTATTGCCTCAGGCGATCTCTACCCATTTTGATAGAATTACTTAAAGCTCAACCAGAATAAAAAATTAAAATTCCAAGGTAATTTTGTTTTTCAAAGTATGGAAAATAGTAAAAGAGGGGATCTTTCCATGAAGATTGTCTGCCCACAAATTTGTTACATAACAATTACGAACCCACAAGAATACCTACTGTAGCTATGAAGAGTGACAGTGTCCTATGGAGATAGTTAGATTTGATGACTCTATGAACATCGTTAGTGACTCTATGAAGTTTGTCAGCATATCTGAAGATTGTAACCGTCCGTAAAAATAGACAGTGCTCGTGAAGATCGTCAGTGTCTTGGATATGGAGGGAGCGTAGAATCATCTGGGCCGTCCATACAATCCTTCCCCCACCGGAAGACAGGTATCCACAGACACGGAAGTACCTTCATTTATGAGAAAATTGTCCGGCCGCGATCTTTTTGTAAGAACATTGTCCGGCCGCCAGTTTGGGGTTCCTAAGAACTTTTGGCATCCTGCGGCCGCAGTTTTTCTCTTTTCTAAGAACATTGTCGCCCGGCCTCGCTGGTTTCGTTCTAGTCTTGTGGGAAACATGCAGTGGTTGACCTTCGGTCATGCAGAGTTCCTGAGGGGAGGGGAACTATAATGGACTCGAAAGCAGTGGCCAATTTATCTTCTCGACAGGATGAACCTCGGAGATAAGGACTCGGTCTACGCCAAACTCCTGCATGGTAAAGGTGCTGATTTTTATAAGTGTTCGCTGGAGGACTATAAACAGAGAACAGACTAGCCAACCTTTACAAGCCAGGCTAGCTTGCAGTTTCCTAAGGGTTTAATGGCTTATAGGAAAAGTCCAAGTCCTCATGATGGTTGATCGCACATCGAAATATGTGGTTCAGGACGAGCCAACTTTGAAATAAAGATTGCTGGAGACCATCACTCAGTCCTCCAGCAACAACAACAACCGCAAGATAATAGTCAATATACTCTGTAATCCCTGCATCTCCTTTTTCCTCAACTTTGCCTTTTCCAAACCTACTTGGGGTTGACATGGGCCAACCTCTTCCTCATGGTTGAGGTTGGTTGGTTCTGGCACTCCTACTTCCACATTTTACGGCTAAATGACCTTCCTAACACAACTCTGTTAAGGGCGCCAATGATTTGTGTTATTATCTTTGGCCTGACATGGGCCATGGCTCATGGCTGGTCGTTCTAAACTCGGTGATGTTTTTGTTTACAAGTTCCTGAACACAACAATTCAGGAACTACCAAAAAATAAGGTTCACTAGAACGGACTAAAACGGGACCACTTTTCCCCACGGTGGAGAAAAGGAAATTAGTAATTTTAACAGGTAGGACTTTTCTCAAGATTATTTCATAAAGTTAAAGTAATGTATAAAAGTGAGAAGTTTTTTGTATATAATATATTATGCTTATTAGCGTTTTACAAAGTTCACTTGTAAAAACTACTGAAATACATTATGGTTGAGCTCTAATATCTACGAAATTCGAAAATACGGATAGAAAAAAACTACTTCAACTAGCCAATACAGATATTTTCTGAGGTTTCCGTTCTAATAGAGTCTAGTCTTTAGCTTGCTCTCAACCAGAATCGATCATACTACTCGAAAAAGTCATCAGAGGCATGGCCGAATAAAATAAGATATATCGACGATATATCGTACTCGTAATAATATATCAATTTTCCATGGATTACTATATACACACTGAGTTGTTTACTGACCCGCGGGACCACCCTGTCTGTAATCCCTGCATAGTAACACCTTTAGGTAGGTGTTACTTATCTCATGAAATGATTCATGGGTGTTTCACCTATGAAATGTGTCCCGAAACCGCTTTCGCAATACTTCAGGAAATCAGGGACACTTTACCTATGCACCCATGCCATTCCGGAAACGCAAAAACTCGGTCAGAATTTTCCGCTCCCGCCAGGATTCGAACCCGCAACCTCCGGGTCAGTAATCAATGCTCTAACCTGAGGCGAGGTCGGCCGATTGATAGATTTGTGATTTATTTAACATTTATGATAGTAGTCAAGTGGTTAAGGCTCTACTATGGTAATCCAGGTAGCGTAGGGATCCGTTGGTTCGAATCCCACCCAGTGCATGAATTTTTCCTCATTAACTTGAGTTTGTGACCACATAATAATAAGACTTTGAGGGTTAGGTGTTGGAAAATGCTCTGAGCATTAACCTCACCAGGTGCTTAACCTTTCACTAAAAAGAGAATTATTATTATTCAATGATGTCTCATTGTGAAAATAAGGGTTAGGAAAAAAAATATAAGGCCATGCCTCGGGTCGTATTATTATTACGATATTGAATTTTACAATCCGCCATGAAAGAATCCCTGTTACTGATAGGGTCGACCCTGGGGTCTGCTGTTGTTGTTGATATCATCAACACAGCATCGGCCCTGTAGGTGCTCGAGATAACAGTTGCCCAGCGTAGGTACTGTGTACTATGTTATGATCAGTAGAATAGAGTGAGGTAGTTTTTCATAGGTGTGAATACGAGTACGAGTATTTCTCTTTTGCCTTGTCCCATATTCGCTAATAATTGCTATAATTATTACTATTCAATTAATTATTAGCGAGGTAAAAACACATCTATGTAGATGTGTTTTTGGCTCACACATCTATGTAGATTGTAGATGTGTTTTTGGCTCTTCCCTCAGCTGAGTTTGTAGAATTCTACGATCTATAATTTTCTTAAAATACAAGTTTACTTACTTTTTTTTGTTGTAGTTTTTTATTTATTTTATTTTACAGATAATAAATTTCTGCCATTTGCAATCCAGAGGGCAAAGTACTCAGAATACTTGAGCAATTTCCTCTCTGGATTACAAGTGACATTTTTTGGAATAAATATGATCGAGCCTTTGGTTCTCCGGTATTTCGTTTACAGATGTTGCCATCTATAATTTTATTTTATTATTGTTTTATTTACTTTTAAATAAACTATACTGTTTGCATATTATGTAGAATATAATCTATGTAATATATACAGTCGAATCTGGCTATCAGAGAACACCAGGTACCGGAATTTTTTCTCTCTTATATCCAGGTTTCTCTTATACAAATTATTTTTTCTTTTAGTTAAATTTGACTTGAAAATTGTTCTCTTCTATCCAGTTTTTCTCTATCTAGTTCTCTTATATCCAGTTTTCTTCTATCTATTCTCTTATATCCAGGTTTTTCTTCTATCTAGTTCTCTTATATCCAGGTTTTTCTTCTATCTAGTTCTCTTATATCCAGGTTTTTCTTCCATCTAGTTCTCTTATATCCAGGTTTCTCTTAAATCTTCTATCTAGTGGACATTATCCCTTAACACTGGTAGTCAAGTGGTTAACGCGCTAATAGTCTGTGTTACACTTTTATATGTGTTACACTTTACATTAGCTGATTCTCTCCAAGTTAAGTTATCATATTTATGTTAATGACTTTCGTGATATCACAACTACTCAAACTCACTTTACTAAATCTACGCTGAAAGCGGGATTTGAACCACCGACCACGAGGTTATACTCGTAAGTCCGCCGCCTTATCGATCAAGCTACTGAGGTCGGTGCATTAGCTGATTGCTCTACATACCTAGTTTTGTTTTATGTACAGATTTCATATTAGATTATTTATCTAACAGATCTAACTCACCTAACTGTTGAAAATGTCGTCTGACACGGTGTGGTTTTTGTTAACAAGTTCCTGAACTTAACAATTCAGGAACTACCAAAAAATAAGATTCACTAGAATGGGACCAGTTTCCCCACGGCTCTCGCTTCGTCCACAGACACACACCCCCTAGGAGAAAATGAAATTAGTAAATATGACTGACAGATGATTCTCAAGATTATTTGATCAAGTTAAAGTAATGTATAAAAGTGAGAAGTTTTTTGTATATAATATGCTTATTAGCGTTTTACAAAGTTCATTTGTAGTAACTACTGAAATACAGGGTGCGCCAGAATAACCTGACGAGTTTGAAAATGATACTAAACAAGCAATTTTTAAGATAGAACAATAATTTTTGTTTTATTTGAAAGAGAAGACATGCGGATTTATTTTAATACATGATTTTTTGAATATTTGAATTATTTGTGAAAGATAATGTTGGTCAAATGTTTACCTCCATTTCTGATACACTCGTCAATTCTGGTCGAAAAATTGTCCATGACTTTCTCAAGCATATTCAGGTGTATTGCACGAATTTCTTGAACAACTTGTCTCTTCAAGTCATCTACAGTCCTTGGCTTATGCATATAGACTTTACTTTTGAGGTAACCCCAAAGAAAATAGTCACAAGCAGAGAGGTTTGGTGAGTTGGCCGCCCAGTCCAGATCGCCGAACTTTCTCTGAGTAATTGCCACGGAATCACCACTTTTAAAAAATGTCTCTACAACAAAAGCACGATGCGCATGTGTCCACGACTCCATTGTAACTAAATCCGATTTGATTGGAAACAAAATGACACTAACATCAACCATCTACGACAAGTTATGACTTGATAGTTAACATTTTAAACTCGTCAGGTTATTCTGGCGCACCCTGTACATTATGGTTGAGCTCTAATATCTCTAGGAAATCCGAAAATACGGATAGAAAAAAACTACTTCAACTAGCCAATACAGATTTTTACTTTCCTTATCCTATAATAAGGAAAGTATTGTATTCGTCGAAAATTTGACCTACCCAGTTTTTCACATTTCTGGACGAATCATAGCCTCAGGATACCAAAAAAGTTGTTTTCAGCCATTGGTCCGTGCGTCTGTCTGTCTGTCTGTCTGTCTGTGTGTCTGTGTGTGTGTGTGTGTGTGTGTGAACAGGATATCTCAAGAACGGTAAGAGCTAGAGACTTGAAATTCGGTATGGAAATTAATTTTATACACCAGACGAACCACGAAACTTTTGGTTGCAATGGGCCGCAAAGTGCGGCCGCAGGGTCGCAAATATTGGCCACAAGCGCCGTTTCTATGAATTGGTTAAAGATACAAAAAATTTTAGAGAACAACATTTTCTTGGATTAAAAAAATAATAGGAGTCTATTCTGATCATTTTTTTGATATCTTGAACTTTTTTGAACTCGGCCCCAATTTACCGGTATTTTGGGGGGACCCGCTTGGGCTAACTTTTTTATTATTCATCCTAGATGGAGGTTGTGACATATCAAATCCAATGATTTTAAGGTGCTGATTACGAATTTGATGTTTATTTTTAGCTAAATGTTACCTTTGAGTCACCAGTGGCTTTTGGTCCCGATTCCATTCCTAATATGATAAGGAAAGTCGTGTGATGTTTACACCAGATTTTTTTGTGAGGTTTCCGTTCTAGATAGAGCCTAGTCTTTAGCTTTCTCTCAACCAGAATCGATCATACTACTCGAAAAAGTCATCAGAGGCATGACCGAATGAATTATATAGATATATCGATCGAAAATATATCGATATACGAATAATAATATATCAATTTTCCATGTATCAGGACATCCCTATGGGACTACCTGTATTACACTGAGTTTTTTACTGACTTTCTAAATCAATAACTACTTATATTAGTATGGTCTGGTCTTTTTAACTACATGTATTTCTAATATTCTGCAAGTACCTAACTCTATTTATAACTCGCCTTGTTCAAATTATACCCTACTTGGGACTCGATCCACCGTCCTCTAGATCAGTGGTGCTCGCGACCCCCAGGGGGTCGCGAGAAAGCTTCAACAACGGAACTGGGGTTGCGGAAAAAAACCGCTAAAAAAAGTAACGTTAGTAAGTAACGAAACATTTTTACTTCCAATAAAAAAACTTACCTCCCTTGAATTGTAGCATCTTTTTTTGTTAGGGGGAGGGGGGGTCGCGATTTTTTTTCCCTCCGAAGGGGGTCGCGGCTCAAAAAGGTTGGGTACCGCTGCTCTAGATTACGAGTCCGTCGCACTATCGATCAAGCTACTGAGGTCGGTCTGTTGGTAGAAGTACGAGAATTTCTATGGACTGTAGGTATAAACATAAAATATAAATTTGTTACATAAATAATATGTAAGTATCGTAATGTGCTGTGTGCAGATGTTATTATATCACATTTTTAGAGGGTAGCGCAGAGTTATAGGACTTTTTCCTTTTCCTCGAACATTTCAACACCATTTTTTTTGCTCATAATTCCGCCACTGGTCGCTTCTCACATCAAAGCAACTACTCATTTTTCCTCACGAGTTATGAGTGGACCCCGATCATACAAGTACAGAGCAGAAAAAATCCTGTATGTATAAAATATATGCAAGTCTCGTAATTTGCAGATGTTTTTTACGTTTCAGGACTCTTAGGTCAATAATAGAGCTGATAGGTTTTTAATGGTTTCTTTACGAGCGGTGAGAAAAAAGCATGGTTTACTACTTTGTTTGAGATTGTAGTGGTAAGCATTAGTGGCGATTTTGCTGAGTGTGTGATTATTGCACTCAGGGTGTAGTCTGTACTATGTACTAGATTGTACTAGGTATACCTATTGTTTTGTCTCTGTAGCTCAGTAGTAAAGATGGCACTCTGTGAATCCTGAGGTCGTGGGTTACGATTGTGATTAACACAAATATAATAATAATAAGACTCCTTGTTAAGACCAAGTTGGAAATTCCAAGTGAACGCTTCACTGTCTATCATCTTATCTACTGACACAGACGCTAAGGCGTCATCAAATTCATCATGATAGAGAGCTATTAGATGATGAATCATTTATTTTTTGTAAATTTCTATTCAGACATTCTTATTTGTAATAGAAAGTTGTGTGATATTCATACCAGTTTAAAGTTATCATATTTATGTTATTCACTTTCGTGATATCACAACTACTCAAACTGGCTTTAATAAATCTACGCTGAAACCGGGACTTGAACCACCGACCGCGAGGTTACAAGTCCGCCGCCTTATCGATCAAGCTACTGAGGTCGGCACATTAGCTGATTTTCTCTACATAGTTTTATTTAATGTACAGATTTCATATTAGGTTATTTATCTAACTGTTAAAAGTCGGCTAACTCGGTGTGTTTTATGTTAAAAAGTTCCTGAACACAACAATTCAGGAACTACCAAAAAATGTGAATCACTAGAATGGGAAGTCCATGGATGTCGCTGAAAATAAAGAAATTAGTAATTAGCAAAGGAATGCTTCTCAAGATTATTTGGCCAAGTTAAAGTAATGTATAAAAGTGAGAAGTTTTTGTATATAATATGAGGTTACAAGTCCGCCGCCGTATCGATCAAGCTACTGAGGTCGGTTCATACCAGTTTATTTTGAATACTATTTCTGGTTGACCCTGGGATTTGAACCCAGAACCTCTGGGATGGCACGCGCTAACATGAACACCGGGCGATCAATTTCTCCATCCAAGTCTATCGAATAAACATCGCGCTGAGAGTGAATAATGCTTTCAACCACAGCCATTGAACCATGACAGTTGGATTATCATAATCATTTCTCTGTGGTCGTTTTGACTGTTGATCTTCAGTGTCCAGAGGTTGCGAGCTTTCCTAATTACCTATCTGACACAAAGTCTCGCTAGAGGACTGTAAATAGATAACGGACAAGCTCTAACAAGCTAGCCAACTCAAAAGAACGGACTAGCCAACTCTAACAAGCTAGCCAACTCGAAAGAACGAACTACGAAAGTAATTAACACAAATATGATAATAGTTGATAACTTTCTTCTTCTTCTTTATTTCGCTAGTAAATAGAAAACGGACAAGCTCTAACAAGCTAGCCAACTCAAAAGAACGGACTAGCCAACTCTAACAAGCTAGCCAACACGAAGAACGGACTACGAAAGTAATTAACACAAATTAATATGATAATAGTTGATAACTTTCTTCTTCTTTCACTTTGCCTTTTCCCAAACCTACTCGGGGTCGGCATTTGTTCCATGAATCCTTTCCTTCTATATCTTTCTATTTTTAACGCGTCATCCTCTTTTCTACAGTTTTTCTTTCTTTGGTCTTCTTCTTTTGCTCTTTCTTCAATTTTAATAAATTTATAACACTAACTTATATTATTTACTCATGTAGGCTAGGCGTTTGATCAATAATAAAAAAAAATGTATTACCAATGTCTGGCTGGAGGACTATAAACAGGGAGTATACCAGCAGTCAGGCTGGGGGACTATAAACAGGGAGTAGACCAGCAGTCTAGCTGGGGGACTATAAACAGGGAGTATACCAGCATCGGTTTGGTTCTGGGGGCCCTTGTCAATTATTAGCCTCCTTGTAAAAACAGTGGTAGAAGAGCGGATTCATTCCTCCACTGGTGGATACCATCGTTTACGATGACGCCACCCTATGATGGTTACCAATGATTTCTATTCATAGGGTGGCGTCATCGTGAACGATGGTAGCCAGACAGTGGAGGAATGACTCATCACTTCTACCACTGTCTTTACAAGGAGGCTAATAATGACAAGGGCCCCCAGAACCAAGCCAATGCTATTCTACTCCTTGTTTATAGTCCCCCAGCCAGACTGCTGGTCTACTCCCTGTTTATAGTCTCCCAGCTAGACTGCTGGTCTACTCCATGTTCATAGGCCCCCAGCTAGACTGCTGGTCTACTCCCTGTTTATAGTCCCCCAGCCAGACTGCTGGTCTACTCCCTGTTTATAGTCCCCCAGCCAGACTGATTTCTATTACCCATTGTAAAATCATATTACAAATAAATGAACTTATTATTATTACCTATGATTTCTATTACCCATTGTAAAATCATATCTATACTTATATAAGAGAGTTTCACTCACTGCCTGACTGACTGACTCACTCACTGATTCATCACTGTTTCTCCGAACTGGTAAGTCCTAGGAAGCTGAAATTTGGTAGGTAGCTTTGTCTGATAGTCTAGATGTGCAATAAGATTTTTTGAAATTCCCACTACAACACCTGCTATTGGCGAAAAAGGATTTTTTGCTCTCACTGCCATGCTTCGGCCCGCAAAGCGGGCCATAGCCCCCTAGTTACAAATAAATGAACTTATTATTATTACCTATGATTTCTATTACCCATTGTAAAATCATATTAGAAATAAATGAAATTATTATTACCCAGGATAGAATTTATTTAAAAACGTTCAATTGAAATATTTCTCACAGTCACTACTCTCTTTTCCAATGATCAATTCCATCTTCACACCCCAACAACGACTCTCCACTCCTCCATCTTCTCCTAGCTCTTCTTATACACATACTCGTTGCACGCTGCGCAGCAATGGAAACTTTTGCTCGTACCGATCCTAAGAGGATTGCATAGCCTTTCTTCCATTTATCAGCTAGCCTTTCAGTTAGCGTAGTGATAAATAAAAATTATTATTACCCATAATTCCAGATGATATGCTCGAAACTGAGAACGAGACGCTGCGGGAGCGAGTGTCAGACCTGGAGAAGAAGGTGCTGGAGCATGGGGACGAGATAGTGTGTCTCCGCTCCACTCTGGCAGATGTGCTGAGGAGACTGGCCACGCTGGAGAGCAGCAGAAACATCGCCTCCAATGCCTTCGGCTCGCCCGTCAGCAGTAGTCCTCTCCTGAAGAATGGGAGCCTCAAGGGCAAAAGTAAGTAGATTATAATTTCATTCATGGTAGTCCACTCCTGAAGAATGGAGCTGAAGGCAAAAGTAAGTACATTAGAAAAAGTAAGGGTTGGGTGGAAGAGATTGTCATAGGCAATAACCCCGCCTTTTAGTTAGGACTTATGTGTATAATTGTATATGTATATTGTATATAATGTTTATTTTTTTCCTGTTTATATTAATTTTGTCAATATTTTTTTTTTTTACCATTATTGGTTTTTATATAAATATGTTCTTCTAATAAAGAGTTTAATAATAATACATTATAATTTCATTGAATGGTTGGCAGTCTGGCTGGGGGACTTAAACAGGGAGTAGACCAGCAGTCTGGCTGGGGGACTATAAACAGGGAGTAGGCCAGCAGTCTGGCTGGGGGACTATAAACACGGAGTAGACCAGCAGTCTGGCTGGGGGACTATAAACAGGGAGTAGACCAGCAGTCTGGCTGGGGGACTATAAACAGGGAGTAGACCAGCAGTCTGGCTGGGGGACTATAAACAGGGAGTAGACCAGCAGTCTGGCTGGGGGACTATAAACAGGGAGTAGACCAGCAGTCTGGCTGGGGGACTATAAACAGGGAGTAGACCAGCAGTCTGGCTGGGGACTATAAACAGGGAGTAGACCGCATTGGCTGGGGGACTATAAACAGGGAGTAGACCAGCAGTCTGGCTGGGGACTATAAACAGGGAGTAGACCAGCATTGGCTTGGTTCTGGGGGCCCTTGTCAACTATTAGCCTCCTTGTAAAGACAGTGGTAGAAGTGATGAGTCATTCCTCCACTGTCTGGCTACCATCGTTCACGATGATGATGAATGGTTGGCTGTATGGGAATGACCTTGCCTACCAATGCCAAAAAAAATGAAAAGTTTTGTTTTATTTGAGTTTAAGGGCCGAATTATGAAACAGGATTAGATGAAATAGAATATGACACAATTGACACATATATGAGGACATTGTCATTAAAATTTTCAACAAAGTGGAACAAACCCTTGGAAGCACAAGGGCAAATGTCTATAAGAACATATTTTTATAAAAAATATAGATTTTTACTTATTTTATATAGAGTTTTACTATTTTTCTTTTATGATGAATCATGTTGACAATATCCGCAGTAGTGATTTCTGATTTGTTTACTGAGAAACAATATAGTAGCAACGGCGTAGTAAGAGTTGGTTTTGTGAGATAGGAAGCTGTTTTAAATCTCCGTATCTCTTGCAATCGATGATGCAAAATATTGCAAATGAAGATCTCACCACTTACTTACTGGCACATGAGAGATACCTTTCACTGACAAATAATCTGACATTCTAAACTGTTATGCATCAACACACGGAACGGTTGAAGTGAAATTCGTTTACGTCCAACACAGAAGATTTAGTCGATGGTGGTAATGGTGCAGTGGTGTATGAATTCCATGATGCTTAACTTGAGGGTATTTCCAAGCTTAGTATTAAATAAAATTAATATAACGTAAAAATCCATTTACATCAATTCAATCATAATTTTTACTCTTGGATAATTTTTTTACACAATCATCACATTTTTATTATTTCATCAACAGACTGACATCATTATGAAGAAGAAATAATGGTATTTCTTATATGATAATAGAAAGCCATCCACGGGCAAAAAACCTATACGGTGACAAAGTGCCAGGTTTCAGCTAGTTTTATAAAATAGAATATTGATTGACGGTGCAAAGTGGATTTTTTATACTTTTGATACTTTTTTGGGTTTGACCTCGCTATATTATATCATGCTCGCCATATTCTATCATGCTCATGCGAGGTATCAATTTACCAGCAGAAATTTATCTAATATTTTTGGTGTAATATTAGCTGTATTAGTAGCGGTGGACGCAGTAGGAGTGCTAAAACCAACACAACCTCAACCATCTAGACTTGAAAAAAAGCTCGCTTTGCTAAATGAACTACTCAAGCTCGCTTTGGTAAATCATCGCTGAAACCGGGACTTGAACCACCAACCTGTAGGTTACAAGTCCGCCGCCTTATCCATCAAGCTACTGAAATAAAAATTATACTATAATTTTCAAACGGAGTTTCAAATAATCACAGCATTCACATTCACAGTATAGCCCGAGTTGAGGGATGTCTGGCTTATTCTCAATTAATTCCTGTTTTATAATTTGGCCCTTCAACTTGGAATATACGGCCCGGATAGACTGAAAGAAAGAAAAACAAAAATTGATGTTTTACGTACAAGCGAAAAAACATTGAGTCAGTTTCAAAGTTCAATCAAATGTTATAAAAAATGAAATGATGTGAATTTAAATAATAATAAATAAAATGTCCGTTGGGTGATCTACTGATTTGAATGTAGGAAGACCCGTTGTTTTTAACATGACGATTTTTTGAAGGGGTTTTTAACGTTAGTACTAGATGGATGAGCACAGAAATAAATCCCTGAAAGAGCACGGAACGAGCCCAAACCTTTCTTCAGAGTGTCCTATGGATTTCATGGCTACACCCACGTTAGGGCTCGAGGCTAGGCCCTATATTTATTCATCCTAACCCTACTCTACACAACGAGGCATTGTAGTACATCGTTTCGGGCCTGAATTCGGCACCACCGCTATCTCACTGTGGTGCAAGAATTGTATGGACCTTCAGATCTAATGGGCTCTTTCCAATTCCCATAGGAATTTGAGTTTTTATTGAAGGGTTTTTATACCGAACTGAAGAAATGCAAACATAAAACCCCTTCAATAAAAATTGTATAGAAGGGGTTGTATACCAATTTGAAGAAATGCAATCATAAAACCCCTTCAATTAAAACCTCATGGATCTTCCCTGGATTTGAAGCCGCATCGAACTACTATGGTATCAAGTGACATAATTTACTCTCGTACTTTCATTCTCCATCCAATCTATCTGACTACCTTTATCTTTCTAATTTACTATTTTTTTTATTATCTTTCTCTCTCTCTCTCTCCCCCGCCTGTTTTCCTATGTTATATCTTTTTCTTTCACGTAATAGGTTCCCACTCTAAAAAAGGGGAGGGTTCTGTTTTTCTCTCAATGTAACTTCTTTATTTTTCTCTCTCTTCGTCCATACGTCCCTACACCCTTATTTTAGAGGAATATCTACATCCCCACTCTCTTTCAAGGACAGATTTAGGGGGGGGGGGGGGGGGGGGGGGTGGTGTGACTGTGCTTGGCGCCAGCCAAGCACTGTGTCTCTGTGCTAGCTCTTATGTAACAACTACTGATTTAAATTCAGGAAGACCCATTGTGTTTTTATTTTTTTATTGACGCATTTTTGAAGGGGTTTTTAACGTTAGTACTAGATGGCTGGCATCTTTAAAATAGGATTTACCAATTTGAAGAAATGCAATCATAAAACCCCTTCAATAAAGATTGTATTGAATGGGTTGTATACCAATGGGTTGTATTCAATAAAGATTGTATTGAAGGGGTTTTATACCAATTTGAAGAAATGCAATCATAAAACCCCTTCAATAAAATCTCATGGATCTTCCCTGGATTTGAAGCCGCATCGAACTACTATGGTATCAAGTGACATAATTTACTCTCCTACTTTCTTTCTCCATCCCATTTAACTGACTACCTGGATGTTTCTAATTTACTATTTTTTTCTTATCATCTCTCTCTCTCTCTCTCTCCCTCCCCCCGTTTTCTTATATTATATCTTTTTCTTTCACATAATAGGTTCCCACTCTAAAAAAGGGGAGGGAGGGGGGTTCTGTTTCTCTCTCAATGTAACTTCTTTATATTTCTCTCTCTTCGTCCATACGTCCCTCCACCCTTGTCCTGGGAAATATATTTATCCCCACTCTCTTTCAAAGACGCATTTGGGGGGGGGGGTGGTGTGACTGTGCTTGGCGCCAGCCAAGCACTGTGCCTCCTGCTAGCTCTTATGTAACAACTACTGATTTAAATTCAGGAAGACCCATTGTTTTTATTTTTTTATTGACGCATTTTTGAAGGGGTTTTTAACGTTAATACTAGATGGCTGGCTGGCATCTTTAAAATAGGATTTACCAATTTGAAGAAATGCAATCATAAAACCCCTTCAATAAAGATTGTATTGAAGAGGTTGTATACCAATTTGAAGAAATGCAATCATAAAACCCCTTCAATAAAGATTGTATTGACGGGGTTTTATACCGATTTGAAGAAATGCAATCATAAAACCCCTTCATTAAAATCTCATGAATCTTCCTTGTATATGAAGATGGTTATCAAGTGGTATCAAGTGACATAATTTACTCTCCTAACTTTCTTCTCCATACCTTTGCCTTAACTCTGTCCCATTTTACTGACTATCTTCATCTTTCTATTTTACTAATGTTTTCTTATCCCTCTCTCTTATAATAGATTCCCACCCTCCATAAGAAGGAGGGAGGGGATTCTTTTTCTCTCACCCTGTAACTTCATTTTCTCTCTCTCTCTATTCGTCCATATGTCCCTACACCCGTGTTTTAGAGGAATATCTACATCCCCACTCTCTTTTAAGGACGCATCCGGGGGTGAAGGGGGGGGGGGGGGGTTTGGTGTGACTGTGCTTGACGCCAGCCAAATAAAAACTAGCACTGCGCCTCCTGCTAGCTGTTATGTTACAAGTACTGATTTGAATTTAGGAAGATCCATTGTTTTTAACATGACGATTTTTTGAAGGGGTTTTTAACGTTAGTACTAGATGGCTGGCATCTTTAAAATAGGATTTTCCATTGGTATACTAAAGATATCAATAAATATTGCGTAGTTGAATGCTGATTAAGAGGTTCAAACCTTCATGTCTGTTTTTTGATAGTAAACTCCTCTCCCGTATCGGAAATTTATAGCTACGCAAGTGGCTAGTTCGAATCAAGAAACCATGAGATTTTATTGAAGGGGTTTTATCAATCATAAAACCCCTTCAATAAAGTCTCATGTGGCTTCCCTGGATATTATTATAGTATCCTGTGATTTAATTTACTCTCTTTCTTCCGTTCTCTCTTTGTCCTGCCTTAGCTTTGTCCATTCACCGCTATCTCACGGTGGTGGAAAGATATTATGGTCCCCCAGATCTAATGGGTACTTTCCAATTTCAATAGGAGTTTGAATCCAGAAAACCCCATTGGTTTTTACACAGATAGATGTGGTCTTTTTTTAAGAAATATAAATTATAATTGTTGATATGTAGAAGAATGCTCTTAAAAAAAATAGAAATGTAAATTATAACTGTTGATATGTAGAAGAATGCTGGTTCGAATCTAGGGAAAGATCCATGAGATTTTATTGAAGGGGTTTTATACCGATTTGAAGAAATGCAATCATAAAACCCTTATCATCTCTTATCATCTCTCTCTCTCTCTCTCTCTCTCTCTCTCTCTCTCTCTCTCTCTCTCTCTCTCTCTCTCTCTCTCCCTCCCCCCGTTTTCTTATATTATATCTTTTTCTTTCACATAATAGGTTCCCACTCTAAAAAAGGGGAGGGAGGGGGGGTTCTGTTTCTCTCTCAATGTAACTTCTTTATTTTTCTCTCTCTTCGTCCATACGTCCCTACACACTTGTCCTAGGAAATATCTTCATCCCAACTCTCTTTCAAAGACGCATTTGGGGGGGGGGGTGACTGTGCTTGGCGCCAGAGAAATGACAGCTAGCACTGCGCCCCCTGCTAGCTGTTATGTAACAACTACTGATTTGAATTCAGGAAGACCCATTGTATTTAATTTTTTATTGACGCACTTTTGAAGGGGTTTTTAACGTTCATACTAGATAGGTGGCATATTCAAAATAGGATTTTCTATTACTATACTAAAGGTATCAAAAAAATTACGTAGTAGGATGCTGATTAAGAGGATCATGAAATCATTAAGATCCTGTCCGTTTTTTTTATATCCTAAAATCCTCTCCATTTATACCTACGCATTTATACCTACGCAAGTGGCTAGTTCGAATCAAGAACCCATGAGATTTTATTGAAGGGGTTTTATAATTGAAGAAACGCAATCATAAAACCCCTTCAATAAAGTCTCAAGAAACCATGAGATTTTATTGAAGGGGTTTGGTATTTGAGAAACACAATCATAAAATCCCTTCAATGAAGTCTCCTGGGTCTTCCCTGGATATTACTTTAGTATCCTGTGATTTAATTTACACTCTTTCTTTCGTTCTCCCTTTGTCCTGCCTTAAATTTGTCCATTTCAGCGCTATCTCACGGTGGTGGAAAGCTATTATGGTCCCCCAGATCTAATGGGTACTTTCCAATTCCAATAGGAGTTTGAATTCAGAAAACCCCATTGGTTTTTACACTGATAGATGTCTTTTTTTTAATGTAAAATATAACTGTTATGTGTAGAAGAATGCTCTCTTTTAAAAAAAGAAATGTAAATTATTACTGTTGATATGTAGAAGAATGCTGGTTTGAATCTAGGGGAAGATCCATGAGATTTTAATGAAGGGGTTTTATACCGATTTGAAGAAATGCAATCATAAAACCCCTTCAATAAAATCTTATGAATCCCTGGATATGAAGCCGCATCGAACTACTATGGTATCAAGTGACATAATTTACTCCCCTAATTTTCTTCTCCATACCTTTGTCTTAACTCTGTCCCAATGTTTTCCTATCTCTCTCTCTCTCTCTCTCTCTCTCTCTCTCTCTCTCCCCCCCCCCACCCCTCTTCCTATGTAAATAACTTTCTGTTTAGGAGGGGGGGATTCTTTTTCTCTCACCCTGTAACTTCATTTTCTCTCTCTCTCTCTATCCGTCCATATGTCCCTACACCCTTGTCTTAGAGGAATATCTTCATCCCTACTCTCTTTCAAGGACGCATCTGGGGGGGGGTGGGGTGTGACTTTGCTTGGCGCCAGCCAAATAACAACTTGCACTGAACCTCCTGTTAGCTGTTATGTAACAACTACCGCTTTGAATTTAGGAAGACCCATTGTTTTTAACATGACAATTTTTTGAAGGGGCTTTTAACGTTATTACTAGATGGATGGCATCTTTAAAATAAGATTTTCCATTGGTATACTAAAGATATTAATAAATATTATGTAGTTGAATGCTGATTAAGAGGATCAAACCTTCCTTTCTGTTTTTTTTTATCATAAACTCCTCTCCCGTATCGTAAATTTATACCTACACAAGTGGCTAGTTCGCATCAAGAAAACATTAGATTTTATTGAAGGGGTTTTATAATTAAAGAAACGCAATCATAAAACCCCTTCAATAAAGTCTCAAGAAACCCTGAGATTTTATTGAAGGGGTTTGGTATTTGAGAAACACAATCATAAAACCCCTTCAATAAAGTCTCATGGGTCTTCCCTGGATATTACTTTAGTATCCTGTGATTTAATTTACTCTCTTTCTTTCGTTCTCCCTTTGTCCTGCCTTAAATTTGTCCATTTCAGCGCCACCGCTATCTCACGGTGGTGGAAGTATTTCCCCCAGATCTAATGGATTCTTCCCAATTCTAATAGGAGTTTGAATCCAGAATACCCCATTGTTTTTCGCAAAGATAGATGTGGTCTTTTTTTGTTTTTAAAGAAATTTAAATTATAATTGATGATACTCGTATGTAGAAGAATGCTCTTGAAAAAAAAAAAAAATGTAAATTATTACTGTTGATATGTAGAAGAATGCTGGTTCGAATCGAGGGAAAGATCCATGAGATTTTATTGAAGGGGTTTTATACCGATTTGAATAAAATGCAATCATAAAACCCCTTCAATAAAATCTCATGGATCTTCCCTGGTTATGAAGCCGCATGGAACTACTATGGTATCAAATGACATAATTTACTCTCCTAATTTCATTTTCCATACCTTTGTCTTAACTCTGCCACATTTTACTGACTATCTTCATCTTTTTATTTTACTAATGTTTTCTTATCTCTCTCTCTTTCCCCCCGCCCCTCTTCCTATGTAATATCTTTCTGTTTCAATTAATAGATTCCCACCGTCCATAAGAAGAAGGGAGGGGATTCTTTTTCTCTCACCCTGTAACTTCATTTTCTCTCTCTCTATTCGTCCATATGTCCCTACACCCTTGTCTTAGAGGAATATCTTCATCCCCACTCTCTTTCAAGGACGCATTGGGTGTGGTGTGATTATGCTTGACGCCAGCCAAATAACAACTTGCACTCGCCCCCTGCTAGCTGTTATGTAACAACTACTGATTTGAATTTAGGAACACCCATTGTTTTTAACATGACGATTTTTTGAAGAGGTTTTTAACGTTAGTACTAGATGGATGGCATCTTTAAAATAGGTTGGTATACATACTAAAGATATCAATAAATATTATGTAGTTGAATGCTGATTAAGAGGATCAAACTTTCCTGTCTGTTTTTTTATCATAAACTTCTCTCCCATATCGGAAATTTATACCTACGCAAGTGGCTAGTTTGCATCAAGAAAACATGAGATTTTATTGAAGGGGTTTTATATTTGAAGAAACGCAATAATAAAACCCCTTCAATAAAGTCTCAAGATACCATGAGATTTTATTGAAGGGGTTTGGTATTTGAGAAACACAATCATAAAACCCCTTCAATAAAGTCTCATGGGTCTTCCCTGGATATTACTTTAGTATCCTGTGATTTAATTTACTCTGTTTCTTTGGTCCTCCCTTTGTCCTGCCTTAACTTTGTCCCATTTAACTGACTATCTTATATCTTTATATATTACAGTTTTCTTTTTTCCTTTTTCTCTCTCTCTCCGACCCCTGTCCTGTGTATTACCTTTTGTTTCACATCACATATCCCCACTTCCCTGGACCCTCTTCCTATTTCTTTTTTAAGGGGCGATTCTAGGAGGGGGGCGACTGCCCAAATAACAGCCAGCACTGTCCCCCTAGCCAGCTGTAATTCAACTTTTTCCCAGGGTTCCGAAATTGTAGGTACGTCCCTGCTCTTCTTATTCCTTTCATGTCTCTGGTTTCTTTTTCTCTTTCTCTTTATACATTGCTTTTTCCTTTTACAGGAGATAATTTTGCGCAGTATTATAAATGATATCCATATGGGTATACAGGGTATACTGTTTGTCCTGCGACAGTTTTTATTAATGTGACTTTCTTGTCACTTTATCTCTTGTAACCTTCCCGTTTTCCTCTCTTCTCTTATTTTATTTCGTATATTTTCACATGACTTTATTTTTATAATGTACGTACAAGTATAAGTAGTGCATTATTTAGACTCTCAGCGCAAGACAGGAAGTCCCATTATGCCAACAGTTTTATTGCCTTTTCTATCTTGTTCATCTACTTCTGTACATTACATTGGTAGCAAATTTATTTTAATGGCTAGGGCTATGTTCGGATCCCAATCGAGCAATGATTTTACCTCATTAATTTAATTATTTCTGAGAATGTGGTGGCAGAAGATGTTTCAAAAATGAATCACGACTTCTTTGGGGTTTCAATGGTCCGTTTTAGTGTCTATTTTTTGTATATAATTTGGTTCAGTGGCACCGAGTTCCGGCCCGAAACGATGTACGGCAATGCCTCATTGTGTAGAGTAGGGATATAAAAAATAAACAAAGGGCCATGCCTCGGCCGCAACTTGGGTGCAGCCAATTAGTTACTGTCTCATATTTTCTCTCACTCATTTCTACTCGATCTTCTATATCTTTTTCAGTTCCTTTCTCTTTCTCCATCAATCTTTCTTTTTCTATGTTTCCTAACTTTTTTTGTTTAATTTTTCTGTCTGTCTTTCTCTCTTTCTTTCTTTCTTTCTCCTCCTCAGTCACGCCTTGTCGCTCTCCTCCCCTTACCAGCAATAGTTTTGTGTCTCGCAAATTTCTCTTCTCTGTACCATTTTCTGCGCTGCATTCGGCGAATTTTCATCTCGAAAATTCTCGCGTCCAAGTCTTTATCTTACGCTGTTTCTCTATTTCTCTCTCTGTCTCCCATCTTCTGGAAAAGGTAATGAGCACAAAATTACTATAAGTCCCTCTGAAAATTCGTAAATCAAATATCATTTAACAACAATATATTTTTTTCGCATTGGTAGGCAAGCCCATTTCATACAGTCATAACTTATACTTGATACATTTGTTCAAAATATGTTTAAAAATACACATGTAAAGAAAAAGAAAGCTCTCTTCAGGCGCTAGAAATTTTATGTGCCAGCTGCCAAAAAGATAGAATTTTCCTTTCAATCTTACGACGCGACGTGACGTCAGATATACTGTTTTTCAAATTTGGCAAAAGAATTGAGAGTCATCTTTGAAAATTGTAAAATTCATGTTCGTGTGAAAGATTTTTTTTCTTTTCTTTTTCCCCGAAATTTTCAAAACGCAATATGCATATTTGGGCGTGTGAAATTGGAACACTCAGGATTTAAAACGCTGATTTTTAACCGTGACGAAACTTAATTCGAATCCAAAGAGGACCTTCCAACGTTTTGGAAAAGAAGTGAAACATTTTGAACGATTTTTCTGATAGATCACACCTAAATTTTTGTTTACGGATTTCTGAATGTGGGTGTGTGTGAAATGTGAGTCTTTCTATGTGTGAGTGTAGAATTGTTGATATTATGTGATGGATCGAGCTAAGCCAGCGAATATTGCTAGTGTTTTTTAAAAATAGGAATTCGAATAGGAGTCTGTCCCGGTAGCTGAGTCTGTTCAACTTGGTCTTACTGCTGGAATAATGACACTCGTTTAGTCCTAATCGAGCAGTATCATTTTTATTTTTTTTTTAGAAAAAAATCGATTTCTTTTACGGTCTGAGTCTATCACAGCTACCATAGTAACTTTAGTTAAGTATCATATTTGTGTTATCAATTTAGTGATATCACAACTACTCAAATTCGCTTTACTAAATCTACTCTGAAACCGGGACTTGAACTCCAGGTTTGTAACCTGGAGGTCGGTAGTTCGTCGCCTTATCGATCAAGCTACTGAGATCGATAAGTAAAGCGATTTTATTATATCTTGAATTTAATTTATAGGAAATCTTTTCAACTTGTTTTATGTCTCAACACAAATCGACCTCAGTAGATTAATTGTCAAGATAAATTGATAAATAGTTGCCTCGCAATCTGGAGGTCGGTGGTTCGAGTCACAATCACGGAAAAGTGGGCGGATTTGTCTGATGGTGACATCACTCTTGCGATTAACACAAATATGACAAACTTATCTCTAAATTGTCTATCCATATAATCGTAGCTATGTAATATTCCATATGAAGTACATAGCAACGATTTAGAAGCGAGAGTGCTTCTGTAACGGAGAGATAAGAAAGACCGCTAATGACTTTACAAATTATAATTAGTCAAACAAATTGCCACTAGTAAACAAATTATTTTTTTTTTTGCAAAAATAATTAATGATTAGTTAACTCTTTTAACTTATGATGAGTGTAAAGTTGTAAATCGATAAGGCGGCGGACTTAGAATCTAGAGGTCGGTGGTTCAAGTCCCTAGTTAAGCAAAAATTTAGTAAAGCGAGTTAAATAATACTGTCGCCTTATTTATACTGTCGCCTAGGACTTATGAGTCCCTTTATTCCAGCAGTAAGCACAAGACGTATGTGGTCAAAATCTCAGATAGGAGAATAAGTTGTCATAGCCCATCTGGGTTTTGAACCTGCGACCTCTGGATTACCAGACATACGCCTTGACCATTGAGCAACCGGGAACACAAATAATTATTATTGTAATAATAATTCCTTGTCCGTGAGATATCACGGTGGTGAGAGGATTATATGGACGCCCAGATCCAATGTCCAGGCTCCTTTCATGTCCATTGATTCTATTTGGTTTTAACGTCCTGATTTGAGTTAGTCAGGACGGAGGTTTTACGGTCCATTCGCTGGAAATCGTACCAGCTACCCACAATAACCTCACCTAGCTTGGGTAAGGCCGGAAATGGCAGCCTCACATGTACGGAGGAAAGCTTCAATAATATGATTGTGAATAACATAATTTTTCTCTTCTTTATTTCCAGGTTTTTCCAATTCCAAAGATACACTCCGATATCGACCACTGAATAATGATCAAATCAACAGGGACCCGGTGAGGAGAGTAGCGAGCTACACACCGTCTTCCCTGCCACAGCGGTAAGTATTACTTACTTTCCATGTCATAGTAAGTATTACTTACTTGCCATGTTCCTCATGTCATAGTAAATATTACTTATTTCCCATGTCATAGTAAGTATTACTTACTTAACTTACTTTCCATGTCCCTCATGTTATAATAAGTCCTTACTTACTTTCCTAAAAGTATACTTTTTAGAAATATCCTGTGTCAATCAAAAGCGGCCGATACTAAGGAACTAGCACCACCAGACGAAAAAGAGAGGATTTTCTCAAATCCTTGCTCGTACACAATGAAAATTATCACACATTTCTCGAATAATGAATGCATAATTATTATGACTGACATGGTAAACAAACTGGAACCTTTAAGATACTGAAAGAGCGACCCTATAAATCCCCTTTTAGTGCGGTTTATGTGGCAGCACCCCTAAAACATTTTCCTACCAGCCACGCCTGGTGTCAATGTATGCTATATCAATTTATTATTTCCTAGAATCAAGCTGAAAACATCATTTTGTATTGAACAAAACAGTCTTTGTTTGACAAAACTACCAAAAATGTGTACTTGAAAATCACAATCACTACATGTATACACTAGTTTAAATACATATAAGTACATATACATACTTTAATATATATTAATTATATAGCTTCTAGTGAAAGAATCGACCTAAACATTGCGTCTAAGCACAGTCCAACCCATGGATACGCTTGGATCAGTCAATTCAGTCAGTGATCTCTCCACATGGGTATGGGTGCGGCCACAATAGGCAGAACCTATAGTCTGTTCAGTTTTTTTTAGGTAGACCAACAATAGGCAGAACCTATAGTCTATTCAGTTTTTTTTTTTTTTTTTTTTAGGTAGACCAACAATAGACAGAACCTATAGTCTGTTCAGATTTTTTTTTTTTTTTGGTAGACCAACAATAGGCAGAACTGTTCAGTTACAAATAAAACTGCTCAACCAGGGAATACTGCAAGTTATTTATTGAATTTTTAGAACCATAGTAATAATTATGACATTAGTTATGTGATCAACTCAAAATCTAAAAATAATATCGCCGTATTTATATTGTCCCGTTTAATAAGTACCATTATTCCAGCAGTAAGCCCAAGACATATTATTATGTGGTCGAAATCCCTAATGGGAGGATAATTTTTCATATACCAGCTAGTTTTTGAACCCGCGACCTCAGGATTACCTGAGCTACCGAGACATGAAAAACTGTTCGGACGTGAGTCGAAGGTTCCGCCGGAAACTGTTTCTACAGCCGAAACGGTAACAGATAGCCAAAAGACTCGAGTCGACCCCCCTGGACTTTCCGCCAAAATACCTTGATTTGTCGCATAAGAAAGCCTCGACCCTGTAACTTTTTCGAATAGTGTGATCGATTCCGCGCGAGAGTTCAAGTGGGGGTCGACACTAGTCAAAGAATGGCTTTCTGTTACCTTTTAGTTACTTGTTCTAGATCTAGCTAGGAACAACTGGAACCATATACAATATACACATATACAGTAGAATCCCGCTAACTCAAAATCCCGGTAAGTCGAAAGAACTTCGGCCGTTGGATAAGTCGAAAAAAATCGAAAGAAATGCATGTACATACAATAGAATCATGCTAACTCGAAATTTAAAAAGTGACAGAGTTTCGATATTATTTCGAGTCAACGAGATTTTCGACTTACCGAGATTTCGAGTTAGCGAAATTCTACTGTATGGTGTGAACTTATTGATTAAAGTTTGATTGAAAAATGTTCAACAATAATACTAACTTATTATTATTTAATAATATACAGGGTGAGCATAAAGTCTCACCCCACCCCCCGTATCTCAAGAATGGCTGAAATTACAAGAAAACGCAAAAACACATATCCCTTCGATTTTAGGAGGATTCATTTTCAGCCAAAAAAAATTTGCCTACACGGCCCCAGTCAGGCTGGGCATGGACCAACTTTAAAATCTTAAATAGAATGGTATGTCTTGTGGCATATTCTTTTAAAGGTCTCATAGAGAGAAGTTTATTACAACAAACTTCAGTGAGCTACGACTTACCGTTCTTGAGATACAGGGTCGAACGTCCTGCGTAATATCCATATATTTTGACCTATAACTCGTTAACCGTAAATTATAGAAAAATGAAATTTGTTGATAATAACTCCTTATGACAAGCCCTGTCGAAAAAGTTATAACTCGACATACTCTGTTGATGTTAGTTTCTGGTCGGTTTCGTCAGCCAGCCGGACGATCAGTCCAAAAAAATTTAACGAAAAAACAAATCAAGTTTTAACTTTTTCGACAGGGCTTGCCATAAGGAGTTATTATCAACAAATTTCATTTCTCTGGAATTTACGGTCAACGAGTTATAGGTCAAAATATATGGATATTACGCAGGACGTCCGACCCTGTATCTCAAGAACGGTAAGTCGCAGCTCACTGAAATTTGTTGTAATGAACTTCTTTTTATGAGACCTTTAAAAGGATATACCACAAGATCTACCATTCTATTGAAGATTTTAAAGTTGGTCCATGCCCACCCAGCCTGACTGGGGCCGTGTTGGCAAATTTTTTTTTGGCTGAAAATGAATCCCCCTAAAATCGAAGGGATACGTGTTCTTCCGTTTTCTTGTATTTTCAGCCATTTTCGAGATACGGGGGGTGGGGTGAGACTTTATGCTCACCCTGTATAATAATATTATTTATGTATAATTTGTGTATCCTATATTAATTATGTATTTGTGTATCCTATATTATTTATGTCTCCTATATTTTGTATGTATTTGTGTATCCTTGATGTAAATACTAACTTTACCCACCGACCTCAGTAGATTGATCGATAAGGCGGCGGACTTGTAACCTGGAGGTCGGTGGTTCAAGTCCCGGTTTCAATGTAAATTTAGTAAAGCGAGTTTGAGTAGTTGTGATATCACGAAAGTGATTAACACAAATACGATAATTTTTTTTTTTATTAATTTTTTTTTTACTAACTTTTTTAATACTAACTTTACCAAAACTAACTTTACTTTTTTTTAACTTTTTTTTTTTTAATACTAACTTTACCCTTGGACTGTTTCCTCCTCAGCCGCGGCGGCCACTACCAGAGCACAGGCTCTCTCCACTCTGACTCCCCCTCCTCCTCCTCTGTCTCGCCAGTCCCCTCCTCGCCCCGCCCCCTCCCTCCCCGCACCGCCTGGACCTCCAACCTCCACACCTCCAAGCGGTGGAGCAGCACCGGCGACTTCCACCACCATCACGCCAGCATGACCAGTCACCACCACAGTGCCGGAGCAGTGGGGTGAGTGTGGGTGGGAATGGTAGAACCTGTGGGCGTGAATGGTAGAACCTGTGGGTGTGAATGGTAGAACCTGTGGGTGTGAATGGTAGAACCTGGATGAGAGGAAAAAGTTTCCATGTCAAGTTTGCTTTTGTGAAAGAAAAAATATAATAATAATAATATCGCCTTATTTATACTGCCCGATAAGGACTATTAAAGTCCCATCATTCCAGCAGTAAGCCCAAGACATATTATTATGTGTTAAAAATCCCAAATGGGAGGATAACTTGTCATGTCCCGGCTGGGTTTCGAACCTACGACCTCTGGAACCTCTGGATTCACAGAGTGCCGCCTTTACCACTGAGCTACCGGGACAGACAAAAAATAACCTCTTTGTAGGAGGAACAATTTAGCTAGAACTCCAAAAAGCGGTCAAAATACCGCCACTGATGGCTGAGATTTCCACAAAAAGTTTCGTGTCGTAGTCTCTCTACACATGAGGTCTGAAAACTGGATATTGAAAACTTCGGCTCATTACACTAATTTCCTTTTTAATGGAATGAATAAAGTAAAAAGGGAACACCATACAGTGTTAAGTTATTTTCCTTTGTACTGAGTGATAAAAAGATCATGTAGTCTTTAATTTAAAATAATGAAACTCTCTCTTACCCATCCTTAGTAACTGATCGATATTCGGGTAGGCGGGATGGACTTTCGAGTGAAAGTAGAGGGTTACGCCGGAAACTGCTTCTACAGCCAAAAAGGTAATAGATAGCCAAAATTTGACTCTAGCTGACCACACCTAGCCCTACGAGTATACGGTTCTCGAGATATTCTGGCCGCGGGAGGATGTTTCAGGATAGAATAGAAGGTTCCACCGGAAACTACTTCTACAGAAGAAACGATAACAGATAGCCGCTCCTCAGCTTCGACAATGCCTTTGATGACTTTTTCGAGAAGTGTGATCGATTCTGCTGGAGAGTGGAGGACAAAACAAGGAGTAGACCAGCAGTCTGGCTGGGGGATTATACAGGGAGTAGACTAGCATTGGCTTGGTTCTGGGGGACTATATACAGGGAGTAGACTAGCATTGCTTGGTTCTGGGGCCTTATAAATTGTTAGCCTCCTTGTAAAGACAGTGTAGAAGTGCTGAGTCATTCCTCCACTGTTGGCTACCATCGTTCACGATGACGCCACCCTATGATGATCGATTCTGCGCGCGGGTTCTGTCACAGTGTCGGCTGTAGAAGCAAGTTCCGGCGGAACCCTCTACTCTCGTCTAAAACGTCCATCCCGCCTGCTAGATAACTCGTATCACCATGAACTCATAGAGCTAGTCGGGAACGCTCAACCGTTAGGACAGGTTCGACCGTATTGGTGGATGTTCACATGACATGAGAGACAGTAGAGCAGACGTACCAAGACGCTCATACACTCCCCCCCCCCCCTCACCTCCCTACTGGTGATACAATCTGCTGAAGAAAAACAGAAAAGAATCACCATCAACTCGTAGAGCCAGGGGGAACGCTCGACTATAGGACAGGATCTGACAGGCTCCTATACCTAGCAGAGGCAGACCTCGATCCTAGGGGGGAAACGGCTATTCGGCTTGGTAGAATACCTCCTCGACACTGGGGAAGATAAAGACTAGACACTGTGCGGAAAACCTTGATTATCCTTCAAATACTTCCACTCGTTGCACTAGAACAACTAGGGGTGGTATGCAGAGTCCTCACTGTAGGGATGCCTGGGTCATTTGTCCCTTCATAGCCGAGTTTATCATCCAAGATTCACCCCGGATTCACTCGAACTCGGATGGCTCGACGAATCGGGTTTTATCCATCTCCAATCTCTGATTCGCAGCTGATTCGGAGCACTTAATTTGAGGAAGTAACCTTGATTCGTGAATCAGTCATTCGAGGACCGATTGGCTTCCCAAAGAGAAAAATAATATTAAAAATACTATAGAATTTCTTCTTTGGAATTTTTAAATCGTTAACAAAGATAAAATGTTTATCTTTTTCAAAATTCAAATACTTGTTTATCTTCATGACATCTTTATTATTTTGCGCATTATTTAATTATCCTTGTCCTTGTTCTCATAACTGTTATCTTATCTGATGTGCTAAGTTTTAAAAGTTTTGTAATAAGACTGAAATAAATTGATTATGTATTAAATTTGAATAAATAAATTAGAAAAAAGAAAAAAAAAATACTTGAAAATTATTCAAACTGGTCATTATCACGCGATTGCTGTTAAAATTAGTTAATATTTTTGTGATACTACTCGTACATCTTAACCAAAAGGCCAAGAAGCGATTTGTGAGTAGTCACCGTTGCCCAATGATTTAGCGCTAGGCATTGCACGCTAGGCTTTGACCTTGGTTCGATCCCCAGCGGGGCGGGAATTTTTCTGCTCTGTGCTTCACCTGTGCTTTTTCTGCTTGTGCTTCACCACAATTTGAATTTCTAAGTCTGTATGATATTTCCTGAAAATGAGCTAATCCTAAGAAGATAAAAGCTCATTCGGGAACATTCTGAATTTGTCCGAATCTCAGGTCCTACCAGATTTAGACTTTTAAAAACAACTGTACTAAAACTTCTTAGTGACTCTGGGTATGAGTGCAGGTCCTATATCATCTCTCCACACCAGTATGTACAAACGACTGCTGAAAACCTCGCTGGCTGAAAGTACATGAAATGCATGGGAACTATGTTTTCCGTAACCTTACACTCTGCTGGGCTGTCTCTTTCTTTGTATTGGCGTTCTTCACACCTCGGCCGAGGTGTTTGATAATATTTAGAATTCTTAAACAGCTAGGTATGAGAACTATATTTATAATTCTAGTACACAACATTAATGAAAACGTGGTGGAAATACAGTGGACATAGGGCAGAAAAAATTCTGCCCTGCTGGGAATAAAACCGAGATCACCATCTGTCCCAATATCTTATTTTGACCATAATTCCATCCCTGATGGTCACATTGAAACAGCATTCTTACTCATAAGGTAATTATATCTTGCCCTGCTGAGAATTGAACCCAAGTCACACAAAATGATAAATGATCATTGATCAATATGAAACTTATGAAATGACCATGTGGACGACACAAAAAAAACGTTCAAATGCTTTCAGAAATGTTAACATTCAAAATGTAAAAAGTTAACAAAACAACATCGCAATTTCCGAAAAATCAGAGGCTTTTTTGAGGTTTTCGTGTAATTGCGATGTTCCCGTAACGCCAATCATGATTCGCGAACTCGAGCTTGAATTTTCGTGATAAAACCCGATTGGTGGATTCGCGAACCCTCGAGATTCGAGGGTGGTTGGCGAATCAGTGATTGGTGGAGTTGTGATAAACTCGGCTATCAGCTGATTTTGTTATTCAGAGACGTTTGTTTAAAGCGTCGTGCGCATGTGCATTCAGATGTTTCTTTAACAAATCATTGTCAAGGTCGAAGTATTCCCTATAGCAAGCTCGGGACCACCCTACAGTGAACCCTATAGGGATTAGAAAATCGTCTCTGCATACCAGCCTAGATGTTACTAGAGCACTTAGGAAGAAAAAAGAGGAATTTTAAAATTCCTAGGAACTGTAACTTATACAAATTACTTTCGCAATTTTACCTCTGTCAGGTGGGCTAAGGCTTACTTGGTGCGCAAGACTATGATAGCATCTTTGTTGATAGATTTATAGTGTATCTCGAGGAATATGAAACTGCGAAAGTCAGGAGAATGTCACATTGGTGGATGTTCACATGACTGGGAGACAGTAGAACAGACTACCCAAGACGCTCGCCTCCCTACTGGTGATACAAATCTGGGAAGAAAAACACTTATGTTAGGTACTATCAAAATCAAACATCCTATAAATTGCTATAAAAAACTATGCCCTCTGTTCTATTAGTAAATTAATTGATCATACATCATACCCAAATCACTCGGCCTAAAGAGACAAATATTTCAATAGTAAAGGGAATAAAATAATACTTGTTAAAATTTCTTAGGATCCATTTAACACAGTAGAGCTATACCAGCAGTAAAGATATAATACTTTGGCCCAAGTGCATAATCGCTAAAGAACCGATTAAATACCGATTCGTCAGTTAATTATAATATGTACAGCTTTTCTAGTCAACTTGATTCTCTACGCTTTAACTGTGATATTTTACTTATCTTCTGAAAATTTCTTATTTAGTTTTCTTATTTGTATTAATTTTATATTGTTCTATGTAATAAATGTACATTGGGCTTGACCCGTCAGTAAAGAATAAATTAAATAAATCAACTTTATACAGAATCAAATGTCTAATGACAATGCTTAATCAGGCTGTTTGTGACTATGCACTTGGGCCTAAAAGTGTCAAAGGACAGAAGAGGTTAAGTAGACCTAATAAAGAAATTTATTTTGAGAACTCTTTTCAGCAGGAGACAATCCTAGAATGTGAGAATTGAGAGAGGTAGGGGATTTCAAGACGACCTTGTACCGAAATTGATGTCAATTCTAAGAAGAGCAGACGAAAAGTCAGTTCTGTTATCATAATCAGACTTCTCAGTGACTCGTTGTTGTTTGGAATCAACAGATAATCAGAAATATTCGGACTTGAAATTTTTAATCAAATATTTCTTTTATCTTTAATTTTCTTTTAATCTTTTATCACATTTTTATTATTTGAGTACTTTTTATTTTTTTTTATTTTTAATTTTAGTATTGTTCTTGAACTTGTGGGAGTTTGTGTGGAATTTTCTGTGCTAAAAATGAAGTAAGTTAGTTAATGATAAAAAATTTTTTTAAAGCAAAACAGGTAAACACTCTCTTTTATAAATGTAATATAATGTTTTTTTTTTATATAAAAGAAAGGTAAGTGTGCCCCGGAACTGCTTTCTTATTACCTCACGGCACTTTACCTTTACATCCATGCCATTCCGGAAACGGAAAATTTCGTTCAGAAATTTCCGCTCCGGCCGGGATTTGAACCCGCAACCTCCGGGTCAGTAACCAATGCTCTTAACCACTGAGCCACGGAGGTGTAATTTAATGTAATTTCAATTCCATGAATATTTTAGATAGTGTTTATCTGTTTTCAATTAAAACAGCCTTAGTATTCTCAGTAGCTTGATGGTTAACACAAATCTTAACCTGGTGGTCAGTGGTTTGAGACTCGAGTTATTTCTCGTTTTTTTTTTTTTTTTGATTTTTTTGTACTTTAATAATTGCCTGCTTTCTCTCAATAGAACTACTAAGTTTTCAACTTCTAGGCTGAAATTAAAATATGGAATTGGCCCTTTACCGAAATCAGAAGCTCGATTGATTAGGATAAAAGTAGGGAAATGGTGAAAAATGGTAGTTCCGGTAATTTTTTTTTTTTTTAATTAGATGGCGGATTGATAACCTGGAGGTCGGTGGTTCAAGTCCCTGGGATGAGCGAGTAATTTGAGTACAATTTATTTTCAACACCAGTGTCCCGTTCCAGAAACACTCTCCACTCTCATAATTTCCGAATCTCCGTTTCGACCGTCACCCAACGCACTCTGATTGGTTATTGTGTTCAAATAAACCAATCGGAGTGCTTTGTGTGACAGTTGAAAGGGAGGTTCGGGGATTATGCGAGTGAGAGTGCATTCTGGAACCAGGGCCAAGTGTCAAACCTTTTTTTTATTGATTTTTTAAAAAGGTAGTTGTGTCCCGGAACCGCTTTCGCATTACTTCAGGAAACTTTACCTTTACATCCATGCCACTCCGGAAACGGAAAAACTCGGTTAGAACTTTCCGCTCCGGCCGGGATTCGAACCCGCAACCTCCGAGTCAGCAACCAACGCTCTTAACCACTGAGCCACGGAGGTCGGCAAACCCATGAGCTATTGAAAGGCATTTCTTCATTTTTAACGTACGTATTTACATGTTACACTTCGTAACATAGTAAATGACTAGTAACATAGTAAATTACTAGTAACACAGTAAATGTAAACACTACTCATGCCCTTGAATTAGATATCATTACTGCATGTCTAAATTAACTCCTCCAGGTCGTTCTAATTAAAGCCGCCTCTCTATCTGTTTGCACGTTGTAGAAATTTCATAATGACATGTTGGAAAGCAATTAGCTAGCAGTCGATAGCTAATTAACTACTGCAGCATAAACAAAGCTGTCGAATAGGATAATAGACTTTCTAATAGTTGGAATTTCAAACTAGGTATAATTACTGTACAATTATAGAAGCTTCGTTGAAGTATTGCAGAGAAAGTTTGAAATTCCTTTGAGAGGATAGTTTGAGAAATATTTGATTTGATATCAGGTCGGAGAACTTGAGTTTGATGTCCGAAGAATAATTTTTCTTTTACTTTGTGGGTGAATGTGCGTGCGTGACTGATAATAATAATAATAATAAAATGCCCGCAGAACGGGTGTATATTTACGAGCCTAGCTCTATTTACAGACAGAAAACAAATAACAAACAAACTTCAGTGAAAGGTAACCACCAGGCGAGGTTAATGCTCGAAGCATTTTCTACCATCGAACCCTCAGAGTCTTATTGTGTGGTCACATTATTATGCCTTATTGTGTAATAGAGTGAGGGTCTGAAGGTCTAATTTGAATACCTTTTAATTAGTTTAGAGTTAAGATACTAGCTCTCGTCGAGATGGACGCTTTAAAATATTTAGTCCAGGGTTTGAATCGAAATCTAAAACGATTAGAACTTTAGCTATCGAGAGCCAGAGTATATTAAATCTCCTTAATTTACCTCAAGTTTCTAAAATTTGAGTCTCAATTCTGGAGTTCAGGATGAGAACCTATATTTCAGTCATTATTTCTGTACTCTTACTTGGGTGTTTCGAGAAAAATAAAGAGGAGTCGATAGAGAGGCTATTTCGCACGAACTTTATTTGACAAGGTATCTGGATATCTTATAACGTTAATGTTTCCAATACTTCCTCTAACTTTCAGTTGTTTTACTAGAGGTTAAACACCGAATTATGAAACAGAGTTAAGATAAGCCAGACTGTCCCTCAACTCGGGCTATAGTGCGCTGTGATTGGTTGAAACTCCCACTTGAGGGCGGGTCTGGCTTACCTTAACTTTAATCCTGTTTCATAATTTGGCACCAAGACTTGGTGGTCATTTTCAAATCTTAATTTTGTTATGGACGTAATTTTTTTGTGTTGATTTTACAAGATTTGGTTCATTTACATGCTTTTGAATCTTTGAACACAAAACAAACAACAAGCAATATTATGGTTAAAGGTTGCTTTGGGTATACCCTGTGCTATGGCACTTTTCTCTAATTTCTGATAGTCTTTAATTAAAGTATGTATGTTATTTTTGTGCGCAATACCTATATAACCGTGGCGTGTATATGCACCGCTTTGAACTAATTTAATAGATGGCTAGTGTGGATAGGACTGCTGGTCGAATTGAGACAGGGTCAAATCAAAGACTCATGAAATTTCGAAATATTGATGGTGCAAAGATGAAAGAGTTTAGAGAAAAAAGAAAAGTTATCATATTTGTGTAAATCACTTTCGTGATATCACAACTACTCAAACTCGCTTTACTAAATCTACGCTGAAACCGGGACTTGAACCACCGACCTCCAGGTTAGAAGTCCGCTGCCTTATCGATCAAGCTACTGAGGATTTTAGAGTACCCAAAACAATAGCAGAGTTCCCACGTTGGATGGCCATAGACCTCCACAGTTTGTTCAGGGTTCATATATCTTTCACTTAAAACCATGACATCAATGGCACCCTGTACTGTGGCTATCCTTTCATATTTCATCTATAATTCAGCCAACACCGCTCACGATAAATGTTTGACAGTTACAGACACGCCCACATGTCATGTAGGAAAGAAAATGCTCGTCAATATTTCACTCCAGTAGAAAACTCAGTTGTACATTCATTCAGTGAACGGCATTATTCTCGAAATATCTTCAAAACTGTTGTTAAGTAGTGTCACCGTGTTTATAATTACTCGGTTAGCACTGAAAAGTCTCGCTTTACCAGCAGAACGATTCTTTTCGTGGAATACATACATTCAGTAACGTCATTATTCTTGAAAGATTTTCAGAGCTATAGTAGAATCGTATCAAAGATCATACACAAGTAGAATCGTATTGCTTGTACTACCCGGTTAGAAACTAAAAGTTTCGCTTTACCAGCAGTAAATAAGCGAGAAAAGTCTCGCTTTTCCAGCAGTACATAAAGGAAAAAAGTCTAACTTTTCCAGCAGTACATAAGCGAAAAAGTCTAGCTTTTCCAGCAGTACATAAAGGAAAAAAGTCTCGCTTTTTCAGCTGTAAAAAAGCGAGAAAAATCTCGCTTTTTGGCGGAATAGAAAGCAGACAAGATGTCTCTGGAAGAAGATAATGTCGAAGTGGAAAATGTGAACGAAGAGCAAGAGACGGAGGTGGAAAAAGTAAATGAGGAAGTGGGAGAGGAAGGGAAGAGGAAGAGAATGCAGAAGAGCAGGGAGAAGAAGCTGAGGGAAAAGGAGAAGAAAAACCACCTGAAAGACAGAATGAGGAACTCCAAGAAGGCGAGGCTTACGAAGGCGACGAACTAGAGTAAGTGATGATGATGACCTGATGATGACTGGTAGTTTACTAAATCTACGCTGAAACCGGGACTTGAACCACCGACCTCCAGGTTACAAGTCCGCCGCCTTATCGATCAAGCTACTGAGGTCGGTCAAGCGAGTTATGAACTTAGAACTTGGAAGTCATCTCTGGTAGTCAAGTGGTTAAGGCGCTAGTCTGGTAATCCAGGTAGCGTAGGGATCCGTTGGTTCGAATCCCACCCAGTGCACGAATTTTTTCCTCATTAATTTGAGTTTGTGACCACCTAATAATAAGACTCTGAGGGTTAGGTGGTAGAAATTGCTGTGAGCATTAACCTCGCCTGGTGGTTACCTTCCACTAAAGAGTATATTATTATGACCCCATCGGCAACCTATAGGGCAGGGTTTAGTAATAATATCGCCTCATTAAAAATATGATTAAAGCACATGTGTTTGGCTACATACGAGGCATGGTCCTATATTTATTTTTCCTGACTACTCCACACAATGAGGCATTGCCCATTGCCGTACATCGTTTCGGGCCTGAATTCGGCGCCACCGTTTATGTTTGTAAATTATTCTCTCAAAGGAATTCTAATCGAGAGATTAAAAAAAAAATCCAATCCATATACCTATGCGAGAGGTTATAATGTAGCTCAAATCTCTCAATTCATTAACCCTACACTAGATGAGATCAGTGGTGGAACAAAATACCAAACGAACCCTATTATAAGGTTTTTTTTAAGTAATTGTTTTTGAATAATTATCCAACACAATAATCACTCAATCATTACAATTATTATCGTTCAATTACTTTAGCTCAAGGTTTTCAGCCTTCACAATAATTTTCCACAGAGTATCTATTATTGATACAAATATGTTTTTGTTTTGTTTGAAATGCTACTGCACACCCATTCGGTTTCGGACAGTATGAATATTGAAAGCATAAGGTCTTTTCATGACGGGTTCTACCAAAAAACACTTTTCGCGAAACCTTCTTTGTTTACAAAACTCGAATTATTCTGGTGGGTTCTACGAATCTTGAAAAACACGAAACCGGGGATTGGGAACGTTAGTTCCAAAAGGATTCGTCAAATTAGCGCTAGTGCAGTAAATCGAGGGTTTTGCTCGCCAAACCGAGGTAGCGTATTTTTTGTAATATACGCCTAAGGTAGCACGTAGTCATATCCAACATTGAAGGAACCAAGGTCTGTCGTAATCTAACGACAGACAGAATTTTTTGCGCTTTTCTTTTTTGCTACCTTAGGCGTATATTACAAAAAAATACGCTTCCTCGGTTGGTGAGCAAAACCCTCGATTTACTGCACTAGCGCTAATTTGACGAATCCTTTTGGAACTAACGTTCCCAATCCCCAGTTTCGTATTTTTCAAGATTCGTAGAACCGACCACGAGTGAATCCGAGTTTTTTACACAAAGCAGGTTTCGCGAAAAGTGTTTTTTTGGTAGAACCCGTCATGAATCTATTCAACTTTCTGCTCAATTTGAAAATTATACGTAAAAATCCATTATCTTTCAAATACGAGACCTTGTTTGAACTGCTAGTAAAAAGGGATTCTTTAGTTCTACACCACGCAGTCTCCGGCAGTAAATAAAGTATTATTTGTAAGTATACTTTACCAAACTGCTTTGTTTCGCTCTGAATTTTCACGGCCTGTATAACAATGCCCATTATCCATGCATCATCGATATCAATGTAGTTATCCGAAGGTTTTCGCGACTGGCTTGAGACCTTCAAGTTTAAAATGGACAATCAATAACCTGTAATGAAGTGGCCTGATTTGTGGACTTAGTGGTGTGTAGTGAAGAATTTCATGAAACTGATCTGCCTTGTGATTAAAAGATTGCAAGTTCGAAACCCAGTCAGGGAAATTACAGGTACAAAATTTTAGCTACTGGAATGATCATCAGTCGTCAGATTGTCTACGAGATACTCGTAAGTTTGGCATGATCATTTGTTTCTTCTTATTTTGATGACAAGAACTGGCCATCACAATTTTCTGTTCCTCGTTCCAGAAAGCACTCTCACTCTCAGCATCCCCAAATATCTCTGACAACCGTCATAGAACGCACTCTGATGGATTAATTTGAACGAAATAACCAATCGGAGTGCGTTGTGTGACGGTTAAAAGGGAGATTTTGGGATTATTTTCATCCACCCAGTTACTTACTTTTCGAGTTCTTACTGACTTGCCTGCTACATCCACTGTGCAGCACACTGCTGCATCCACTGCACAGCATACTTCTACATATCTACATCTATTGGGCAGCATCAATCCTGCTACTGTAGTGTGTCTACTTCTCAGCAAAATACGAGATAGCTGTCTGGAGAAAAAGAAAAAAAGAGCAGATTGTTATGGGAACAAGAAACGGTTTGAACAAATAAAAGTGATCATCCAATAAGACCAATCCCTGTTTATTATAGTTCCCCAGTAAAAATACTTGTCTACTCCCTGTTTATCTAATCTACTCCCTGTAATTTTTTTTGTTTATTATAGTTCCCCAGTAAAAATACTTGTCTACTCCCTGTTTATCTAATCTACTCCCTGTGATTTTTTTTGTTTATTATAGTTCCCCAGTAAAAATACTTGTCTACTCCCTGTTTATCTAATCTACTCCCTGTAATTAAAACCTAACCAATCGCTTCTACCCAACCGAAAAAGCTTTAAAAAATCCAGCTGAATACAGCAATAATTGTGACAAAAGGAAAAACCCCAAGTTCTAATGATGGTTGATCGCACATAAAAATATGTGGTTCAAAACGAGCCAACTCTAGACTAAAGTTTTCTGGAGAGGAGACCATCACTCTCTCCCCAGCAGTGGCCAGGCTGGTTACAATAACAACAACATAACCATCCCGCCCTTTGTATTTTATGTAAATAAATTCCAAGAAAGAGTTTGCCACTACCAAGTTGTTTGTGAGATATTCTATTTATCTCATTTTATCCATAGTAATTCTGTTGACTGTAAGGTTCCCCAGTGTTATTGTACGCCATGGTAACTTCCTTATTTAGGCAAATCTGCTCCCGCTATACTCGTCGGTAATGAATGAAAGGTCACTACTACGATGTGCGAGAACTACATTCCATCTGAATCTCGGATATTATCCGTCACCAACTCGTCACCACATAGGTCAGTCATTTCGGACCTCCGGCAATTCTTGGAGATTTTGTTTTTGTTTTTCAACGTCACACTGTGACAAGAACAGGCGCGGCCGGTAAGAAAATGTTTGGGGGTGCTACCACACAAACCGGACTAAAATGGGATTTATAGAGTCGCTCTTCGAGCATCTAAAGAGTATGATTTTGTTTAGGTATCATGACAATCATAAAAAAAAACACTGCCAATTATGGACTCTATACTTCCTCGTGATTGTTTCACATTGTTAACACGTGCCAATTTTGAGATTTTATACTAAATTACTTGTATCTCCAAAACGACTGCACCGATTTTCTTCAAATTTGTTTTATATGGTAGAAAATTGTTTTTTCTACATTCTAGATTCCACAAAAATTTCTGTATCGGCAAGTGGTGGTCCTTATTTTTTGACTTTTTTGTCCAAAATTTCGGATTTTCTTAAATATCAGAGTCTAATTATAATTAATTAAAATATATATATAAATAGCCTATGTAAAACAATTATATGCATACACACACAAAATTTCATTAAAATCGGGTGTACCGTTCACGAGATATAAGAGTTTAAGTAAAAAGTTAGTGGTCAGGCGCATGGGCTCTTTCACCAAGAACCGCTAGTACGAATTCGATGAATTTAAAATGGGACCATCTACAGAATGTCTCCTAGATGTGTGCAAAATTTCATCAAAATCGGTCGAGTAGTTTCCGAGATTTGCGCGTTACAAGGAATCGTTTTAACAGACCGACAGACCGACAGACCGACAGACAGACACAAAACCAAATTTGCTCAGGAGGTTATGAAACGTCCAGAAATCTGAAAAAAATTGAAATCGGAGCAAAAAAAATATTTTTTTTTACAAAAACGAACACAATACTTCCGATTTCTAATATTAGAAATTTCTCGGAAGTAATATCATGCATTATTGTTCTAGAAATGTGTAATGAATGTAATGATTTTCCCTGTGTAAGAGCTAGGACTTGAGAAAATCCTCTATTTTTCATTTTTTCTGGTGGTGTTAGAGTTCCGCAGCTCCTTAGCACCGGCCGCGCCTGGACAAGAATGCTTTCTATTAACACATTGACTGCCATGTCACACTATATGTGTGACACAATGTTAAACCTATACGCCACGTCACACATATTGTGTGACAGTCGATGCTACTTTGAATGAGTGTCACACTAGGATAAGGAAAGTAAAAATAGAAAGAAAAGAAGTGTCACACTTTTTTGGTGTGACGTGGCATACAGCGTTAAAAAACCACCTCTGTATGCCACGTCACACAATATGTGTGACTACTGACTATGTATAGTAACGTGGCGTACGGGTAAAGTGTCCAAAAATGACCTTGGCAGGCAACGTATTAAATTTAAACTTACTTTTTTTTCCCCCTGTGTTTCAGAGCTAAAGACGCCCAGTACAATGAAGAGGAGAGCTCTCTCCGGATGTACCTGCGGGGCAGACCTGTCATTTTCCACGCCCCTGCTGAGCTTGCCGAGCAGTATGACATCAGCAAGGTGGCGGCTCCTCCTCAGAGTAAACTCAAGCTGGACTGGGTGTATCCTTTACACAACAGACATTTTCTAAGTCCAGATTTTTTTTTCCATTTATTTATTACAATTATAATATGATCATCATAGGAAATAAAGTTGGCTGGAGACCATCACTCACCCCTCCAGGTGTAGTCATGCTGGCTACAACAACAACATCATAGGTTGGCGTCATCGTGAACGATGGTAGCCAGATAGTGGAGAAATGACTCAGCACTTCTACCACTGTCTTTACAAGGAGGCTAATAATTGACAAGGGCCCCCAGAACCAAGCCAATGCTGGTCTACTCCCTGTTTATAGTCCCCCATAATATGATACAAATTTTAAAATGATTTAATGGTACCCTTTCTCAAAGTTAAAAAAAAAAACTGTGTTGAGATGACAAGGTACTTTTTATATTGTCTTGTACTATTACTTCTTATATTATTTTCTATCGTCCTTATCCTCTAATTGTCTTTTTATTTACATTTTCATTGTAAATAAAACTCAAATAAATAAAGAGGTGCTTTGTTAAACTGTTGGCATAATGGGACTACCTGTCTTGCGCTGACAGTACGGGTCATTATTCAGAACTATTTCTATAGTAGTTTTTTTATTTATAAATAGCGTTTTTCTATATAAAAAAAAATAGAAAAACGCAAAAACCCGTATTTTTAAATTTATTGGGGGATTAAGTTTCAGGAAAGAAAATTTTGCCTACACTGCCTCAGTCAGGCTGGGCAGCTGGGCACGGACCAACTTTAAAATCTTAAATGGAATAGTATGTCTTGTGACATATTGTTTAAGGTCTCGTTAAGAGAAGTTCATTTCAACAAATTTCAGTGAGCTACGACATACCGTTCTCGAGATACAGGCTCAGCCGTCCTGGCTAATATCCCTTTGTTCTGACCTATAACTCGTGAACTATAAATTTTGCTGATATTTACTCCTTTCGTCCTGAAAACAGAAAAAATAATAACTCTTTTTATAAACAAGAATAATCTTGACTAAAGGTGTGATTTTATTGCCTGAAGCAATCTCTGCCATCAAAGCCATACGGTTATCTCTGAATGAACATCAGAGAAGTAAATTACTTTTTTTTTTTTTTTTTAATTTAAATTTTTTGATTACTTATTTTGATTACTTAAGATAACCTGAAGTATGTTGGTTAACCAAAGGTAAAGCCTTTTTTTTTTTTTTTTTTTTTTTAAACATAATAATTTAATTACTTCCGAGAAATTTCTAATATTTTGTTTTATTTTCACACAAATGTATGTATACATATTTTCTTAACTCACTACTTCATGACAGTTATGGGTACCGAGGCAAAGACTGCCGGTCTAACCTCTACCTCCTACCTACAGGCGAGATTGTTTATTTTGTGGCGGCAGTAGCGGTCCTATACAATGTTGAGGAACAAACCCAGAGGCATTACGTGGGACACACTGATGATATCAAAAGGTGAGTTTTGTGATATTCTCAATCAATACTTGCCTCATTCTATTTTTTTATTTTTAATAAATAAATAAACCTTTATTTGGAATAGAAATATTACATACATCAAAATGAATACATATATCAGAACAACTGGTTCCAATTCAGCTTATTTGCTGAGGTGCTTCTACATGTAATAAATAAATCTAAAGTTTATCCTATAAAATATGTAAGACCTGTTTGACTGCAGGAGTAAAGGGACTTTTCATTCTTACAATGGTAGTATAAACAAGGTATATTCTATTCTATTCTATTCTAAAAATCTTTATAGATTTTAATTAATGGAAAATGAGCGTTTATCCAATGTGCAGTACTCTCTTTAAAAGGCTTGCATATATTTCACAACATATCCTTCCATAAAATAATAAACTAAAATACTTTTTTTGTCTGGTTAACGCCAAGAAAAGTGTGATTTTTTAAATTTGTTCCATACCTACTATCAAGATTTGAATATTAAACAATAGACATATATTAATATATTCAGAAAGATGAAAAGAATACGGCTAAACGGATAGTTTCAAAAATATATAATGAAAAAATTGAAGATTAATTCAATTCGACCAACAAAAAACATTATCAGTTGAGGAAAAATCAGGAGAACTTAATTCTTCCAGAAATGTTAATTTGTAAAAAAGTGACCGATTACAATACTTTCTATAACTTATAGGTAAGAGAAAGTAAAAATAGCATCATCTCATGAAACATTGATTTATGAGTCTTGTCATTTTTAAATAATGAACAAAAATCGTTCATATATCTCAGGTTCCATCTCTATTTCCTAACACCAAATATTTGTTTCTCTTCCATGTCAATATATTTCAGTTAATGGAAGACAGCTTTACCATGAAAAAAACAATAAAATTGAAGACTTTGAAGGTATTCTGCATCAACCAATATGACGTCATTAACATTTAATAAAATTATACCATATCCCAGGCTATCAAAATTAATTATAATATTTTAACAATGACTTACTAATGTTTTTATACATTGATTTTCAACTTTCCTTATCCCTCTTAATACTCCCTTATCCCACTTAATTCGATTAATGATTTAATGTCTTTTTTAATGTAAGGATAGGTAAATAAGGGTTTATTGCAACTTATATTCTAATTGCTTAATTTTGTATAACAATCTGACTTTACGTGATACGTTCTTACCATTCTTATTAAAACAAAAACCATTTTCTTTGCAATCCTATTTTCCAACCGAAATCACAAGGATTAATCAAAAACTATGGGCTATCTTTGTTTTAGTAAGCTTATGATACTCAACAACACTTCTAAACTCAGTTACTTTTTAACTTGAAAATCTTGTCGCATTGGTTTTCTGATAATCTTCTTTTCAATTAAGAAATAAAATACTGCTTTCTATTAAATTAAAACTTCCTACTAAAAAAAAAAAAAAATAGGTACTGATAGCTGGAGTAATTTATTGTGCACTCTCGCCTTTTTCCTTTGAATATGAGAGGGTAGTTTTGGCCCCAGTAATACCTCTAAAATTTTGTAAGGATACTGGAAATCGTCACCCCCTTATTATAATTAAGACTCTAAGTGTTGGATTGTCGATTTTAAGATCATCTTCGAATGTGATGAAAAAAGAAATCTCAAGTTTTCATGATACCTACCTAATATTTTTTTGTAGAATATCATAGCAGAAAAATATAGAACTCCACTTGAGCTACCATCCTGTAAAACTACGAATATGTATCAAATTTCTTGTTTCTTGATACGATTTCTCTCGAATTTCTATCGGCTAATGCAACCCCGTTTTCATTTTCAGCCTGGCAATTCATCCTAACAAATTGCTTATAGCAACGGGACAAGTTGCAGGTCATGATGTTAGGGAAGGCAAGGTAAGGAAAAATACCCTTTGGCTGGTGTTTTAATTATTTATTATAAACTCATTTTTTGAGCCAACAACTCTAATATTAATACTACCTTTACTTTAATAATCAAAAGCGCACGATAAGATTGGGTGGAAAACTAAATAGAGGCATGTCCTGCTGTTTTACACACTATGCCTACACTATGATGATGCTTTGAAGGAGTGCGCTAAGATCATTAAGTAATTCACGTAAACTACGTTCCATTCGGTCCCATAACATATAATTATAATTGCCTATTGTACTGTCTTCCACTAGACAGCAATTATATACATATAATTTTGCTAACACTAACACATATGACCTTCGATGAACTTTTTCTTATGACTGTCATGATAGGTAGTAATTAATATTATTTCACTAACAACCATTTATTTATTTCAACCTATTACAGCCCCATATCCGAATTTGGAACTCAGTCAGCCTATTCACTGTATCTGTCATCGGTATTGGAGAATTTGAGAAGTCTATTTCCTGTCTTTCGTTTTCGAAAGCTGATGGTGGTACATTCCTCTGTGCTATTGACGAAGGTATGAAATCTTTATGATTAAGATCCATAGGCCGAATTAAATGAATTTAAGGTTTTCATCTCTGTATAATTCACAAGAGTTATGACTTCATATGACAAGGGCAGTTAAAAAAAACTTAAAACTCCAAACAACAAATTCACAAGAGTGATGTCACAATCACTCAAAATCAAGCTTATTAATGTTACCAAAGTTTGGGACTGGTTACGAGTCCGCCGCCTTGATCTAGCACACCAGTGTTATCGTAAACAAAAAGATCTATCTGAAAGGCTATTATTGATAGTTGAGAAACGGTTACGAATGCAGGTGTTTTAGAGGGGAAGATGGTTCTACTGGGTAGGTGTGCACTGTTCTCAGCACAAATCCCACACTGTTCACCATTCTTTAAATTATAAAAAAAGGGAAAAAAATATTTAAAAAAACTGATTGTTATGCTGTGATTTTCAGCAACTCACCATATGGTGGGCAGCATGAATATTTGTATAAAAAATAAATATTATTATTCTTCTTCATGATGTTTATCTTTTGTAGATTTTCCCCTCTCCTAAAAAAAATTGATCTTTGATAAACAATGTATTTACATATTTTTTTTCTTTCTTTACATATATTATTATTATTTTTTATTTACATATATTATTATCTATTTACATTTTTTTTTTTTATATATAAATCCATGTTTTGCAGGGAATGAATTCAACATCTCTGTGTGGGACTGGCAAAAAACTGACCGAGGCTACAAGGTCACTGAGACCAAATGTTCGGTGGACACCGTGGTAGCTGCTGAGTTTCATCCCCTGGATCGCAACAATATCGTCACCTGTGGCAAGTCTCACATCAACTTCTGGACAATTGATGCCGGCGGCACCTTGTACAAGAAGCAGGGAATATTTGAGATGATCCGCGACAAGCCAAAGTATGTGACATGCATGGCTTTCACCCAGACAGGCGAGGTGCTGAGTGGAGACTCCAATGGAAACATTATCGTGTGGACTAGAGGTGAGTTTTTTGGTGATTCATGGTATGAAGCATTTTTATTATTATGTATTAGGTATTAATAACAGAACAGATTGATGTTATTGTAGCGTCGTGAGCTACGACGAAGTGTTCTGAATTAATCGGGTCAGTAAATAATAGTTTCAGTGTGTTATGTCTCTTTCAATTTCCGTCGAGTGAAGACTAGTGTTTATCTTTTTCTCAAATATGACGTTACTTGACAAAGTATCCCTCATGTTAAAATATTTTAGATAATTGTTACACACAACTATTCCCAGCTCTTCCTGGCTCACAGTATTAATCTGAGTGATTTGATGCGGGACCAACCATCTTGAGGACAATTGGGTTTTTTTTTATCTGTTTCAAGACCCTTTAACTCTTTAGAAATTAGCCAGCTCGCTGGTTAAGGGTTAAGGCTTTGTTCCTGTTAGTCGCCTTGTACATAGCACAACAGGGGGCACAGTCCGTGGTCCTTTCCTTTCCCTGAGTACTACAGGGGGTACATGAGTACTACAGGGGGTAAAATTATTTATTTATTTTTATAACAATAATAATAATTTATTTTATTTATTTATTAATCAACAATATAATAATTAATGGCTGCTCCGTCTTCATATGGTAAACTTTCAATCTTCGACTTCGAGATAGTCGAAGGGAAACAGCTCGAACTATTGAGATCTCCTCTTGAATTTTTATCCATCCAGTGGGTACAGAGATTTATGAACAACACCAAATCACCAAGTGGAACCCGACATTGTATAATTAACTGCTCAAAAGAAATCGTCCTATCCTTGTGAAAATAGTCATTGAATTCTTGATTTTCATTTCTCAGGATCCAATACCATCAGCAAATTCATCAGGAATGTACACGAGGGCTCGGTGTTTTCCATCTGTGTTCTAAAAGAAGGCAGTATTATCAGTGCAGGAGGAAAAGATGGCCGCTTACTTCAATTTGATTCGAACCTACAACCCACGGGTTATGAGGCACAGGTCCGTCCTACTCTGCAAAAATTTCTTTTCACTTTCACCTCAATTTTTTGACTTCTATTTGTTTTTTTTTTTTATTTTTGATACCCACATTTTTTATTAGTATCTTAAATGTTTATGTGTATAGTCGGGCTGGGGGACTACAAACAGGGAGGAGAACAGCAGTCTGGCTGGGGGACTATAAACAGGGAGTAGACCAGCATTGGCTTGGTTCTGGGGGCCCTGGTCAATTATTAGTCATTCCTCCACTGTTTGGTTACCATCGTTCACGATGACACCACCCTATGATGATGACCTACATATGGATACCTACATATGGATTGGCACATTATTTTTCCTCTACTCTATATTATTCTTTCTTTATTTATTAATAAAATTAAAGTTTTAGTGAATTCCTGGGTGCATTAGCAATGTTTGGGACTTTGCTAATAAAGAAAAAAACATCAATGATTTTTTCTGTTGCAAATATGTAAAGAAGTAACTACATATATACAAGTAGGAATGTATGTACCATGGGATAGGAGGCCAGACCAATAATATCAAATGTATACATAATTACCAGAGCTTGCTAAATATGACGTTTATTTTTCTTAAAATATGACTCTAAAAATATGACTATATGACGTTTATTTTTCGTGAAATATGACGTTTATTTTTTGAAAATACCTACACATAACCCAATACTGCATATTATAACAGCCATAATAAGAATTAAAAACAAGTGAGTATTGAAATTGGTACAGATTTTATGTATTCTAGATATCAAGTATTTTGAATTATTCAATGTTTTTTTTAAATAGAATTATTTTTGAAAAAAAAAAAAAAAACATTTCACTAGCTAGGATCACGAAGTTTTTTTTAATCTCTTCTCTTACTTTTTACATGATGTTAAACGGTAAAACAGCTGTTCAAATTCATTGTATGTCCCGTCCTTTTTTTCCTGACTGTAGTGAATTTGTTATCAATTTTAGTAATTTGTTGTTTCAGATTGCTGAACATTTGGGTGGAATAGAACAGTGTCGGAGGGCCGAGGATCACAGCTCATTGTCGGACCACGCGCAACTGTATCCTCGTTGGATCTCTTAATCTGGGATTCAGCCCAGTGGTTTTGGGTCACACGATGAACTTTGGGCCTTGGCTACTCATCCTTCTCTATCCCAATTTCTTACAGCTGGATTTGACAGAATTGTTCAACTGTGGGATTCAATGTCCCATTCTGTTGTGTGGAGTAAAGACATTGCGGTAAGAATGTTGCATGATAAATATTAGTAGTAAATTGCTTTTCATATTAATTTGTGTTAATCACTTTTGTGATGTCACAACTACTTAAACTCGCTTTACTAAATCTTTGTTGAACCCGGTAATTGAACCACCGACCTCAAGTTACAGGTCTGCCGCCTTATCGATCAAGCTACAAGGTCGGTTAAAACTAACTAACTAACAAGTAATAGCTTTTCATTGTTCGATTACAATATTCAAGTTTGATCAGTTGGTTGGATAATTAAAAATTGGAAAGATAATTGAAAACCTTTACTCAGGTTGAAACACAAGTAAAGGTTCACTGGTTGAATTTCTTAATCTGAAATTTCACCAGGAGTACAAGAACCACACCGTTCTCGCAGCTTATTTTCCAGATGGTTCCATAATAATAGTGGGCTGTATCGCAGGTCGCTGGCTTGTTATGGATGCAGAGACCCCGAGAAGCCTATTCCATCCATACCGATGGAAATGAGCCCATACAGGTACATATTACATACATAACGCAGCCTCCGTGGTACATATTACATTACATACATAACGCAGCCTTCCGATCGGTGTAACGGTTGTGACTATTTCCCGTAAGCCCTGATATCCGAGTCGATTCCGAATTGGTGGGGAATTTAAACAGGAAAGTCCTTCCGAAACTTAAACTGGACATTTACCGGCTCGCAATCCAGGTTTGGATGAATATATGTCCCAGGGATGGAGGGTAAAAACTGGTTCACTGACTATGAAATAAGGACTGTAGAAACCAATAGTACCAAGCTGGTGACAATAGATCTAATTAGGTCGCAGTGTTAGTTGTATGAGTTTAAATGAAAACCCAACAACCAGGTCAGATAATAATTCTGTCAGAATAGGATAATAACTCTAAAAAGTGAAAACTTTTAGGACCATAAATTAGAGAACATATCTTTGTTTTTTATATTGTTTTAAATTATATTTTGCATGCCTTGAGAGTTTTTTTTTTTTTTTTTTTTTCTTTCTCCTTTTACATTGTTTTCTTAGATAGAAAGGGGCAGTTATTTTACTATGTATAGTCGGTTTAGGTATTGGTAGAGAAAGTAGATACACTTTAGGCCTATTTTTCTTTTGGATTAAAAAAAAATTCCAGGTTCGATATTTCCAAATATTTCCATTTTATTCCAAGATCAACTTCACCACATTGTAAAAGAAAAATGCGTTTCGGTACTTTTAAAGATAAACAATGGACTTAACCTACTCGTATAAAAGAAATTTTTCCTCTTCCAAAAGAAAAATGACTTGCTTCCAGTTTGGTTCATTTTATTCCCGTTTGGTTAACTTTGGTTAGAAAAAAAAAACGGCTTTTGTATGCGACCGAAGGCCAAGCTAGCTAGTTTAACTGCGATTTATAAATGAAACTTTTCAACCAGACAACTTCTCGAATTCTGTTCATCCACTCCACGGCAAACTTGTCAGAGTGTTTGTTTCAGTTTGTAAAATTAGGTGTGATTACAAATTTTCAATGTTATTAAAATGAAGTCTACGAGTTGTATCATCATATAACTCGATTAGAATAATGATGTACAATGTCTATAAATTTGAATAACAAGAGCCTTGTTTAGATGCTGAATAAGGGACTTTTCAGTCTCACCTCGCAGTAAAACAAGTAATTTCTATCATTCATCTTTCTATTCTTTATAGGTCGTCAAATTTTCGCCAGATGGTAAGCTGTTGGCTCTTGGATCTCGAGACAATTATATCTACATTTATGAAGTAAGCGCGGATTCGCGCAAATACAGCAGAGTAGGCAGATGCACGGTAAGTAAGAGTAACTACCTTATCTCGTCAAAAGGACTATTAACAGATAAAGACACTAGTCTGGCCAAACACATTAACAACACATCGAAATGAAAATTCCCTGAATCTTTAATACCTAAATTTAAGAATTTTTACTATTATCATTTGAAGTGTAATTAATACACTACACATTCACATGACATGAAAGGCTCACATTGGTTCTGAGGTCCAAAGGGTTCAATACGGATAATCTTACCACATAATATTAACATGAAACGGAAAGTAAAGTAAAAGACTACCACCCCATTAGCCAGGCTAGATTGCAGTTTCCTAAGGGTTTAGGTTATGGGCTTTAGAAGAAAAAAATCTAAGTTTCTCAAGGTCAGTGGTTGATCGCACATAGAAATATGTGGTTCAGAGCGAACCAACTTGTCAATATTTATATCATATATTATAACGAAATTCTAAATCGTTTCCTTAAAAAAAGGTAGAGAAATCACAGATTCGTCAAGGTGACAACCCAATTAAAATGTTGAAAGTGATGTAGAGAGGGGGTTGGCCTATTATTCCGCGGTTGAAATCATAGGATACTACCCAACCTACGAGTATCTGCTTTCAAAACGAAAAAATAACTTTATATTTTTTCTTGTGTGTTGATTTTAGGGTCATTCGAGTTTCATAACTCATTTGGATTGGTCAGAGGACAGCATGTACATAAGAAGCAATTCTGGAGATTACGAGCTCCTATTTTGTGAGTATTATTTGTAGTCATATTTCCTTTAAAATAATCTTCATTTAGCAAAAATCTGATTTCATTTCATTTGTTTTACCTTAAATCAGCATATCCATCCATTATAATTTTCTTTTTATAGTTTACCCCCAAAGAGACTATTGTTCTACGAGAACTGCTTGTTTGATTCCGACACAAATTACACTTTTCTTCTCCCTGATTTTCATTGTATATTTATTTTATCTTTGCAGGGAACGCGGGCACTTGTCGTCAAATCCCACAGAGTTCTCAATTGAGAGATGTAGTGTGGGATTCTAATTCGTGTACCCTGACCTTCACTACAGTGGGCATCTGGCCAGAAGGGGCAGATGGGACTGACGTAAACACCTGTGAAAGGTCTCACGACGGAAGGCTCATAGCTACGGGCGACGATTTTGGAAAGTTGAAGCTCTACTCATACCCTGCAGCACAGCCCAAGGTAAAAGTTCTTAAAATGTCGGACTATTTCGATGAAGTTCGAGAAAGGTTAAAGCTCCATATACTCTAGTAGGATAAACAGGTGTGGCTATCACAGAAACTGATAAAAACCACATGATTCGAAGAGTTCAAATCAACCAGAAATACTATCAGTTCAAATTCTGAAAACGTATCGATTGCGATACCTTCTTTGACTTAAAAGAGGGATTCATTTAATTTTATATCCAAATATTAAACCCTTTTACGTATGTCTCTATACCATGACCTCTCAAATGTCATGTTCTCATTTATCAATTTTTTTGTTGTTTTACAGTCTCTATGTCATGTCTATGGAGGACATAGCAGTCATGTGACCAATGTTTCATTTCTGCATGATGACTCCCGCATTATCTCAACCGGTGGCAAAGACACTTCAGTTATGCAATGGCAGATCATCTAAATTTATTGATTTATCAAGTCTAGCACATTTCACCTATTATTCCTATTTTGTTACTTACCTATAATTAATTTTGTCCTATTTTAAAAATCACCTGATTTATATATTGTTTTGTATTATTCTGCCTGTCATACTGGTACATAATAGCTTGTTTCATAATTATTGTTTCTATATGGACACATATTTTTTATGAAATATTGGCAGATATTAACACAAGATCTATTTTATATTTCATGGTACACCAATAATTAAGTACCAATCTACCATTTTTCAAATCAATAATTATTCAAGAAAACTAGTGCAACTTGAAAAATCAAGTTTAATTTGAACTCGTATAACGGTCTCTTTAGATTAGATCAATAGAAATACGGTAGAAATTGTATTTTTGTAGCTACAATGGACACAATAATTGTTAAAATTGTGGTCAGTATTTCTTTTTTTTAAATTTGTAATGATATTTTGAAAATGACTGTATTGTTGGATGTTTTAGAAACAGTATAATAATGGTACTATTTAGTCGAATCGAAACTTATCATGATATGAAATGCTTTGATTTATTTTGAATTTAGGAAGTATTAAATTTCTCCAAAACAGGAGTCAAAAATGTAAACCTGTGGTCAAGGAGTTCCCATTTTTTGAAAAATATATTGATATACATACCTACAGGGTGTCCATAAAGTCCCAACCCACCCCCCGTATCTCAAGAACGGCTGAAAATATAGAAAAACTCAAAAACCCGTATTTCGGGGTGGGGTTGATTGTTTTTATTAATCCGGACCGCAGAGATTTTCTCATGTTAATCCGGACCCGAACAGGATTTAATTGCCGACCCCTGCTCTAGAGTGCTATTCATCATGCCGGTATTTTGTTTGACTTCAAAATGAACTTTTAGAGACAGATAGATTGATAAAATTCTAACCAAAATTCACATTAAATGACTGAAATGATAAAATTTAAATTTATTAGATATTTGACTTATAATCTCAAGGTACTATTCAGCAAAAATGAAGTACTTTTAAAGAAATTTATGTATAGAAAATCAATTTGAAGTTCTTCAAAAGAGCTTTGAACTCCTTCATCATTGTTTTATTTGTAATTTATGTCTGATTGTATTGATGTTTTCGTCTTATAAAGCGCAAATGTTCGAGGTATATTTTATTTTCATCACGCTCTAGGTAGTTAATTTAAATTATTTAATAAATAAATTTATTTTTTTATTTGATTAAAATTATTTTGTTGGATTATTTTGGATTTCATTTAGCTACTCTTCTTTTCCTTCGATCTCATTAAATTATTTCTTCTTCAACAAAGTATTTTTTTTTTTACAAAAATTTCTTAGAAATTTCTCGGGAGTAAAAATGTCGAATAGTCACCTCTGTCTACTACAAACAATAGGGAAAATTAATTACACAGGGTGATTCCGTTAAGTGGTAACAAAAATATGGTAAATTCTACACATCTAAGCGCGTTAAACAGTGAAGAACCATTTTTTTTTTTTTTTTTTTTTTAATTCTGGAATACAGGCCAAGCGCCTGAAAATCTACCGTAGGCATAGTTTTCACTGTGTATTTTTTAGTTTTTGTTTGTTTGTTTTCATATTTTTCACACATGCTGCAAAACATTGAAATTCAAATGCACATCGTCCTGCTAGCAAAACTCGTAAATTTTGAGCATGCGGCAAAATATTGAGACGAAAAAAAAAGAAAAAAAAAACAATGGCATGGGAATTTCTTGCAGGAGTAAAAAAGATTTTTACTCTTGCAGGAGTTCTCCAATCAAAACTTCAGCACGATAAAATTCGGAAAAGCGGTAAAGAAAACATTTTTGCTGGATTTCTATTACAAAAAATGTAATTCATGACTAATTTTATGTTTGTTTTTACCCTCCTTATCCTATAGAAATAGTAAGGAATGTAGTGAAATCAGCCAAAAAAAATGATAATTAGTTTTCAGGGTCCTCAGAGCCTAAATCCTAAGTTTCGGTCAATGGTCTGTGCCTGTTGGACTGTCTGTCTGTAAACAAAATATTTCAATAATGGTATAAGGTTAATACTTGAAATTTGGCATGTAGAGAAAAGATGTGACGCAAACCTTTGACATCAGTGCCATCGGTCGCGGCGTTTCGACCGCCCTTTGGCGGCACTTGGCGGTTCAGACTAAACAGTAAAAAATATTATTATTTTTTTTTTTTTAATAAAATAAAAAATTACAGTAAAAAAAGGGTTTGCTTCGATATTTTTTTTTTTTTTTGATAGGTATCTTGAACTTTCTGGAACCTCCCCGATTTACCAATATTTTGTGGGGTCCGCTGGGACTAACTCTTTTATTATTCATTCTGTTTGGGGATTGTGACGTATCAAATACAATGTTTCTGAGGTGCTGATTACGAATTAGATATATTTTTTTTGTTTACCAATGAGTCACTCTTTAGCAGATTGGGTGACACTTGCTACACGGTTAGCTATATCAACAACAAAAAAATGAGAGTTCATTTATGTTTAAGACCTTATTAATAATTTATGTTTAACACCTGTTAGGAATCAAAATAAAATTTAAAATCGTTAACATAGTCAGCAGTGGCAGAATTTGATTTTTTTTTTTTTTTTTTTTTGGTAAGCAAATATGTAATATGTTTGTTTACACCAGTTTATTTTAAATTTGTGTTATTCAGGAATATTTGCCTAAGAGTATGCCTTTTAGAGCTCCTAAGATGTTTGGCCTTTTTTTCACAGAAGCTTCTGAATACTGTTCAGACAAATTTCAAAATATTTTCACCAAGTTTGGAAGTGATATTCTGGTAGAAAAAATATAAAATACCTAGGTACCCAGATTTTAATTATTTATTTTTCTTTGGGAAATATTTGTTGAAATTTTGTTCTAGATAGATGTAACCAAGATCATGTTTTCCCTTTTGATTTTTTTATTAAAAGATTATTGATTATTTTTTTTAACTTATGTCCATCACTCTTCTTCTTGGGTGATATTAATATATGTACCCTAAAAAAAACGAGGGAGAATTCCACTTATACAAACACTCTCTATAATAATGCCTTAATACCTTCTATATCCTATCCTACACGTGAGGAAATGTTAGGTGGAGTCCCCACAACGTCCTGTATAGACCATATAAACTATAGAATATGTAGAAAAGATCTCGATACAATTTCAACTGTTATAACAGAAAAGCTTGCTGACCACTATTTTACGGCTATAATAATTAAAAAGAAAAACAGAGATCACACTCAAAGACCGACCAACCCGAAATTTATAGAGATATTGATAAACAAAGAGGTCGAAAGAAAAATTCAAATTGTTGATTGGGAATCTTTAAAAGAAAAAAATAACCCTGTAGATCTTTATGAGGAGATAATAAATCAGTTTAATCAGATTTATCATTCTTCAAAAAAGACCATAGAACACAAAGAAAATAAATTCTCAACACCGTGGATCAACTCAAGAGTGAAAAACGAAATAAAATATAAAAACCTCTTATTGCAAAGATGGCGAAATAATAAAAATAATGTGCTTCTATACGAAGAGTATAAGCGACAAAGAAATAAAACAACAAATATTATAAAAAAAGAGAAAAGGGTTTACCTCTATAAAATATTCCGGGACGCACAAGGTGATATGTTGAAAACGTGGAAACTTATTAACGATCTCATGGACAGAAAAATTAAAGAACCAATAGAGGTCAAAATACAAAGTCACTTTAAATCACAGGACTTAAAATTCCTTGCCAATAAATTTAATAATAACTTTATAGATCAGGTGATTGAAATCAAGAATAAGAACAATGGACCAACCTTGGATGTTGAAGTGATGAACCACCAGCTCCACAGAGAATCATCGTCCATGCTATTAAGAAAAGCGTCTGAAAATGATGTTAACGCTATATTGAGAAACATGAAGAAAACGGGAAAAGGGATCGACGGCATAAGGAATAGAGACATTATTAATAACAGAGTTAAACTCGCGCCGTTAATTACTCACCTCGTTAACCTTATGCTGACCGAATCCACTATGCCCTATCCGTTAAAAACCTCATGCATCACTCCTCTATTTAAGAAAGGTAAGCCTGATGTCCTTGGTAACTATCGACCAGTCGGTTCTCTGCCGATCATTGAAAAAGTACTGGAAAAGCACATAAATATACAAATTAAAAAATACATAGAATATAACGACATCATTCCAACTTTCCAGCACGGGTTTCAGAGCGGCAGAAGTACTACTACACTACTACAGGAATTTTCCGATGAAATAAACACCGCCCTAGATGAGAGAAAATGTGTCGTGGTACTCCTTTTAGACCTCAGCTTCGCTTTTGATACAATAGACCACAAAATCCTGCTGAAAAAATTTGGTGATATCGGTATAACCCATCCTATATTTAGTGAGTACCTGAAGAGACAGAAAGCAGGTAACGCGACTCGGAAACACTCTCAGCGACGAGTTAAACATTAATCAAGGCCTGAGTCAGGGGGGGATTAATTCCCCAACATGGTACAACCTATACACTTATGATGTCAAATATATACGTAGAACTGGGACCCTAAAAATGTTCGCCGACGACAGCTGCATCATAGCAATACATCACGACGTCGAAGCAGCCATAAAAATCGCACAGAATGATTTCATAAATCTGCAGAAGTATTTATATAACAACCACATCTATTTAAACGAGAAAAAAACAGAAGCAATAATTCTGGGATATAAGAGTAAAAGAATGGACCTTACAAACAATAAAATAATTTGCCACAGCCGATCTTGCCTCTTACTCAAAACTTACGACTCCGCATGCAGCTGCCTCCGCATCGATTTTAAGCAAGACGCGAAATATCTTGGTGTCACAATTGACAACGAATTCAACATGAAAAAACACGCTCTTAATTTATGCAACAAACTTAGGATTTTAAAATACAAACTTACAAAAATAAACGCTGAAAATCTGCCCATGTCAACAAAGGTTGCGATCTACTTCTCTCTGGTGGATTCGCTGCTCAGATACGGTGTCACCCTGTATAATTATGCGCCTCAATATGCAATTGACCCGTTGAATTCGCAGCAGAGAAAGATCAGGAACCTGCTATTCAACAGAGTACATATCAACTGTCTTACTCCTGCAGAACTTTCAACTTTTGTCCTCCTCACAGAAAACTTTTATAAAGAAAAATACCGCCAGTTAACTGACCAACCATACGAGCTAAGAGTACAAAGGTTCAGACGGCCCCACGTATATACTGTGTCATATGGGGAAAGACGGCTGGAATATGTCATCCCAACCCTCCTCAATACATACTGTCAATCATTTCTAAACGAGGAAAATAAAAATAAGTTAAAAATTAAAATCAAAGAAAATATACTGTCAAAAAGACATATTTTACAATAATTCATGTTGCTGTTGTTATGATTGTGCTATGTTGCTGTTGTTGTAGCAGTAAGGGTAAAAGTACAACTGGAAATATTGTTAGCTAATATAGAGAAATTTGATGCTAATATAGAAAAAAGCTTACGTAAAGAAATTTGGTAACCTACTGTGTAACAATTGAATACCACTGATTAGTATAATGATTACATTTTGTATTAATTTTTTTTTTTTTTTTTTTAAAGTAGCGTTACGAGTTGCTGTGAGAGAACATCTCCAAAAAAAGTTAGACTTAGCTTAGGAGATTATTATTATTGTACCTTTAAAATTGTAAAAATAAATATAAAATATTCAATTCAATTCAATTCAATTCTTTTACTTTCAATCTACAGATCTCTTTCCACTTTTCTTAAAAATATCCTCTTCTTTCTGCTGCCTTTAACAACTCTTTCCTACACCATTTTCTGCACTAGCAGCAGTTCAGTCAGGATCTGCAAGGTTAGTGTAAATGATCTTTGATAAGCTGTCTGACTAAAGGCTTTTTAATGTATGATTTTAGGGTGACTTACTTTTACATTTACCAAGTTTCAAAAATTCTTCTGACAGTGAATCAGCAAAACCTCTGTGACTGTTGATTGAACTCTCATCTTATTTACACGAACAGAGATATAATTTATTGTGTTCAACAACGATTTCTTCCTTAGTATATATTATTACGCTACAGGCCACAGACAAGTGGACGGACGACAAATTTAAACATATCAATTAATTTTATGACTTTAGGAATGATTTCAAGATGTAATCAGTACTATGCAAAAAAAACATGTAAAATTGTAATTGTTTATCAAATAAAATTTCGCGGTTAATGAGGTAGAATAGGCTGTGGTAGTTCAACTCAGCTGTTTCAATCGAGTATGATTCCAAAGAGAAATGAAAAAAGAGGGAATTTCAAAGCTCTTGGAATTTTCTCATCTCAATTGGACCTGGGAAATTTTTCATCCCACATCAGACTTTTTTTTATACAACCAAAGTTAAATAGAATTTTTTTTTAACTTTTTCTAAATTTATTTTACTCTGGTTCACCTCACCACAATTATTTTTTTCTAACTTTTGTCAAAACGTGAGGGCGCTTCGAATTTTATTCGAAAGATTATACTTCAATAGACACTTGAGTCAACAACAACAAAAATAGTGCACTCATCTTGCACACTAGGTGACCCAGGACCAGATTTTTCAGTTCTGTACTCTGAATATTACGGGGTTCACACAGACTTCGTGAGGCAAGATGTGTAGTGTGTAGCTTTTCCCATGGTTCAGTGGGTATCCATTGTAGTTTTATCAGTACGTCGCCACGAGACGAAAAATAAATTAAATGTGAGCTTTTGGAAAAAGGTAGGTACTTAGAGTAAGTACCTATCCTGAATTTTCAATTGACGATAGTTTAGACGCCACAGAGTTTAGAAATTGGAGCTTCAACGTCAGTCACTGTAAAGTGTAGAAGATCAAATGCTAACTTAGCACGATTTCTAATCAAGTAATCACAGTACACTTGTAAATTTTTGGGGATAAAAAAATCCCAAAAACACTAACTTTTCACCACAGAATAAGAATGTACCACATAATTATGTTACCTCTAGGGGTCTAGAGGCTCCAAGCGCTTATGGGCTGTAATTAAACACAAACTGAGTTTGAACAGACCTTTAAAAAAGTGACTGAATCAAATATTTTTTAGATCCTCTAACTTACAGGAAATAGAAGGTAAAAATTAATACACCAACATAAAAATGAAATAATTATTCCATGATATTCATTCGACTTTCTCAAATGAAATCGAGTAGTGAAGGGATTTTTATTTTATTAAAGTGGGATATTTTACATGACTGCTTTGCCACAGCCTTACGGCAACATTGTTTTGACGGTTATTTTGGATCTCCATGCACTCTCCATGTTTTTTCTTCCACATGTTGAAAGTTTGTTAGAGCGCTGAATTTGAATCAAATTTTAATTTTCATCCAATTTTATTTGAGTTTGGTACATTTTCATACCTATACTATCTATTGTTTAAAGGAGGATCGTAGAGATGCAGAGAAAAAATAGCAAAAAAACTAATACGAGGAAGCAAGTTTCATTCAAGTTTGATAGCTCCTCAGATGAGTAAGTATTGAAATGTATCGAAAGTGAATGAAATTCAACATGGGTAGGTATTACATTTCATTTCACCTGTAGCTATTAAATTAGAACATACGGGTAAGAAAAAGCACAGATTTATTACACAAGGTAAGTATGGCACCACAGTAACATGGTTTTTATAGGTAGACTCAGCATCTCAGGAGTAAATATTAGAATGAATCTAAAAATGAATGAAATTTAACATAGATAGATTACATTACACCACTTCTAGCCACAAGTGTCATCATCATAAGCCAAACATGCAGTAGGGTATTTTGACCAAATCCCTCTGTTGGCATAATAGTAGTCTCTCGGTCAAACTTAAAGTATAGGTACATTAGATAAATCGAACTATAATTTTCCCAAAGGTTGAAAGGTAGCTTGGATATATGCAACAATTTTTATTTTTAAATCATGGCTACCAACCGGGTAACAGACACCTAATTTTTTTTCAAATTGAAATCCATCATGGCGTCCTAAGCTTTTGATGATTTTTCTAGCCACAGCCTATCTTTTTTTACAGTTGTAAAGGCTGTGAAGGACAATCTATGGTTTTGGCCGTTATTTTTCAAACTTGAAACTGATTGACCTCCATTTGAGTCGTAGTGTCTTCCTCGTCGAGGTGAAAATTTGTTAGCGCGCCGAAATTGAATCTAAATTTAATTTTTATCAAATTTCATCGTTCATTTTCTTTGATCTAAGTACATTTTCGTATCTACACCATCTGGTTAAGAGGAAGATTGTAGAGATGCTGAGAAAAAATAGCAAAAAAAATCGTACGAAGAAGCAAGTTTCGTTCAATTTTGACAGCTCCTCAGATGAGTAAGTATTGGATCGAAAAGTGAATGAAATTCAGCATAATGTAGGTATTAGATTTCATTTCACCAGCAGCTGACACATGTGGTCAGAAAATTCACAATTTCATCATACAAGCTTAAGCATGGCACAATTACATAGTTTTTATTGATAGTATTTAGTAGGTTCAGCACCTCGGAAAAGTAACTATAGTGTTAAAGGAAGATTGTAGAGACGAAGAGAAAGAATAGTAAAACAATTCATTCAAAGAAGCAAGAGTGAGATAGCTCCTCAGATGAGTAAGTATTCTAATGATTCCAAAAGTTAATGGAATTCAGCAATCAGCATAGGTATTCATTACATCTGTAGCTAGTAAATCAGGAACGTGGAACACATATACAGGGTTTTTACGTTCGTGTTGACCCATAGGATTTTAAAAGTAAATTTCGAGGTAAGTATACGACATGCCAATTTTCTCCAGTTGGTTAGAAAAACAAAATGAGAGTCACTTTCCATGTACTTTTCAACGAGGTGCTATGGTGCTGTTTTCAGATTTTCAGAAATTGACAAATGAGGTGTCTTTTTCGTACAGCCCTAATTGATCGAACTTTGAAGTCGATTCATATACCTAGACATACCTCATTTGAATTTATATGCTAGACTTAAGCAGCTTGATCGATAGGGCAGTGAACCCGAAACCTGGAAGTTTTTTTGTTCGAGTCCCAAGTCCGGTAGAAATTTAGTAGGGTGTGTTTGAGTAATTGTAATACAAATTGTGATTATTACAAATAATATGATACATTTGTCTATTTCTACTTCATATTTTATGTATAAAATACTTATTAGTTTTAAGAACTAGATTGTATTATAAATTTAGTCCCCAAGGATTCTGTTTAGTAAAAAAAATTTTTTTATGGATTTTGTTTTGGTAATTTTGTGTTTTGTACTCTCTAGAGAACCAGAGGAGCCCAGAGTCCCAGGCCTAGAGGCGTTCAGAGTGAAGCCAGAGATGAAAGATGATATCGATTCCGATGATCCCGATGAGCAGAGAGAAATGGAAGCTCTGTATGCCGAATTCAGAGATTCAAGAGAGTACGACAAGAAACTGCAGCACATTATGACTCGAAGTAAGAAATTATTTATCTTATTTTATGACGCAGTCTGGCTGGAGGACTGTAACAGTCTGGCTGGAGGACTATAACAGTCTGGCTGGGGACTATAAACAAGGAGTAGACCAGCATTGGCTTAGTTCTGGGGCCCTTGTCAATTATTAGCCTCCTTGTAAAGACAGTGGTAGAAGTGCTGAGTCATTCCTCCACTATCTGGCTACCATCGTTCACGATGACGCCACCCTATGATGATATGACGACAATTTTAAACTGAATCACAAAAATAATAAAATTAACAAAATTCAATTCCGAATGTCGGACTTGAAATCAGAAACCAAAAATCAATTTATTGGTACTTTATTTATTTACCTGAAAATTCTGGTGGGTGTTAAGCCTAACAAACAAAAATTTTGCTCATACATTTTACATTTTCAATAGGAACTTACTAAACCTTCTTTTAAAGTGATTTTTGTTGTTGTGAAATTTAAAGAAATCGTGAAAACTAATGTAAATAATGGTGACCAACAACAAAATACACTGCCAATTATGGAAACTATAATTCCTCATAAATGCCCCACATCGCATAAGCATACATTTCTAGGAGCTGCTTAAACCATTGCAAATTAACCAATAACTAAAATGATAAGCATTGACGATTAAATAGTATGAGATTAAAATTAATAATGGCACCGATAACGACCAGCATAGATAGTTCTAGTTTGAAAATGATAAAAATACTTGTAGGACAATGTAAAAAATGTTTTTTTTTTTTAAATAAATTATTATTAATTTAAAAAATATCAAATAAATTGGTTTTGTCATCATATCTATATCTCTTGTAATAATATGTAATTATTTTTATTTATTTATTAAAGCTATGATAATATTATTGTGTCAGTCACTTTCGTAATATCAAATCTACTCAAACTCGCTCTACTAAATCTACGCTGAAACCGGGACTTGAACCACCGACCTCCAGGTTACAAGTCCTCCGCCTTATCGATCAAACTACTGAGGTCGGCAGAATTATCTATAACTAAAATATCAGTTTAGTTTTTTTCTTTTTTTTCTTTTCTTCTTTCTTTTTCTTTCTTCTTTTGTTTTTTTTTTTTTTCTTTTCTTTGTATCCGGGGTTAAGTGGCAGAGAATGCCTAAGGCATTAACTTAGCCCCGGATTACAAAATAATTGTAATTAAAAATTAATATTTCTTTTTGTACATATTTCTAAGTTTTTTTTTAAATTATTGTTATATTTTTTGTTGTTGTTGATGATCGTTTTGTAAAAAAAATAAAGTGTAAATAAATAAAAAAAATATAAAAAAAAATTATGTAAATATTTTACTAATGAACATTTTCTTTTTTTAGGTAACCGTGGTAAACGTTTGATGGCAAAGGACAAGAAGGAAGCTTTCCGTAACTTCAGGGTAGCGGCAACACTACTGCGCAATTTTAACGTTAAGGTATGTATACCTTATACTCTGCCGCGCTGTCTCTTTCTTCGTATAAGCCCTATACCAGGCTACCGATCACTTGCGACAATTTATCTTAAAAAATCCGACATTTGCGACAACAGAAAAAGGTATTCACTGTAACGTTTGCGACAATATCAGACAGACAAAGAAACAGGTTACCTCCTTTGTTCATTTCGTCATTTCCAAATAAATACCGGGTCGACTAAAATATTGATGGCCTTTCCAAATAAATGTTTGATGGTTTTGATAAAAAAAGTGTACCTAATAAATGTTGTGTTTCGTTAGCCTGACTTCAGTTTGTTCAGGCGGTTAGGCCGGGTCGCTGTGCGACCCGGCCTAACCGCCTGCGCTAATTTCAACCTAACCTAAGCCCCTCACCCAACCATCCTACCCGACAAACTGAAGTCAGTGATCTACCGTGCAATCTCACCTTGTTAACTTTACCTAACCCTACCTAACTACAAAATTCCTCTAACAAAAAATTCACTTACGCATCAATTTCCAATCAAACAAAATCAAAGGTATAACATACACCTACCAATACGAACTAAAATTTGATTCACACTGTATGAAACATTGAAATTTATACCTGCAATATATTGTCGCAAATGTATGGTTTGAAACCTTTTTTCATTGTCGCAAATGATCGGTTGTAAACAAAAGATTTCCGCAAGTGTCGAATAGGGCTATATCGTATAGTATAGGGCAGCGGTTCCCAACCTTTTCAGCTTGGGGGCCCAATAATATTTTTAAAACAATTTTGCGGCCCATTTTATACTTATTTTGCACTATTTTAGTATTATTTCTTGAGTTTCGGCTAGCATCCGCGGCCCAGTAGCGAGCTGCCCGCGGCCCACCGGTATAGGATGTTCTTCACACCTCGGCCGAAGTGCTTGACTTATTACTTTCTTTACTCCCCTAATAAAGCTATCGGTATCAAAAAGGCATGAAAATTTGATTATTTAAAATAGAAAGACATGTGTATAACAATTTTTACAAAAATACAAATAACTTCTTAGTTATTTGTATTTTTCGGCTTAGTTTCGCTGTTCAGAGAGGTAATGTTGCCTCAGTGCTGAGCACGCTGCCTCAAGAAGATGTCCTTGGAGAAGTCTTTTATATATTGTAAAAATATAACTATTAAAACAATTATTTTAAATAAAAAAAAAGTTAAAAAAAAATAACTTCTTATAAAAAATTAATAAAACATGTTATTCTGGCAAGATTTGGTTGTTGTGGTTGAATGGTTGATTTTTGTTGTTGTTGTTGGAAAAGTCAGTCTATATGCAGTATAAAAAAACCTCGATTTCCAAAGAAACTAAGGAAATTTTTAGGGGTATAAGGTAGGGTTTGTGATGGTCTCGCCATTTATTGCAATATATTTTGATCTTTTGCAGCTACACAGTGAATATGAAATGGAACGCCTCGAGGTGGTTTTGGTAGAACTTCACACATTTATGATGAGAATGTATAACGAGACCAAGAACTTCGGGAAAACCATTGCTACAGCTCGATCTGCTGTGAAGTATGCCCCCAACACAGCCTATTGTACATGGGAATTTCTTCTGCTGTAAGTATTGAGCTTATAAAATCCTAGCTGTTTGCATATACTTTGCACTGAATTAACACACACACAAACAAAATATATTCAAATACAGAACTAAATGAAGTTCATAATATTATAATATTATGTTCGATAATATTAAAACTACCTAACCTAACCATTTTTTCAGATGGGGTGATGCTCTGGATCATTTGGGAAAACTCAACAAGGCTGAAGCGACTTACAAAGCAGCGTATAAAATGGCACAAGAGACTATGGAAAGGAAAAGTATTGGTGAAAGAATTACTTATGTAAGTATACTTCTAACCAAGCGTGGATTTATTCAAGGTGTCCCTGAAAACATAGCGTACCTTCACGTATACTAGAGCTAAAATAAAAGTCAATTTTTATAATTAAATTTTACCATTATTTGTCTGTATACAGGGCCTCCATAAAGTCTCACCCAGGCCTGGGTTTCTCGAAAACGACTCAAAATATCAAAAAACGCAAAAACCCGTATTCCTTTATTTTTAGGAAGATTAATTTTCAGCCAAATTTTTTTTGCCCACATGGCCCCAGTCAGGCTGGGAGTGGGCATGGACCAACTTTAAAATCTTAAATAGAATGGTATGTCTTGTGGCATTGTTTTAAAGGTCTTATTAAGAGAAGTTCATTACAATAAATTTCAGTGAGCTACGATTTACCGTTCTTGAGATACAGGGTCGGACGTCCTGCGTAATATCCATATATTTTGACCTATAACTCGTTAACCGTAAATTATGGAGAATTTTTTTCTTGTTAATAATAACTCCTTATGACAAAACCTTTCGAACAAGTTATAACTCGACATACTCTATTGATGTTAGTTTCTGGTCGGTTTTGTCAGCCAGCCGGACAAACAGTCGAAAAAAATTTAACGAAAAAACAAATCAAGTTTTAACTTGTTCGAAAGTTCTTGCCATAAGGAGTTATTATTAACAAAAAAAAAATATCTCCATAATTTACGGTTAACGAGTTATAGGTCAAAATATATGGATATTACGCAGGATGTCCGACCCTGTATCTCAAGAACGGTAAGTCGTAGCTCACTGAAATTTATTGTAATGAATTTCTCTCAATAAGACCTTTAAAACAATATGCCACAAGACATACCATTCTATTTAAGATTTTAAAGTTGGTCCATGCCCAGCCTGACTGGGGCCATGCAGGCAAAAAAAAATTGGCTGAAAATCAATCCCCCTAAAAATAAAGTAATACGGGTCTTTGCGTTTTCTGATATTTTGAGTCGTTTTTGAGAAACCCAGGCCTGGGTGAGACTTTATGGAGGCCCTGTATATGTTCTACTAATAAAGAGTTTCTAAATAACTAAATAAAAATACTCTGCTCCATAACGATAGGTGTGGGAATAGAACCTACGGGAGCCAAGACCAACAAAAGTTACTCGCTTACTTCCATGGTCACATATACCCCAGTTGATATATGGCCACGCCGATTCTCTGCCTTCATACTCATGTCTAGTCTACATCTTCAGGTGTTAGATGTAGCTTTTCCAATTCTCTACTTGTCTGGTCCCAAAAAATCAACAATCAAAAAAATATCTTCTTAAATTCGAATTCTTATCTGATTTACTTGCTTTTTGGTATAAATTTGGCACTGTTCAATGTATCAGGGGCAAAGCTATGGGTGGGACAAGAAATGAAAATGACTAGAAATTTTTGGTGCGTAGTTGCGAAATAAATCGCAATGTTTAAAAGTTGAATTTTCAGAAACATGTTTAACTTTTGACTACCTCTATCTATCTGTTAGGTTTTTTTGAATATTTTTAGATGCAACCAACTGTATTTGAATGAAAATATTCGTAACTTGCCATACATGTACCATTGTACCCGTACATTTCTTATATAGGCCATTATTTTTTCAAAAACGTGCAACAAACCAAGCAAACTTTTGACCTGTGGGAAAAACAGGGATTTGGCCAAAACTATTTATAAAAGCAAAATGCCACATTGGGCTTATATGATAATCCAAGAGGTGCCCGACCTACCCTTAAAATATTTACATCTGTTCCTTTGACACCCTGTATTGTATTTCACTTCTAGTTTGAATTCAGTACAGACTGTTTTCATAATACAGTAATGGACTGAAATTTCAAGTTTAATTGATATTTTATAATTCCAATATTTCAGGTCCAAATGAAAAGGGAAAGTTTAAATAATCCCGAGATGAAAAATAAGATGCCTCTTATAGAACCAAAAAATACGGATAGAATCTTGGATAAAAAAAACAAGGCTGTAGAAAAAGATTTCCAAAGGATGATGACAGAGCTCACGAACCATTTCGAAAGGTGGAACATGAAAAAAGTCGAGGTTGACGCCTATATTTCGCTTGAAAAAACCAAAGAGAAAGATAATAATAGGGAATATGTCAAAGGTGATAATATATTTAAAAGAAACTATAACATTGAGAAAACTAAAGGTAAAGAGCTGAAAGATGGCGACAACATCGTAGGTGCTAGTAACTATAATATTGAGAAAAATGAAAATACACAACCATTCACAGACGAAGAATATATCACAGGTGCCAGCAACTATAATATAGAGAAAAATAAAGAGAAACAATACAAAAAGGACAAATTCATTGCAGATGCAAGCAATTATGATATTTTAGAAGATATCTCGAAAGCTTTCGAAATGTTGGAGAAAGGAGATATCGAGATCATGGCCAAAATTGTGCTTGATAATGAAAAAACCAAAGATCAATTTAAAAATAAAGATGACATCGCCGGTCCTAGCAACTATAACACTGAGAAAAAAGAAGATAAACAAAAATTCACAGATGAAGAGTTCAGCGCAGGTGCTAGCAAATGTAACATTGAGAAAAATAAAGATGAAAAATCCAAAGACGACGAATGCATTGCGACTGCTAGCAACGATAATTTTTTCAAAGATATCACGAAGGCTTTCGAAATGCTGCAGATTGGAGACACCGAGATCTTGGCCCATATTGAGCTTGATAATAAAAAGACCAAAGATAAAGTTAAAAGTAAAGATGATATCGCAGGTCCTAGTATAGAAATTGAGAAAAAAGAAGATAAACAGTTGAACTTAAATTTAAAGATTGAAGATAAAGAAATCCAAATTATTAAAGGTGCTAGGAACATTAATATCAAAAAATCTAAATTCAAACAATTGAAAGACAACGAAAACAATGAAAAATACGTCGCAGGTCCTAGCAACTATAATACTAAAAATAAACAGTTCAAAGATACCGAAAGTAACGAAGTTGATCTTGACCGAGAATATGAAAGAATTAAATCTTTACACTTGAAAGATGATAACGTCATTACTGCAATAATGAAAATTAGAGATGAAAAGGACGAAATTACAAGAAAGGCTATGGAATTGAAAATTATAAAGTGCCAGCACGAGAAAGGTGATGGTTTCCAAAAGTTTATCGAAAAGGAATTTGTAGAGCATCTCCATAAGATAGTAGCAGATCAATTGGCCGAATATATGAAGGACTACGATAAGAGGAACAAAACAAGTAAAAAGAAGCTGTCAAACAAGAAAAAGAACAAACAGGAAAAAGCAAGGAATGAATTCTATGTCATGGCAAAAGATATGTTGGAGTGTGAAAAGAAGAAAATATTGGTAACCCATCGGAATATGATTGAAAATGTGGAGAAGAGTATGAAGATAAGGAAAGATTTGGAATCGAAGAAGAATTAAACTAAAAGAATGAGCATCCTCATTCAATCATATCACATTAAAATATCAATCCCAGTCAAAAATCACTAAGCAAAAGATGCAAAACTATACATACATATACAGGGTCTTCATAAAGTCTCACCCAGGCCTAGGTTTCTCGAAAACGACTCAGAATATCAAAAAACGCAAAAACTCGTATTCCTTTATATTTAGGGGGATTGATTTTCAGCAAAAAAAAATGTGCCTACACGGCCCCAGTCAGGCTGGGCATGGACCAACTTTAAAATCTTAAATAGAATGGTATGTCTTGTGGCATATTGTTTTAAAGGTCTTATTGAGAGAAGTTCATTACAATAAATTTCAGTGTGCTACGACTTACTGTTCTCGAGATACAGGGTCGGACGTCCTGCGTAATATCCATATATTTTGACCTATAACTCGTTAACCGTAAATTATGGAGAAATTTTTTCCTGTTAATAATAACTCCTTATGGCAAGAACTTTCGAACAAGTTAAAACTTGATTTTTTTTTCGTTAATTTTTTTTTCGACTGTTCGTGCGGCTGGCTGACGAAACCGACCAGAAACTAACATCAACAGAGTATGTCAAGTTATAACTTGTTCGAAAGGTCTTGTCATAAGGAGTTATTATTATCAAGAAAAAATTTCTCCATAATTTACGGTTAACGAGTTATAGGTCAAAATATATGGATATTACGCAGGACGTCCGACCTGTATCTCGAGAACGGTAAGTCGTAGCACACTGAAATTTATTGTAATGAACTTCTCTCAATAAGACCTTTAAAACAATATGCCACAAGACATACCATTCTATTTAAGATTTTAAAGTTGGTCCATGCCCAGCCTGACTGGGGCCGTGTAGGCAAAATTTTTTTTGCTGAAAATCAATCCCCCTAAATATAAAGGAATACGGGTTTTTGCGTTTTTTGATATTCTGAGTCGTTTTCGAGAAACCTAGGCCTGGGTGAGACTTTATGAAGACTCTGTATAAATAAACATTGACGCACACATTACTAAGTTGACAGCTCAATAGCATAGTTGCATTACTTGGATCTTTATTATTTTGGCTTTAGAGGAATAAATGACCTGTCCATCAAGGCGCAACATTTTTGAGACAAGAAGGAATGAGGATCACTACATAAATCAAGACTATAATATATTCTATAATATATCTGATTTTGAGTTATCTACCATTTAAAGATTTTAGTTACCAGTTGATTTTTTGTTTAATTAAGATAAAATTCATCTATCTGTTCATAGAATGAATGTACGAATTTTAAAGTTAGGTTAAAATAGAAAGTAATACATGCATTCGCTCCATGAATGTCATATTGTTCTTTTTACACAGAAGCTTCATGAATTTATTTTACTTTAATGTTTCATTTCATTTACAGAAGTGTGGCCTTAGACCCTTGAAAGTAGGAAATATTGCTTTTAACATTTAATATGTACAATGAAATGTTTCAATAGTTGATTTATACTTAATTTAGATGAATAATTTTATATGGAAGAACATAAATAAATTATGAATACCATAACAACGACACCCACATGGTAGGTATTGCAAAAAAGCTGTCGAGAACTTAGCATTTCTTTAGACAATTTTATTTAGTTGTCAAATAATGATCTTTATTTACTTTACTTTCCGAGTCCATGTGTGATGTCATGGTGGTGGAAGGATTGATATGGGTGAACCCTTTATTAATTGTTATTCACAAGGAAAATATTAATTGAATTTCTAGAGTATTATTTTCATTAAAATACATTTTTTAATGAACCAGAACGTCGATTTAGAATAGAACACCCCCTCGGTTAGCACTTTGGCTAATTTTTGCGTCCGAGAAATGTCTAATATTCGAAAGTATTGTGTTCGTTTTTGTAAAAAAAAAAATATTTTTTTGCTCCAATTTTACTTTTTATGTGAGTGAAAAATCTAATTGTTTTACACATTGATGCGAGTCTTTGATTAAGCATAAAATCAACATTATAATTAATTAATAAATTAGAGAGAAAATGAAACTTCCATTTAAAAAAAAAAAATTGAGAAAAAAATTGATGAAAAAAAAATTGATAAAAAAAACTTCCATGAGTTAAGAGTAACACTATCTCCATGTCATTTTTTTATTAAGTCAAAATTGACATATTATTATAATTGCATTTATGATAGGTATGACACCTTGCTTTTATCACTCAAGGGTTATTTTGTCATTTTATTTTCATTACTGAAAAGCAATTCGAATAATTTTACTTCTTATTTATGATTAAGCATAAAATTAACATTATAGTTAACTAACAAAATAGAGTGAAAATGAAACTTCAACCACTAGAAATAGTCAAGAGTAACACTATTTCCTTGTCTTTTTTCAAGTCATAATTGACATATTTTTATATGATAGGTTTGAGATTTTGTTTTTATTACCCAAGGGTATAATTTTTTATTTTGTTACTGAAGAACTCTTTGAATAAATACATACCTACAGATGTATGTATAGTGATTTTTTTTAATGAGAAGATATATTATTATATAATCTAGATGTAGGATTTTATATTGAAGAAAATGAGGAAATAACTACGATTCCAATCGCACTCGTGATTTTGTAAATGGGGTGTTCAGTATCTACAAATCTTCATAATGTCACTCAAAATGATTAATATTCACATGGAAAATAATAAACAGATTTCCAATAACCCGGTATTCTCCTTCTGTACAAAACTAATAGTTTAACATTAAGAAATTGGATTTTTTTAAATAAATAAATTTCCAGATCCAAAAACTGCAGCTAACAACAAATTGGTTCAAATATTTTTTTAACAAGTTGCAGTTCTAAACAGTTATGAAGTGTGTCTTTGTCATCAGAGAGAGAGAGAGAGAGAGACACTCACTAAAACGTTTTTGTTGTACCTGAAATGTTAAAAATATTCAATTGAAAGCTAACTTTCACCAGTATAGCACCTCTTGACTTTAAAAATACAACTTTTTTTCAATAAAATTACTCATGACGTGTTTTATTTTTTTTACTTTACTCCTAGATTCAAATGACCAAAGAAAAGTAAGTGCCTGCCGAGCCACCCATAAAACAAATAATAATAATATCGCTTTATTTATACTGCACGATTATAATAATAATAACACTCTTGAGTGGAAGGTAACCACCAGGCGAGATTAATGCTCAAAGCATTTTCTCCGCCTAACCCTAACATTCTTATTATTATGTGGTCACAAACTCAAATTTATTACTCGAACTGCTATTTTAATGCTCACAAATTCAAATGATTTGGACTAATGTGTTCCATTATTCCAGCAATAAGCCCAAGACGTATTATTTTGTGGTAAAAATCCCATATGAGAGGATAACTTACGAGTATCATGTCCCGGTTGGGTGTCGAACCCGCGACCTCTGGATCACCAGGCGCCACCGATTTCTGTGTTGCTTTAATGCTTAAAATAGCATAAAACCAAAATTAGACTGTATGTAGTAGCCAACGATAAATAGAAATGAGAAAACCAAACAATATGGGACAGTATAATTATATTATTTCAAAATTATACAATGATGGAAACTATCTGGTACATAATTTTTAGTTTGAATAAACGATTTTCTTTAAGATTCAGTACTTATGTATGTATTCAAATGTTTGAACTTTTAAGCACCTCTTTCACATTCATATTATTTGATAATTTGAGACCAAGTTTCATTTTTTTTTTTTTTTTTTTTTCGACATCATTTTCAATTTATTCGTGATTTATTTAACAAAACTCAACTTCTTCTTACAAATGTAATATTTCTTCCATTGGCTTAGTGGAAGGTATAGAGCCTAATACACAACCAATACTTTTAATTAATTTATAAGAAGTTATTGAAAATACTGACTCATTATCCATGGTGTAGCTGTTGCCTTTTGCTCGGTCTTCAGTTCGATTCTCGGGTTGTGCAGAATTTTCCAACATAAAACTCTATTGCCTTCCAAGTAAAGACTAGGTGGGGTTGACGTTTTCGGCCCAACCCGGCTGGGTGAGAATAATGTAAGTAGCTGGTGCGGTTCCTAGGGAGTGAATGTTAAAAAGCTGATCAGAATTTATTATTCAGTACGTTAAAACCTAATCTGAATAACTGAATCCTCCTATGTCGAGAACTATGCACAGTATTGTTAAGATGATATGATAAAATCTCAATTAGAAAAAAACCATCCTGTGTTCATTGATTGATTGATTGTCTCATCAGTGTATCGTCAAACAGTAGCACTTACAAAGATGAAATTTTGAAATTGGTCTAAATATGTTAAAATAAATATTGTGCTTTATTTAGACTGTCAGCTCGAGACAGGGAGTCCCATTATGCTAACAGTTGTATCTCCAAAACCGCTTAACCGATCAGAGCTCAATCATTATTTATTCAATATAATTACAAATGTAGTACGGTTCACGAGATATAAGCGTCTTAGTGAAAAGACAGATCCGCTAGTCCCCAGATTTGATAAAATCGAAATGGGACCATCTGCATTCAACGTGTACAAAATTTTATTGAAATGTAATCTTATTTTAAGTGAATATCTGTTGAATAGTTGGTCAATATTCTGTACGAGTAATGAAGTTAAAATACAGTGCCGTTTCTACTTTTAGACAATTTGTCCGCCCAGGCGGTAAAAGGGCGAAGAAATATAGCAAATGAGAATATAAAGTGCAAAGAGTTAGAAACCCAAGTTGTTTCTACGAAAATTAGGAGCCGATCAGTTTCTAAAGGATTAGAGCCCGCAGTTTCCTCTTGCAGAAGATCAGCATAGACATCCAGAGAGGAATTTTGTCATGGGTACAATGCCAAAGTCCCTATCTATTGTCGAGATTAGTTGCAATAACTTAATGTAATAAATAAAGATTCTTTTTGAACTTTCCTCAAGCTATCCTCAAAATTATGAGCCAAGAGAACAGAGAAATTTATATTTATTCAATTAATTAAAATTTCTTCAGCTTCTCCCCTCTTCACTTTAACACCAACCATTTGCCTCAGATACATTGCTGCTCTTCAATTTTCATTCTTCTTCACCATCATTTTTCCAATTTTTTCCATTAATTCTATTATTTCTTGACAAATCACACAAAACGCTTCGACTACAAATCCATCTTATACTCATCTCTTGACATCTGATACTTCTCATGACAAAAGAGACTCGTTGGTCTAGCCCCAATTTCAGTAGAAAATGGCATGGCTTCCATTAGACATTGAAGTCTTTAACCAGTGTCAATGTGGAGAAGAGGCTGATTCCTTAGGACATCATGGCTTGAGATGTAAGAAAAATCCAGGAAGGTATTCTCGCCATTCTGAGATAAATTTTATAATCAAACGAGCTCTTCAATCCATAAACATAAGCTCTCAGTTGGAACCTGCTGGACTGATGCGAGAAGATGGGAAGAGGCCGGATGGCGTAACAAATGTTGCTTGGGAGAGGGGACGTGCGCTGGTGTGGGATGCAACCTGTTCTGATTCGCTAGCGAGAACTAACAGAAACGATGCTGAAGGACCTGGATTTTCCTCTGAGAACGCTGCACGCAAAAAGCACTTGAAATACTCAAGGATAAAGGACAATTATAGCTTTCTTGCGTTCTCAGTTGAAACATTGGGTCCTTGGGCAGCTGAGTCGATTTCTTTTCTAAAAAAGATCGGCTCTGCCCTTCGGCGCGTTTCTGGTGATTCTCGCTCGCATCAGTTCCTGATACAAAAAATATCACAGGCCATCCAAAGGGGCAATAGCTCGAGCATCAGAGGCACGCTTCCTCTAGGTAGTGAGATGGAAGAAATATTTTACCTTTGAAATATAACAAGAGTCTTTATCAAAGAGTTTGCTAAAATAAAGGCAAGTAGGTGCTATTGAGAAATAACGAGAAACACCATGAAGTAAGAAGAGATAAATTAAAATAATAACTACATAAAATTACATGAATGATGCTTTTTATATAGTTATTTAATGTTTGATGTGTTTTATTGTTAAAGTTGTTTAACTTTAATTACAAGTTTATAGGTAACTACCTAATGAAATTGAACAGTGATTTATCGGTTGTAATTTAAAATATTATTTCATAATGAAAGTTTCGGAACTACAAAATCTTGAAATTTATATCATGTAATGAGAGTTTAAAATAGTAGGTATGGCGGCGATACGGTGGATATTAATGATGAAAAAATTAGAGGACATGAAATTTTAATTCACGCCTAGGGCGACAAACCACCTAGCTACGGCCCATCCTGGCTTACATTATCAAACAGATTACAATACAAGTTAACTTTTTTAGTACCTATCTAATGAAATAACATTTCTATCTATTGTTTTGGTATTACTAGCTATTGATAGATTTTCAGTTCTAAAAGACGAGTAGAAACTAATTGTGTACCTATTGTATGGTTATAAAACAGGACATAAAATCTACTGATGAGTTTATTTTAATAAATATAAATGGTCTATATACCTATCATCTATGTAAATATTCTAATTTTAAATATTTAGATTCTTATTGCAAAGATTTATTTACATGGTATTTATAAATTGTGAATCTATAAACTAGATATTTACAGTAATTTAAATCAAATTGTAACATTTTTAAACAATATATTCTTTTTACCTGCATAGTTATCTGACTCATTGCTTGCATTGTTTAACTCTTTTTGCTGACGACACCCTAGAATGATATCGTAAAAGGTCCAAATTAATTCCACCCGTTTTAAAGAATTATCTATTGAATTACAAACAAGATCTAAAGGGTTCATACAGGCACTTTTTACAAGCAAAAAATATCATAGTCAGTGGAAATGTAATAGGTGCATTGATTACACGGTTCACACAAATATTTACTTATTACTTTGATTTTTTTAGTCTGAAATCATTTCAATAAGTACTAAGTATAAGATAGCTGATCGAAGGGTTCACATTAATTAGTCTCACTTCCATTCTATTAGCTAAATGTCAACAAAAAGAATCTCCTATGTAGATTCTCATTTACCTGAACGAGGGTAATGGCTTGTTAAGTAAGTGTCTCACCAAGAATTTTTCCAAAGCATTCTGTGTCTTTGAAGTATACGTAATTTAAAAAACATGTCTCATTTATTGCAGAATTTTTTTTTTTTAGTGCACAGGATTTTTTTTGTACCCATTACGTCATGGAGAACAAAGAAAAACATTTTCGACTGACACAAAACAACACAAACAAGCATATATCCTCATAAAAAGAAACGAAAAACCGATCATTTTCTGATCCCTTTTTGTGAGTAAGAAATCTCAAGTGAAAAATTCCATCTCGAACCCAGGAGTTTATTTCTAAGTTTCTCTATCTTTCGTAATTTTGAATTCTTCTCCCAGGATTGTGGCAATTTCTCCTTGCATGAAAGCCCATGGTACATTTGAATTGGCAAGAGGACACTTCTCGCCACTAGGACAGTACACCTGAAACAATGAGTACAAATATTTGTTTACATAAAATATGGGTATTTGTGTTTCTGATAATAAAGGTCGTTTTTGCAGATCACTTATTAAATTATTAACATTCCTGAATATACAGAAATCTAATTTCACATTTCCATATAATTTTACAAGCGGGCACAATTAGAGGAACGCAAGCTGGTTTTCCCTTTAATATCTTGCATATCCATGCAGCTACAAAGTGTTGTAACTCTATTGTAGATGTTTTTTAAGTGTCAGTCATTTTAGACTTGAGAAAATGGCTCTACTGAACACCACTCAAGGGTTATTCTATACCCTTTAATACAAAACACAAATCATCTGAAAACATTATTTACAACAAAAGTTACTACACTTTATAGCCGCATGGGAATAAATGGCATTAAAGGGAAAAACAGCTTGTGTCCCTCTAATATTGTGCCGTTCAGTGTAAGTCTTATACTTTGGTAGAACTGACATAGATTATAAGAAACACCACTTAATTAATGGTTAATTATACTGCAAACCAAGTATCTCCGAAATAATCTGAAATATTCTATTCAAAATTCCTCCTTTCAAGGGGCTGGCAATTTTTTCAATTTTGCTCAGTGGGATGATTTGCCAGAGTCACTATTATTAACCACTCGACCACCAATACATGGTATAATCCTGTGCAGTGGTCTTATCTTTCCCAGCAGCTCAGTGGTCAAGTCAGAGGTAAGGTAATCTAGAGGCTACGGGTTAGAAACCCAGCAAGGACATGGCAAGGCTACAAGAGAAAAAAAACTGTAAAACACTCATTTTACAACAACAAACAAATTTTCGACGAATACAATACTTTCCTTATTATAGGATAAGGAAAGTAAAATTAATATAATAATAATAATAATGCTTTTTCTTTGTTTTATTATGTCACAATTTTAGTGGGTAGCGCAGAATCATAGGACTTTACCACTTTAATTTACAATATCTTGTATTATTTGTGTGCCTCAGATTGTGCCACTGGTCGCTGCTTCACATTAAAGCAGCTACTCATTTTTCCTCACGAGGTATGAGTGGACCCCGAACATCCAAGTACAGAGCAGAAAAAATCCTCCCCCGCTGGGAATCGAACCCAGGTCACCATGTGTGCAATGCCTAGCGCGCTAACTCGCTCCGCCACAGTGACTACGAGAGTAAAATTACCTCTGCTCCAGCGCCCTGCCGTTTGATACTGTCCCTTGAGCACGGGAAGCAGAACTTGTGGTGGGCCACAGAGGGACATTGGACAAAGTGAGTGTCCTCTAACCGCTCCTGACACAGGGTACATTTGAGGGTGGTTGTGTTTGCAACGGGCGTGGGGGCTCCAGTTTCCGTCAGGGCGGGAGTGGTGGGCTCCTCTTTTACACCTGGTAGAAATATGAATAATAAGTTATCAGGGAGGAAATATGTAAATAAAATATAATGAGCTATAATGACGATTAATGTTTAGTGCATTTCAATTTATTTTTTATTTTTAATCTTAACATTACAATCTTGAGAGCAGTAAATATTAAATCTTAAATATATATTCGTATGTTTTTCCTGTTTAAGGTGCTGCTTTAAGGGAAGAATTTTTCCCTGCTACATCTCTTCATAACTCTGAAAAGAGTATTATGAATTTATTTGTGAAAATTTCATTATAACTTCATAATACATATGTTCAATAGAATATATGTAATATTTTTTTTATGTCGGCAAAATTATGGACTGTTTAAAAAAATCTGTTTTCTACAAAATTACTTCTCTTTTTTTTCTCTCCACTTTTTTTCAAACTATTTAAAATATTTGAAAGTCCAGTCACCTTTGGATTTGTCAATTCAGTATTTCTCTAGTTTAAATGGCCAGTTCAATACTGTAATTTTTATCCAAGATGTGGTATATTTGACCTTCTTTTATGTTCAGGAGAGTGAATCAGGTGCACAATATATAAAAAAAATCCTCAAAAATCACTTTTTTAAGTTCACTTTTTTGGCCCCTCAGAACCTCAACTGTTAATTATTGAGTATACAAATATCAAAAAAATCTAAGAGTTGACCCCCCTAAACATGGTGTAATTAACCCAAAAATAAAAATTTTAACTTTGATTTCTGAATTACTTCCAATATTTTCTAATATTAGAAACGGAAGTATTTTTGATTTTTGTAGAAAAAATTCTATGGAAAGGTTTTTTTTTATTTTTATTTTTGAAAAAGTGAAATATATCAGAGATCAAAGTTTAAAATGTTAAGAATAGGTTATTTAAACCATGTTTAGGGGGTAAGAACTCTGAGAACATTTTTGATATCTGTTACGGTTTACAAGGTAATTGACATTCAAGATTCTGAGAAAACAAAAAAATACTTTTGTGTATTTTTTTTTAGATTTTTCACACCTGATTCAGTCTCCTGAACACATAAGAGGTGAAATATACCTATTCTCGACCAAAAAATGCAGTTTTAAGCTTGCTGTTTAAACTAGAGAATTACCATAATTTGAATTCTATTTAAGCTTAAAAATCTATTTTAAATGTAAAAATAAAAGTTGAATTTTTGGGTTTTTGCAGTTAGCGGAAGTGTGATTATTCAACTGGGAAGTGCTTTAAGTGAATATAAGTTAATTTTGACAGTAAATTTTCAAAGTTCAATTATTAACAAATAAATACCAAAGCCCAAAAAAATATTATAACTACTTTTACTATGGATATTGTTGACTAGATAACTTTGAGACTAAAACATCAAGATGAGGAAATAACAACAACTTTTACTCTTTACTAGATAGGTCCAGGAGCAAATAAGTTCCTGGTTTCATTTATTTATATCATTCATCATCATCATAGGGTGGCGTCATTGTGAATGATGGTAGCCAGACAGTGGAGGAATGACTCAGCACTTCTACCACTGTCTTTACAAGGAGTTTAATAATTGACAAGGGCCCCCAGAACCAAGCCAATGATGGTCTACTCCCTGTTTACCATCCCCCAGCCAGACTGCTGTTCTACTCCCTGTTTTATATCATTATATCCCTTTTTTCCTGTCTTATATCACTAAGAAATTATAAAATATTAAAGAAGACCGCAAGAACAAGAGGAATAAATATGGTAATTCTTGAGAATCCACAGTAAGCTTAATGCTGTGATTTTCAGCCAAAATGGGGAATATTTTACCTTCATGCTTCTATGAGTTATGGAAGGAATTTTTTTCCAAAAATCAAAAAATTCAGAAATCACAGTAAAAAAAATATATTTTAAGGTTAATTAAACCTTGGTTAAGGATCTACTCTGAGAACTTTTTGATTATAGTTATGGTTTGAAAGATAATTAACAATGAAGGTCCTGAGGGCCCAAAAGAGTGAACATAAAACTACATAGAAAAAAGGCTTTTGAGTTTTTGAGCACCTGATTTCCTGAACACATCAGAAGGTAAAATACACATTTTCTTGACCAAAAATTGCTGTATTAAGCTTGCCGTGCATTCTCAAGGATTACCATAAATGGTATCTAATAATTATGTTGATAGTATTGGCCAATAAAGTATTGGCATCAAATCCACAAACCCTCTACCCAAATTGACCTCACTCACCTAGCCTGGGTTGGGCCAGAGTGCCACAAAGCTATTAACTCGCTGGTCGTTGCTTAACTTCGGTGATCTTATGAGGAAAGGTGCATTGTACGCGCCATCAACACAAAAAGATAAACTTCAAAAATATTTTAAATTTTTTTGAAAAAGTTGAACTTTTAAAATTGCCGCCAAATGATAGTTCCATTTACTTTGAACGTTGTCAACGTGGTATGTTCAAACTGAATTCAATCAAAGGCTTCTAGTTGGGCAATGGGCATACAGGCACACCTTAACCTTCTTTCATTACTCTTGTAATTTCTAGGCTCTCAAGTCTCTGGCACATCCATCTTTCTTATTACTTCATAGAAGTGTAATACTTCTACACCCTCCTCCCTTATTATCATCAAAACTATGACCCTCCTCTAGCAAGTGTTGTGCAAAATTTTATTTTTAATTTGAAAATTAGGAAGATGTTTATTGATTCTTATTTTTAAATTCCTAGCTATTACATTAACCAGTCCAGGACGTCTGCTCCTGGAACTACCGAATGAAGAGTAAAAGTTATTGTTCTTTCGTAAGAGAAGTCGTGAATTACGATGCATAATGACAGAAATTGGTCAAATAATTATGTTACATTAATTTGTTGCTTGTTGTCAATTAATTCTTGTATTTCTTGGTGTGTCTGTAACATGAAATCTCCTGATATACCTACGTACCTATTTTATGTTCTATTCTAGATTAAAAATTATTAATCCTTTAAAATAATCATAACTTTCTTTTTTAATTCCTTCTATAATTTGTCTGACATTTATGACTATATGACCAATTGCAGAAAAAAAAAAAATTGTTAGGGGTCAAAACATTGTAAAAATGGTTTGCTTCCCACTTGTTTTGTCCAAGTACCACGAAAGCTTCAGTGTTCACCTAGCCTGGTTGTGCCGCTGACAGTATAACAAGAGAGGTCTCCATGAATAATAGAAAAGTTGCCGCCTCTATGTCTCCACGCGTTCTCTCTAGATTTTGCTTTCCTTCAATTTCTATAGAAAACACTTTTCATGTGACAGCTGAAATGTGCAGTTGTAGACATACACACTTCGACCCACATGGCCGAGTAACTTTTGGACTAAGACAATAAATCGATTTTTTTTCTCGTATGTATACAATTTTATTATACATACGAGAAAAACAATATATTATTGTTAATTTTTTCAACAAGTTATTTAGGACATTTCAGTGTATGTGTGTGTGTGTACGTTCTTTTCCGGTAACCGGTGGTCAAATCTCTATAGTGGACTACATCAATGCAGACACTGATGATATTATTTTATTGCTACAATTTTCTATTTTGTCAGTGTGGATGATATTTTCACTACAAATGTCTATTATTATTACCAAACATTTTCAACCAAAAATAATTACGACTAAATAAATACAATACAATATAATTTAATACAAAATATACACGAAAAAAGAAAATAAAGTTTGATTAAAGGTGGTGGATATTTGGATAAAGCCTAGGTATCAAGGGTGGATTGCTATTGCTACACAAGTAAACGGATCTCTAAAGTGCAAATTGACAATATTAACAAAAATCTACAAGGATATTTTATCACTACAAGTATCAAAAGTCAACATTGATATTCTAACCTCCAACGCAACGCTACAAATACCCAAAGTCTACATTGATGGTATTTCATCACTAAAAATATCAAAACTACATGGATGAAATTTTATCAATACAAATCTCTAAAAGGTTTAAAAGTCTACTTTAAGGATATTTCATCACTAAAAATATCTGAAGTCTACAGGGCCTCGTTACAGAAAGTACTCTCACTCTCATAATCCCCAAATCTCTCTTTCAACCGTCAAATTTCATTAAAATAAACCAATTAGGGTGTCTGTTGTTTAGCAGTTTAGAGGGATATTCGGGGATTTTCAGTGCAAGAGTGGTTTCGAGAATAAGGCCAATCTCTACACATCCAGATAGTTAACTTGGATGTGTTTACCTGTGATATTATTGTTGGCACCGCCTTCTGATGACGTCACAGTGGTGGAACTTACATGTCTACTGCCTGAAGATCTTCGACCACTGGAGGAACCTGGAACAAAATTAAATATGATTAGAATTGCTTTTCATGCGAATGGTCTTGCAATGTAATGTTTTATGAACATGTGTCAAAATAAAAAAAGGAAAGAAACGTTTAATATGAAGGGAAATAAATGTAAATAAATGTATCCTGAAGTAATGTTTATCCGAATTTTCTATGTTATTGTTATCTTACAGTTCAAAAGTCCTGCTAACTCTTATTATTCTACTTCACCACTTTCGACGGTCAACTTAGGTAATTTTCTTTGTTCAAATTAAAGCTTCTGTAGACCAAGAAGACAAATCTGACAGCTGACTTGAACCAAGCTAGTGTTTGAACTTCCATGAAACCTAAGACACAGCGCGAGCACCTTGACTACAAGCAAATGTGCTTCAAGTTTTATGCGAGAGGCAGTGTCCTAGTGGTCTGAGGTCATACATTGCCAGGTTTGCAACAGTTCTCTCAGTATGATACATAATTATGCTGAGCCAACTTTGGTTCCAAGTCAGGTCGAGAAAGTTCCACAACTTGCAGTCTACGTCTGATGCAAAATATGAGCCACTTCACTCACCGAGAAAAAGAAGAAGAAAACAGAACCGGCGAAGGTTTGTGTATTTTTGCAATATGAAGTAATTTTCGTATTACATTCCACCTTTGTCAAATCTCTGGTAACCAGTTTTAAATTCTTCAACCGGTTTAACTGCTTATCTCAATCCTCGAGACATGGATCTACCTCGATAGTGTGTTCTTTTTTTACTAGTTGATCCGTTCTATGATTTAACCCTTCGTGGGCCTAGGGACTTTTGCTATGTAAAAAAAACACACGCCCACGCATAATGGACGGTTTGCTCTCATATTTATACAGTTTCAAGCATTTTGAAATTGCTCGAGCCCTAGCCCAAAACTGATTCGAAATCCAGTAGGCAAACAACTTTCAGTTTAAAGTCCTGTTTCCGAAATAATATTTAATTTTAGGTAGATAGCGACTGGTTATCAATATTGTAAAAAATATATAAAAAAATTGTTCATATTGTAAAAAATATAAAACTTTACTTTGACTACACTTAAATGTTGTTCGATGGCTCTATGAGCCAGGTCAAGCCAGGATTTGGTGACCTGCCACTGTAACTTTATCATATTTTAATAAGAATCGAGAATCTTGTGAAATTTTTCTGGGTAAAATAAAACCTGAGTTCTCTTTTAAATTTCAGGTTACTGCCAATTATATTAATATGTAGGTAGTGCCTGTTATTATTATACCATGATACATATTAATGAATTCAATTGTTAGAAATTGAAACAAAAAATTAGGGATTTTTTCTAAGAGATTTTCCCTCACAATGTGGGGTTGGATCACAACAGCCTACAGCCATCTGACATCACTGGACCAATTACCCCAAGGCCCCAATGTTTGAATTTAAGCGGGAAATTCTGAAAATGTTGCATTTTCAATATTTTCAAAAAATATTCATATTTTAATTTTTTAGGATTTACACTTATTTTCTAGAGATATTTTGTGCATATTTGACAAATCAGATCAATAAAATTAGAGCTCTTGGATGCTAATGATGATAAAGCTAGACATACTTTTCATTTAGTGTATACCAGTATTTTGAAAACTTTTTAAAAAATACTCTGTGCCAGTGAATTTTTTATGGTTGAAATAAATTCAGTCATGTTTGTTTGATCTTATTGATTTCCTTCAGAGTAAGTTTTATCATTTTCAATATTACTTTAAAAAAAATAAATTTATCTATAAATGACTTAAAGAGTGCTCTCTAAAGAAAACAACTCTTTTGGTATCCTCAGTTCTTGAGGCTTATTATAGGATAAGGAAGGTAAAAAAGTTTTTTATATATGTAAGTTCTATTACCTAAAATCCCTAGTATTAATTAGCTAATATTATGGCAGGTAGTGGTTAAAACTGTACTACAAAAATGAACGGCACTCTGTGACTCCAGAGATTCCAGAGGTTGTGGGTTCAAAACCCAGCTGGGACATTACAAGTTATTCTCCCATTTCGGATTTTGACAATCTAATAATATATTTTGTCCTTACTGATAGAATAATGGGACTCATTAGTCCTAGTTAGGCAATTTAAAAAAGGTGATATTATTATTATCATTATTACATACAGGGTCCGTCAAAAAAAGGAGCCACTCAAAATATCTAGAGAACGGATTAAAAAAATTAAAAATGCTAAAACACATATTCTTTATCATGCCATTACAGCTAGCCTTTTCTACTAGATTTTTTTTTTTTTTTTTTTTATCATTACCAGGGTTGTTCCCAGGGGGGTCAACTTTGGAATCTTAAATGGAACCACCCTATTTGTAATACATTTCTGAAAAAAGGCTCATCGGGATTATAAAATATCTAATCTTCAATCTGACTACATTCGTTTCTCATCATTAAGATCTCGCTCTAATTATCTTAGCACAAAATGTTTTCGTGAATATCTTGATAAATCAGATAAGAGCCTTCGCTTCAATCCTCGCTTCTTTTGGAAATTCGCCAATACAACACGTAAAGTTGATGGTTTTCCTCAGAATATGTTTCTAAACAACGAAACAAGTAGCACTGGGCAGGAGGCTGCTAACTTGTTCGCTAAATCCTTCTCATCAGCTTATGAGAGCTCTGAACATTTGGTTCCAGAGTATCCTCACTTGGACCTTATTGATTTCAACTCCTGTTCTTTCTCATGTTTCGAGGTATTAAAAGCTCTGATGTCTCTTCCATCTAAATTTTCTTCCGGTCCCGATAATGTTCCACCTTTCATTCTAAAAAGATGTGCCAACTCTTTAGCTAATCCTCTTATGCTTTTGTTTAATAAATCTCTGTCGTCTGGAAAATTCCCATCCTCCTGGAAATCTAGTTTCATCTTTCCAATACACAAGTCGGGAGATAGATCAAATATTGCCAACTACCGCGGTGTATGTATTCAGTCGGCAATTCCCAAGGTTTTAGATAAGCTGGTATCTGCACGTCTTTCTTTCGCTTCCCGGAATTTCATATCTGACCACCAGCATGGTTTCATGTCCAAAAGATCTACAGTCACTAATCTTCTGTGTTACCAACATGATATCTTGACAGCTTTTCAAGCTGGTAAAGATGTTCATGCTGTCTATACAGATGTGGCCAAGGCATTCGATCGAGTCAATACCGAATTTCTTATAGCTAAACTTCGATCTTATGGGATCGGGGAGTTTTATCTTCGTTGGCTTGAACATTCTCTTGAGGGACGTACCCAACTTGTTAAAATTGGTGATTTCAAGTCCACATATATTGAGGTGTCTTCGGGTGTAGGCCAGGGTAGCCATTCCGGTCCGCTTCTCTTTAGTCTTTTCTTCAACGATCTTCAAAAAGTGATCACCAATTCTTCTTTCCAGATGTTTGCTGATGACGTCAAAATCTATCAGTCCATTTCTCTCTGTTAACGATTGTTCATCTCTCCAGCAGGATCTGAATTCTTTCTTTCAGTGGCTTACATTCAATGGTTTGCAGCTTACTCTCAGTAAGTGTGCCGTCATGTACTTCTCTCAACGTAAGAAGATTATTGATTTTCAATATCATATTGACTCTCAAGCACTGAAGCATGTTGATCAGATCAAAGATCTTGGTATAATCTTTGACACCAAACTCTCTTTCTCTGAACATATTAAAAACCTCTCCATGCGTTGTCATAGGCTTCTCGGCTATATCTTCAGAACTTCCAAGGGTCTCTCTTCAAATTCATTTCGACTTCTTTATGTTGCTTTGGTCCGTAGTCTTCTGGAATATGGGTGCGTTGTTTGGTCCCCTCACTACCAAATCTGTGATCAAATGTTAAGTAGGGTGCAAAAACGCTTTCTCTCTTACTTCAATTATCGTTATCCTCTTTCATGTCCCAATGTCGCATCACTCAGGGATCGCCGTCTTTTTGCTGACTCCAGGTTCCTCAAAAACTTGGTTGATGGAGATGTTGACTGTGCCAAATTACTAAGTTTAGTGTCTTTCAGCTGTCATAGGAAACTTCGGAGAGGAAATACATTCTACGTAACCTCGTGTAGCACCAATTATACATTTTATGCTCCTCTCAATAGAATGATGAGAGCTGAGAATCACACCCAGTAGTTTTGTTCCTGACTAAACTTATGACGTGCAAGGTTTTTACCTTGTGAAATGGCCTGACGACTGACGATCTCAACAATTTTGTGGAGTTTATTGTTTTTTTATATATCTAACTTGTTTTCTATCTTTCTAGTCATTTTAATTTATCTTACTTTAGTTTATTTTATTTATTTGACAATTTTTCTTGAATAAGAATATTTTATTTGGTATTACCTATGTATTTTATTTTACTTTTCGTTGTTTTGAAAACCAATTGTTCTTTAAGTCTTTGATATTGTAACCATATTTTTCATGTAAATGTTTTTACTGTTGTAATTTGTAACCAGGATTCTTTCCGTTAATACAAGCCCGTTTACCGGGATTATATATTATATTATATAAATGATTGAAAAGTAGTTGACATTAAAAGTAATTTAAGACAACTTTTAGATTTTTAAACAAAACAGGGCCAGAGATATTGTACATTTTGTTTCACAGGTTTCAGTAAAAAAAAATATCAGAAAATAATTGTTTTTTTTTGTTTAAAAAAAATGTTGTATACATGTTTTCCATCTGAAATAATGAAATTTGTGCCTTTTTGATACCATTAGCTTTATCAGGGGAGATGTCAAGGGGTCAACTTTTTCTTAATAATGTGAAAACCATTGTTTTTTTAGTATAATTTGTGCTAAATAAGTGCAATGATTCATGTTGTTTAATTTAAAATAAAACAGGGCCGGATATACTTTAAATTAATGTGAAAAATTCTAAAACCATCATGCAGTCCTAGTCTCCAGCCCTGTTTTCAAGGGTATCTTAAATTTAGATTAAAAAACAACACTCAGTGCAATTACTTAGCACAGATAACATTAAAAAATAATAGTTTCTACACAATTTGAAAAATAAGATGACACCTCCCCTGGTAAAGCTAGTGATATAAAAAAAAACATGAAAATTTAATTATTACAAATAGAAAGACATGTGTTCAACAGTTTTACAAAAATACATTTATTCTTTTATATAAAAAAATACTGAAACTTGTGAATTAAATTTTACAATATTTCCGGCCCTGTTTTAATTAAAAATCTCAAACTTGTCTTAAAATACTTTAAATGTCAACTGCTTTTCAGAAATGTATTACAAACAGGGTGGTTCTATTTAAGATTCCAAAGTTGACCCCCCTAGGGCAGCCCCTGATAATGATGAAAAATCAAAACCTAGTAGATAAGGTTTTCCCCCCTCAATATAATTTAAAAAATAATTAAATCTGTTCTCTAGATATTTCGAGTGGCTCCTCTTTTTTTGGGCAGACCCTGTATAAATAGTGTGATTTGATATGACGCAAACACTATTCACAGACGAATGATTAAAAAGTTGGGCTATTTTTTCAGTAAAGTTCGATTTATTAAATGTGATTGAACATTATTTTTCCACTGTAAGAAAAGTTTCTTCAAAAATTAATTCCTCTTGCAAGAACCTTCATAGTTTTACTAATGATGGGGGCCCTTCCAGCCGCCTCTGCTGTGTCTTCTATGAGTAACAAATTTCAAGTATCTAGTTCCCACAGATCTTCAAATATTTTTTTACATTCAGATACACGGCCCAATGACTGAAACATTGTCTTCAGGCTTTGTAGACCCTGAAACAGATTATGGCACTGAAGCATGCCAATCGAAATTTTTGGGCTTTCTTTTTTTCTTTTCAAGGGACAAGGAATGCTAAAATGGTCAGATTGTAATCCTGTTAGTAGCTAAGAAAGAAAAATGGAAAGTTAAAAACGAAGGCAAGGTGAGAATTCGAAAACACAAGAGGAGTAAAAGGAGTTGAGAGTGGCAGAAACGAGGTCTGCTAAATCTCTCATTGCGCAGGGCTATGACGGAACAGCTTTCTTGCAAATCCTGGCGTGAATAATAATAAGTGGGCGAAAGAGGGAAATTCCGTGTCTTGATTTACGTGATACGTTTCCCCTCAGACTGGGTGGCAAGATGTGTTTCCCTTGAATCCTTTTCCCCTTATTTCCCCACCTATCCAAAGTGAATTTTCTGTTTTACGATGTCTTCTTGCTTGGGTGAAAATACATTTTCTGCCTTTCTCTTCGAACAGAAAGTTCCTCTCCTATGTTTCTCCTTAGACGTGGTGGAAAAGTGTGGAGAGGTGTTGTAGAAAAGTGGGGTTTCTCCATAGATACACAATTTTATACAAAAATCTTGATAATTTTACTTCAGTGTCCGTGTGGCCAATGTAGTGGACTTCAAGTCAGGAGTTTAGGGTTCGAGTTGTCGTCACACAAATTTATTTTATTCCGGAGTTGTTTTGGATACCATTATTTAATTGGTCAAAGAAGAGAATAGCCCTGCTTGGTTTGGGATTCAGAAAAGATTCCTTAGCTTGTTCACCAGACAAGTGCCCTAGATCCCTCGACCAATAGTCTGAACTTGGATGAAGTTTATTCAGACTTCCCTGGAGTACTCTTGCTCTATGGTTTCGTTTCCCTGACATGTTTTCCCTTCATGTGGGTTACAAAGTGGGAGGTAGAAAAAGAAATTGTTCCCCTTCGCTGCAAAGCGTTTTTCAGCTTTTTTTTTCCCCTACCCAGACGTTACGAGCCCAGCAATATACTTCCTGGGCAAACATTATGTTCGCTTTTTTCGCTCTCTAGAATTTCGTCACACCGACGAAGCTTACAAATGCGGGGCGAGGGTTATTTACAGAAAATTTGCGGTACATGATAAACATGTAAGCTTGTATTTGTACTCTAGTATCGAGATTGGCAATATACTTCCTGGGCAAACATTATGTTCGCTTTTTTCGCTCTAGAATTTCGTCACACCGACGAAGCTTACAAATGCGAGGGTTGGTTATTTACAGAAAATTTGCGATACATGATAAACATGTAAGCTTGTATTTGTACTCTAGTATCGAGATTTTAGCCCATCTGAGTTGAGGTATTGGTAAAGGTAGGGCTATCGGCTACGAAAGCTCTTTGTCACTGCGACCTTAGATAGATCTTTTGTGACATCTTTTCTGAGTTGAGGTAAACGCATACAGAAGTGATACATATCTGTATTTTTACAATTTGCGGTACATGATAAACATGTAAGCCTGTATTTGTACTCTAGTATCGAGATTTTAGCCCATCTGAGTTGAGGTAAACGCATACAGAAGTGATACATATCTGTATATTTACAAATTGCGATACATGATAAACATGTAAGCTTGTATTTGTACTTTAGTATCAAGATTTTAGCCCATCTGAGTTGAGGTAAACGCATATAGAAGTGATACATATCTATATTTTTTAGAACTTGAGTAAAAACAAGTTACTTAAATAAATAAAAAAACATTTAACTTTACATAATTGTGTTATCAATTATGTAAGGATAAATGAAAGTACATAATAGACTTCTATAGGTATAATAAGCTTTTGTCTTTTAATACCCTTCTTTTAGACTGAGCTAGAAATTCTAAGCATTTCTTCACACTGTTTGACCACCACAGTTATTACCTAAAGTAGACTTATCAGTTTAGAAAATACATGACTGAGTTTCTGTCAGTCCCGGTAGCTCAGTGGTAAAGGCAGCACTCTGTGAATCCAGAGATTCCAGAGGTCGCGGGTTCGAAACTCAGCCAGGACATGACAAGTTATACTCCCGTTTGGGATTTTTACCATACAATAATACGTCTTGGGCTTATTGATGGAATAATGGGACTTTAATAGTCCTAATCGGGCAGTATAAATAAGGCGATATCAGGAGCACGGACTCTGATTGTTAAGTCTTCTCTGTAAATAAATATCATTAAAAAAGAAAGAAAAAAATGGCGATATTATTATTATTATTCTTTCTGTGAGCATTACCAAAGTTTCCCACCGCGGTCCGAAGAATACAATCCCTTCAATCACCCAAACATGAGAAGTTCACTTTATTGTTCCTCGTACATAATCTAACGGAACGTGTCGCAGTAAACTCTGGCAAAGTCATTCTCTAATCAGGGAACTGATAAGGCGCTATCAGCTACCCGTCTCATGGTTCTGATAACGGGGTATCATAGAGATAAGCTGAAGTATGATATCATTTTATTTCGTGTTCCCTGCCTAAGCTAAATAATAATATCGCCTTATTTATACTGCCCGATGAAGACTATTAAAGTCCCATTATTCCAGCAGTAAGCCCAAGACACATTATTATGTGGTAAAAATCCCAAATGGGAGGATAACTTGTCATGTCCCGGCTGGGTTTCGAACCCACGACATCTGGATTCTCTGGATTCACAGAGTGCCGCCTTTACCACTGAGCTACCGGGACAGACAAGCTGAAATATGGAATTTCGAGGTAGAAAATTCACGTATCCCTTCATAGCAGGCATAGGGTTTCAGAGAACTTCTGCATATAGCAATAGAAAGAATTTCGCTGGCAATACAGGGGGGGGACGGGGACAGTGCCAATGTTTTTAGGTACCTTACCAACACTTTCATCTCTTGATGAAATATTTTACTTGTGAAAAATATATATATATATATACTCGTATATTTTTAAGTTATTGCCTAATTTTAACACATAAAATAGTTAAGCCAGACTGTCCCTCAACTCAGGCTATGATATGTGATTGATTACTTCAGCCATAGGTTAAATTGAAGTAGTTTTAAACTTAATAATAAGATAATAATTAAAACTGAACCTCAACTTTGCTAAAAAATCATTTCTCTTGTCCCAACCGCTTAAACTTAATCCTATTTTATAGTACAAGTAGGGGCCAATTCCTCAAAGCAACTTTTTGGTTTGATTTTGCGAAATTTCGAATATGATTTTTTAATTATGATTAGCAAAATCCTAACTTATCATTTAGGAGGATTAAAGTGATTTGGATCATTCTCAGTATTGATATCAATAATTCACTAATTAAAAAATATGCCGAAATTTTTTGCCATGTCAACGTGAATAATAATGATATTAATTGGTTCATCGAATCGTCTTATTTGAAACTAGCGGGCTGTCGCCCGCTTTGCAGGCCGAGGGATGGCCGTGAAAGCAAAAAGTCCTTTTTCGCCAATGGTGCTGTAGTGGGAATTTCGAAAAATCCCGTCTTATTGCACATCTAGACTATAAGACAAAGCTACCTACCAAATTTCAGCTTCCTAGGACTTACCAGTTCGGAGAAACAGTGATGATCAGTCAGTCAGTCAGTCAGTGACTTTTACATTTATATATTATTAAGATGTTCTTCTTCTAGTACTTTTGTGCTTTTTAAGAAAGTATCTAATCATATGTTTATTTGGCATTATTTATAAGAAGTTCTTTTGTTTTTTGTGTGTCAAAGAATACGAATCTTTGGGTCAAAGAGAATGAATGGACAATGGACATGATACAAGCTGCTTATTAAAAAAATTGACACAGTTAAAACTCTGTGTAATACTGTGTATAGTATAGTGCAAGTACGTCTTCGGAGGATAGGTTTTTAGTGGGTAAAAATTCCACACCCTAGGGAGTGAGGTGGCTGGGTGTCTTTAGAAGATTTTCCTACCTATCCTCAAAAAAAAAAAAAAAAAAAAAATCGTTTTGATTTCAGGACTTGAGTAATTTCTGCATAGAGACTCCCGAAACGAGAGAATTTTTTTTTTTTTTTAGAATTGGCTTTGCAGGGCTTTGTGGCATTGGCCCCTGGAACAGTAGATCACCTGAAGAGTTGGGGGAGTGCTGGGAGCCGCGCGAGGCGGATCGAGCGGGGGCGTTGGAGCCGGGGGGGCTCCCGCCCGTGCTGCGGGGGGATCCGGGGGGGAGGTTGTCCGCCACAGACATCAGGGCGGCCATGGGCGACTGCCCGCTGCCTGGCTGGGGCGGCTGAGGGGGGTCGGAGGGCGAGCCGGTGGTGCGGGGACCCAGGGGGGAACTGGAGCCGGTGCCCCCCGCCGATGGGGGGAGACTGGTGGGTGCCGGGTTGTAGCCTGAGGGAGAAAGTGGTGACGTTGAAGCAAAATACATGAGAATAGAATATACCTTGTTTATACTGCCGAGTTAAGACTGAAAAGTCCCTTAACTCCAGCAGTCAAACAGGTCTTATATTTTTTATGGGATAATTATTTTACATATTAATATATAAAAAAAACCTTGTTTATCTTTAAAAAAAAAGCTGAAAAGGTAAAATAAAAAAAAAAAAAAAAAAAAATTAAAAAAAAAAAAAAAAAAAAAAAATGAGGAGTAAATTGTACAAGAGGTTATGCAAATATATACAAGCTATACTCTCTGAGACTAGGTATAATAATAAAAAAAGTTCTATTTTTACCAGGGAAATAATTCGTCCAGAAATGATCTCAGCTTAATTTGGAAAAAAATGACCGAAAACAATACTTTCTATACTTTATAGATTGACACAGTTCAAACTCTGTGTATAGTAATATAGTATAGTGCAAGTAATTTTTGTCGATTTAAAATATTTCCTTTTGATTTCAGGACAGAGTTTGAGTAATTTCTGTATAAAGACTCCCGACATGCGCAATTTTTGACGATTTCCAGCATACATTATTGGAAGAAATTGATGGAGATTTTCAATGTATGTACCAACTTGTTTAATATTTTATTGTTAGTTCCCATACTGTAACGTTTTCAAAGACTTCTTAGAAAAACTGTCCAAATGTTAAGTAAATGGACATAATAGGCGCAGTTCGCTATAAAACTATTTTGTGTCTCGTTTTTTTTTCATAAGAGTACGCAAAACTGAGTTTATTTGTGTTAATCACTTTCGTGATATCACAACTACTCAAATTGACGAAATTTACGCTGAAACCGGGACTTGAACCACCGACCTCCAGGTTTCAAGTCCGCCGCCTTATCGATCAAGCTACTGGGGTCGGTAATTAACGTGATATTATTATTATTAATACCAGGCTAGCGCCTTAAACCACTTGACCACCGAACTGAATGTGACCCACCAAAGAAAATAACGTGACCGTTTACAATAATTTATAAACCTTATGGTCTGGTAGTGCTTTTGCTAGACTGTCCAAGGAGTCCTTCAGTGATAAAAGTTCTGAGGTTGGTAAAAAAACTGTCCAAATGGATCTCACGGCCCTTTAATTCATAAGACGGAAGAGACCATGCATTGCTTGTTATCTAATCTCACGCATTCTCGCACTAGTCTGTTTACCGGAATAACTCTTACACCACTCGACAACAATTGCATGGTGTCACTATACAGGTGTGTTTGTTTATAGCAACAGAACTGCGGGGCTTTATCGTTCAGAAAGATAGCTGGTACCCTCTTTCATTTTTTTGGAGAGGAGGTAAATTTTATAGCCAATTTTAAACTATGTGTGAGGATAATGAGCAGAAATCTGTGTCCAATACCCACTAAAATCCTCCCTCCCCCTTCTAAAAATAATGTAAAATGTACTCGGAACCGTATAAATTACATTACTTGAGGTACATTACCTTTTTTTCATTGATTCGAGTACCACTGAGTGGATAATAAAGGAATAAAAAGAAAATTAGCTTCCTTGAGTGGTGTATATAACTATAAAGTTGAACAACACCACTTTAATAAAATAGAAAATAGATATCTTCCTTGAGAACATAAATAAGGACCACATCGAACCAGAGGTGAAAACATGGTGAAAAATGATAAGAGTCGAAAGAAAAAGGCTAAACTGAAGAAAAAAAAATAAAAAATACAAAAACAAGAACGAGGTTGATTGACACATACAAGTAGTAAGCTCACAAGATACGAGTGGACCCAAATTAGATAGTAGGACGTTTTCTACTCGGCCAGGTATCGATTCTATCACATGCTTGGCTAGCATTTGCTACTGACTCAGCTGACTACTTTTAAAAAATGTACATTAGTACATTTATTAGAAGAAAACTAACCCTAAAAAATAATCATAAAAAATAATACGAGAAGACAAAACATAACAAAAAGGGTGTATGGAAGAGATTGCCACAGGCAATAACCCCGCCCTTTAGTTAGGACATTAATATTATTTTCCTATTTATTTATTTTTCAAACTATTTTATCATTCATTTATTTTTTCCTAATTTTATACTGTAAATACATTACTTTGTCCTTCTTCTCTCAGAAGCCCTTCAAAGCTTAGGAGAAGCATACCTTTGTATAAATGTTTCTTTATAAAGAAAATAAATAAATAAACTTTCATTAAAAAAAAAAAAAAAAAAATTAAAATAACAATAACAAAAAAGTAATATTATAGAAAATAATCTTGTATTCTTCTTGTATTCAGATAAAAATGCATTGAACAGAATTAATCGAACACTGAAGAAGAAGAAGGAGGAGAAGTTGAATTGAACACTGGAGGGGAAAAGAAGAAGAAGAAGAAAAAGAAGAAGAAGAAGAAAAAGAAGAAGAAGAAGAGGAAGAAGAAAAAGAAGAAGAAGAAGACCGGAGTTGAACTATCCCGTTAGGTAATGGTGAGACACAGAAATTTTATAATGGCATCGTCGGGAAACCAGTTCTCTCGACTAGAAGGGGTGTACCCGTCCCGTCTACTCGTCCTTCCAGTTTTACAACCGGTCTCTTCATTCTTCTTCGCTCCGGCGTGGTTTCTAATAGGGGAATCCGTGTGCCAAGATTACGCGAGGTGAGAAATGTTATGTCAAGACATTCCCGAGTAGGGACTACTGCGTCATGTAAGAAGGCGCTTGGGATTTCTAGTTTTGCGAAGTGGGGTTAGTATGGTATCAGTAGTGCTTTATTTATAGCCCAACACCAGCGTTATGCGCTGAAAGGACTATATTTGCGAAGTGGGATTAGTATGGTAGAGTAGTGCTTTATTTTTATTTTTTAAACTTTAATCGCAAACAAGTTGCCTTTTTTTATTTACAATTATTGGACATACCTATATGAGTACATAATATACAAAATAAACAATAGAAGCTGAGTTGGAGTATAAAAAACAATAGAAATGTTACAACTTACTACAAATAAAAGAATAAGAAGAAAATAAATGTTAGGAGTCAATTACAGTAGTGCTTTATTTATAGCCCAACACCAGCATTATGCGCTGAAAGGACTATGTCCTATATTTGCGAAGTGGGATTAGTATGATACAGTAGTGCTTTATTTATAGCCCAACACCAGCATTATGCGCTGAAAGGACTATATTTGCGAAGTGGGATTAGTATGGTACAGTAGTTGCTTTATTTATAGCCCAACACCAGCATTATGCGCTGAAAGGACTATATTTATTTGCGAAGTGGGGTTAGTATGGTACAGTAGTGCTTTATTTATAGCCCAACACCAGCATTATGCTGAAAAGGCTATAATAATTTTCATATTTTTGTAGAAGAATTTCGTAAAAAATAGTACGAGGTGCGATCGAGTGCATGTTGCCGTACCGGCGCTCACTCACTTTGTGAGCATTTGTATATATTTATTTATGTATTATATTGTTGTATCAAATTGTATTTTGAATTAATAAAGGAAGAAAGTACTTATTTAAAAAAAAAATTAGACTGTCGGCTCGAGACAGAGAGTCCCATTACGCTAACAGTTTAATATAGCTTTATTTATTGTTTATTTTTACAAGATTTAATACAATAGAAATAGGAAAAAAATTTATTACAAAATTTTAATGTGGTGCATATAACTATAAAGTTGAAAAACACCACTTTAATATAATAGAATAAGGTAGAGATAGATATTACAAATTATAAGGTAGTGAAAAGGGTTATACTTGTTTTGTTTGTAATGTAAAGATTGCAAGAGTCGTGGAATGTGCTAGGCTATGGAATAAAGCTTTAACTTTATATTGCCTGTATTGGTATTGTTTTTTCTCCCTCCATCTCAATAAAGAGGATTTATACAGAACTATTTAGCACTGTAGGACTCCTTGGACAGTCTAGTAAAAGCACTACTTGACCATAAGGTTTATAAATTATTGTAAACGGTCACGTTATTTTCTTTGGTGGGTCACATTCAGTTTGGTGGTCAAGTTGTTTAAGGCGATATGACCAGGTGTGTGTGGCTGATTTTACAGGGTGTTCTATATTATTTGCTTTCTTTCCTATCATTTCGTTCTTTTAAAAAAATCCACAGAGGTATTTAAAGTGCGTCTATAGTTGGAAAGCCCATACAGATAAAGAAATATATAAAATACCGGGAAAGTATGAGGTGAATTAGAATGAAGCATGAAGCAATATCACATAACGCAGAGTAACTAGGTACTCCGTTAATAACTCTTTACGCGGCGATAAGGCGTATCAGTTACTTAGTTATCAGCTTTCCAGAGCATGATATTGCCGATCCAGGGGAAAAAACAATTAGAATTTGAGATAAATTTGTGAGTAAACACTGATAACGATTCCAAAACAAAGCCTTTCAGGCAGCTATGATATATTATAATACACTCATGTAATTCTCTACTCATTCTTTTTCTAGGTAGCCATATTATCGACAGTGCTTAAGTTCTACCATCCCAAAATGGAAGATAAAAGAAAGGGAGAAAAAGCCATCCAATTTTGAAGCAACTATTTTTGTGAAGCATATTTGTCCAGAACGAGAATCGACCATGCGACCTGGAGGTTCAGAAACAGGTATGCTTTGAGCTCACTGCTATGAGATAGAGATGCTACTAATCTGTTGTTGTTGTAGCGTCCTCTAGTCCAGAACAGAGATGATGACTGTTGCTGGAATTTTCCTAGACATTAGACTTGAAGACTTCAAATTTGAAACGCTCTCAATCACTCAAAGACAGTAACTTACGAGTAATTTACTGATGTAGTTTTTCCTGGGAAATTTAATTATCTTTAGTACCTCTCCTAGTATGCTCTATCGAACAAATTACTAAGTATTTCTATTGTATTTTTTACCGACCTCAGTAGCTTGATCGATAAGGCGGCAAACTTGTAACCGGCGGAGTTCGGTGGTTCAAGACCAAGTAAAGCAAAAATTTAGTCAAGCAAGTTGAGTAATTGTGACATCACGGCTGTGATTAACACAGATATGATAATTATTGTAATTTTTATATAATGTACAACGTAGCCATTCTATTTTGTGTCAACTATAAGACCAAAAAAAAAAAAATTCCGCACATGTGATGGTTAAAACCTACCGAATAATCATCTCGACGCTCCGGAATTCGCTGCTTGTTTTAGAGATTCTTCAGTTGCTAAGTGAGATGATGCAAGAGCTAAGCCAACATAATACCTGTTTTAAACCTCCAGTTAAACCAACTATTTTAAAATATGCCAAACCTTCATTTTGATCATAGCTTCAGACGGTTTTTTTTTATCATGGCTACATACTTTTTCAACATATCTTCATAGCCCCAGGCTGTTGTGACTGGCATTCTCTCACTGCTCAATCTTATAATGATAGCTTTCATGCTGCTGATGACAGTAGTATTACTAATTACAATAATGCTAGCAATCTTTAATACATACTGATTTTTAAGGTGGTAATAGTAATATTAGGCAATGATGGACTATGATAATTTTGATTATGATGGGTATTATAATAATACTGATGATGTTCTTGCTCTCGTAATCAGCTTTATTGATTACATAAACTTTTCGTATCTTTTGCAGATAAATTGCTTCAAACACACAAAGTTTCAGTCCCGGTGGTTCGCTCCTGTCCTAGTGCTACGAATGTATCAACAAAATCGCTTCAGAACGACTTTGAGGTAAGTAGATGACATAGAAAGACTTGAAACACAACGGTAATTCTGGTAGGAATACAAAAGGGAGTAGTTGTTAACAAAAGTAGACCAGCAGTCTGGCTGAGAAACTAAAGGCGGAGTATAGTGTAGTCTGGCTGAACTGTAAACAAAAGCAGACTAGGAGAGAGGTCTACTTTTGTCGGGTCTACTGATGCATACAAGAAAAACAGTTTGTTAGAAAAATGACCAAGTACTATCCAAGCAGTCGTCGAAAGAAGCAAAAGGTCAGAAGAAACATCTTCAATGAGTTCACGCTAGGAAAAAACCATAGAGATTAGATTTTTTGTGTCCCGAGTTATTTTTTTCGCAAGCCAGAGGTTCTAAATCACTGCGGCCAATCCTGGGATGAAACCTTTATTTAGCTTAATGATTCAATAGATGAGGTACTTTAAATCAATAATCTTCATGGCAAAACTTATTCGCCGCACAATCCAAACTACTCGACCACCAATGCATATACATTTTCCCAAGTTCACAAATACCTCGTATCTAAGATTACTGTGCGAAATGTGCTTCGAGATTCACCGCACATTCTTTCTCTCTCTACTTCTTTCCCTGTGAAGGCGGTATTATCGAGGAAGTAAACAACACAACAGCATCAAAACATTACTCGCAGGCGAATGAATCCAAGAGCAGGGAATTGAGGGAATTAGATAGATGACGTCACCTTCGCTTGCTCGTCGCGTCAATACGTAGTAGAGAATACAGCTATCTCGCCTGCTACGTCACACGCCCCACATTGCCTTATTTGCCTGAGAGCGTTGCCAGACCGCGTCTTTCCGCTCTCCGTCGAGCCATCAGCCAGTGTTGCCGGGTCTTGTCCTCAGCCATTTTGAAACTGAGCGCCGTACGCGTCACTCGGAATAGCATTGACCGGCTAGTCCTCGTGGTTCCGTTGCTTCTCAATAATTTGGAGGTCAACTCTTTATTTCTTCATGACGTCACATTTCGCTGGCGATGGGAAGCGTTTGTGTTCGGTGTGGTCGAGCCAACAAAGAAAACTATTCAAAGAAGAATACAGTTGACATTGACCACAGTTCGAGTAGAAATAATGGACCTTATTTTATTCTGCCTCACAAGCAGTTTATGTTCATTTGAACATCAGCTTTTGGACACCATTATGATATAAGAAGACTATAGAACCTCGTGAAGATTTTTTTCTCATTAATATGAATTAGGAAAAAAACATGCTTACTGAAGAGGATTCCCAATCAGAGGGTCCTCGTTCGATTCTTCAAGTGCGAACGAACATAGTGGAACATGCGTTTGTATTGTGACAGTTCAACATAATTTCAATTCTTTACTTAACAGCGTGTCAAGAATATGAAACGATCGACATTGGGTACGTTTTGAATGGGCATTCAATTCTGTACCGAGGAGCAAACGTTTGATTACGTCACGAACAGAAATTTTACGACCATTTCGTGCACAAAATGGAAATTAATAGAATTTCCGCGAGATTGTTTTGTATTGTTTCTATTATTTCTATCACTATTATTTCTATTGTTAATATAAATTAATATGAATAATATGTATTATTATTATCAGATGGTATTATGGATGCTGTTCAGACGAGAGGTATTATTATTATTATTATTATCAGATGGTATTATGGATGCTGTTCAGACGAGAGGTACAATAGAGGAAATACTTTAGACACCACACCTCACACAGACGAGTTGTGTTTGAACAATGCTGAGAAACGAGGATACAGAACAACCTGAAGCGCATATTAAACAGCTCGAAGGACGAATTGAAATTAATTCGAAATCAAAAGTGCTTCACTTGATAGGGAGTTAGCTGGAAATTATGCATGCCTGGTCCTGAGCGTATTGGTTTTTACTACTACTCTGGAATTTATTGCACACTGGGGTTTTTTTTACTATGCACTAAAAAAAAGTGTACTATCACTATAAAAAAAAGAGTAGTGTCGTTGAAAACTGACTATCAACATTTTTGGGTGATTCCATTACCTTCTTTTCTATGGTCTTCTTTTCTAACCGACCTCAGTAGCTTGATCGATAAGGCGGCGGACTTGTAACCTGGAGGTCGGTGGTTCAAGTCCTGGTTTCAGCAAAGATTTAGTAAAGCGAGTTCGAGTATATGTGACATCGCGAAAGTGATTAACACATGTATGATAACTTAAAAAAAAATATTACCTTCTTTTCTATAGGATAAGGAAAGTAAAAAGGAAGTTGTATTACTTATTGACCCAGCATCTAGATCTAGTGAATTTTTACGACCTCAGTAGCTTGATCGATAAGGCGGCGGACTTGTAACCTGAAGGTCGTGAACTACCGAAAGCAAAAATTTAATAAAGTGACTTTGAGCAATTAAGGTTTCACGATTGTGATTAACACAAATAACCTCAGTTTTGCTTACTCTTATGAAAAAAAACGACACACAATAGCTTTAATTTTATAGCGAACTGCGCCTATTGTGTCCATTTACGATAGAGCTACGGTTCTGCGACACAGGCAATTCTCTTATTGAATCTTTTCAACAAGATAATATTTAAAAGTATAAACTTTTTTATCTGTACCAGCCGCTCATAGTACCTTCCCCGTGAAAGCAAGTTTAATAAACCTAGTAAGTTATAATAAAAGTTAACTCAAACTAGGGAGTCAACTTTAACTGAGACTTACTTATTCTGTACTATGTAAGCACTATCGTTGTTTAATAATAAATCTATATATTCTGTTTGAATTTAATTAAAAACTTGAAAAGCCAGACGGAAGCAAAGCAAAATCTTCCCCGACTTTTAACGAAAGAGCATTTCCTGAATTCTGTGAAACTCCAAAGAACTTCGCTTTGAACTTTGTTTGAATTTTTCATTTCAAATTTTTCCAAGTCACGAGGAAAGACAATTTCTTTTCATCTCCACCACGCGATATTCCTGTAGTGTTTGTATTTCCTCGTCAGTTCTTCGTCAGCACTATTCTTAAAAAAAAAAAAAAAAAAAAAAAAATACATATGTACATATGTATTAACAAAAATTAACTTTTCATTGTTAATTTGGGACTACCGAAAAAGTTATTAAAAAAGCAATGGTTTCTTGATAGTTTGCTTGATAGGTACTGTGTCTTTCAAGGCAAGTGCCCATGTAGCACCAGTTGAAACATAGATTTTTTTAGTAACTATACAACCTTCTGTAGTAGTCCTAGGTGTAGAGCTGTATCTTAAGGAAAAGAAGACGCTTATCTTTCACCATACACACACACACACACACACACACACACACACACACACACACACATCAGCCTGTATCATGCGGTTTGTATTTCAAAGAACGTAGTTTTCCATAACTGCTGTGCTCTGAAGGCATGGAATTATCGGAATTTCTGTGAACTATTGAATTTGAGATATTCATTTGAATTTTATTATGCCCAGATGTATATTAACTTATCGTAACCCTTATCGTAAATCATAAACAATGCCTATAAAAGCAAAACACACTCACTCACTGATTGTGACTGATCACTGCTTCTTCGCCCGTACTTAAGAGGGGCTTGTTCCCAAAAAGCTGGTGAAGAAACATCTAATATTCTATTAGAATATACTTAAAGAGAAAAAATCAAAAATATATGCCTTGTTTATACGAGGCAAGACTCAAATAACCCTTTAGCCCAACATCAGACAGCGGTTGAGTATTTAGCCAAAACAGAAAAGTGTATGGATATTAGAACAATTATAGTTCAATAATTCTCAACTCAAAAGAAATTACATTGTACAAACTTCCAAGCCCAGTGTTCCCAAATCTATATGTCGTAATCGAAGTACGATATTCATTTCATTTTTACTTCCGAGAAATTTCTAATATTAGAAATCGGAAGTATTGTGTTCTTTTTTTTTAATAATGGGTAATTTAGACCCGTAAGCCTAATAAGATTATCAGAATTCGAAGACCCAGACACAAGAGGTAAGAGCAACATTCCCCAGTATTTCATCAACTCTTTTTTGAGTGTCTACTACCACCTCTCCTATCATGCGTTTGGAAGCTGATATCACAAAGTCACTGATAAGCCTTATCACAGGTACCTACCTCGAACACTACTCCAAATGAGCGTTAACTTGATCCAAACTGAACCCCATAATTTTCCTATTACTCCTTTCGTCAAGGCAAATAGTTTATGGATAATAAAGTCACAACTTAAAAAGTAGATTTCCTGTTACTACCAATTCTAGTATTTTTGTGGTTTCATCAAAATATACATCCACGCCTACATCACCAGCTAGATTCCACAGTTTTTGGCATCTGTTTAGAATTGAATTTATGTCAACTCATTTTTCCTCACGAGGTACGAGTGGACTGTGAACATCCAAGTACAGAGCAGAAAAATTGCTGCCCCGCTGGTGATCGAACCCAGGTCACCATGCGTGCAATGCCTAGTGCGCTAACTCACTCGGCCACAGTGACTATTATATTTTTGAGCGAACTCGTAGTAAACCTCTTTTTTCCAAATAAGTACGTTTAATATATGTAGTTCTATAACCGTAGAAGTAATGTTAATATTCTAAATCTGTATGCTATTAGACTATACTATCCAGTTAAATGCATTTTATAATGATACTTATTAAAACTTACACCAAAATTATGAAAACTATAGGAAGAAAAATAATTAAAAAATACGGCAGGGCTAAAAAAATGCAGGCAGATCTAAGGAAAATATTCGCGCAAGGAGCCAAAACCAATGCACGTAAGAAAAAAATACTTTTCTTATTATAGGATAAGGAAAGTAAAAAGAAGAACAAAAAAATTGCACTCTGATGGATCAAGCACTAGAATAGCATAGTATGAGAAATATTAGTCTTCGGGAAATTTCTTACTTGAACTGTGGTGTCTTTAATTTCTCAAGTAAGTATTTTCCCATTTAAATGAACTTAATAAATATTTCTACATGCGAATTCAAAAAAATAAACCGCCACCCAAAAATAGCATGATAAAATTATGGACGATACCAAGTTCCTCCCCGACCTTTTTTTTACTCAGGTAGCTATACCGAGTTCCTCCCCGTACACAATAGCTTTAGTTCTGGGCTTAATAGCTTTACTTATAATACTTTGCCCTTATAAGATTTTCTATTATTATTATTACATGTAGAGTTGTTCCCCGATGCAAACACTGAGTACCTGAAACCTACCAGGTAGATTAATTTATTTGAGCCATCTTACAAATCATCCTATATCACGGTGGTGAGAAGATTGTATGGACGCCCAGATTCAATGTGAGACCCAATTTGATAGTCAGGACGGGGGTTTTACCTTCCATACGCTGGGAATCGTACCATATTAACCTTGCCAAGCCTTGGTAGGGCCGGAAAAGCATCAGGTGTTCGGAGGGAACAGAATTTTCTGTTCGGGAACAGAATTCTGTTCCCTCCGGAAACGTGAGGCTGGCAATTCCGGCCCTACCCAGTCTGGGTGAGGTTAATATGGGTAGTTGGTGCAATTCCCAGCGAATGGAGGGTAAAACCTCCGTCCTGACTATCTCAAATCAGGACGTTAAAACCAAATAGAATCAATGGACATGAAAGGAGCCTAGACATTGTATCAGGGCGTCCATATAATCCTCTCACCACCGTGATATAGGCATCTGTGTCTATCTCACGGACACGGAATTATTATTATTTTTCTCAGAATAAGCATGTTTCTACGTTCTAAGCGGGATTATAGTATAATTGTAAACAAATTCTATCGGAGGAGAAATCGTATGGAAATGAATTTATGAGTATGTACATTGTACAGTTGTACAGACTAAATAAATTTTGGGATTTCCTTGAAATTTTCTTAGCGTAATCGATAGTATTGGGTGTCTGTAGTCACCGGTGCCGAGTGAGTTAGCGCGCTGGGCATTGCATGCATGGTGATCTGGGTTCGATTCCCAGCGGGGCAGGAATTTTTCTGCTCTGTACTTGGATGTTCGGGGTCCATTCATACCTCGTGAATAAAAATGAGTAGTTACTTGTATGAGTAACGACCAGTGGCGTGATTACCAGAGTAAAAAGAAATTAATGTAATAGAATTCGAAAAGAGAAGGAGGCTCTTAGTTATGTGCTTCACCACAGATAAAATCATACATACTTAGTTTTGGGTGACGAATAAATCGTGTACACTGGCGATCAATAAAGGCAAACATTGAAAAAAAGTCATTCTAAAAAACGTGCAATGATGATGCAAATTTTCTTTTTGTAAAAAAGTGTATTTTACAAGTGTATTGCTGTTAATGTATTCGGGCAGTCGTAAGGAATTTCGAATATTATTCTGTAGTAGTAGTAAATTCTTTATTAAAATTTATTTACATAAATCACAAAGGTGGGATAATTGCCAAGGCAATCTCTACCATCCAACCCATGATCTTGCACTACTGTGGTGCTAAGTCTACAAAAACGTCTATTAATTTCGCCCATAATAACAAACTTACCTTAACAAAGAGTCGTGCCATGATATAGAAAAGGAACACTTCCTTGGATTTTTTGGGCGCATTACGATTCGGCCCAAAAAGGTTTATGAAAAAGGTTTTCGATTACAGGTAAAAAAGGTCACCGAACGATTCGGCCCAGTGCAACATTCTAAGTACCGTACATATTGAGGGATTTTTTATTATTCAACATTAAATTACGGAATTACCTTCTATGTATATCAGGCTTTGGCCTTCTATGTATTAGGCATGGCCTACTATGTATTTTACCTAACCCTACTATATTCTTGAGGCATGGCCTTCTATGTATTTTACCTAACCCAACTATATTCTTAAGGCATGGCCTTCTATGCATTTTAACTAACCCTACTATAAACCTGAGGCATTGCCTTATATTATGTATTAACCCTAACCCTACAGGCTTTGGCCTTCTATGTATTAGGCATGGCCTACTATGTATTTTACCTAACCCTACTATATTCTTGAGGCATGGCCTTCTATCTATTTTACCTAACCCAACTATATTCTTCAGGCATGGCCTTCTATGTATTTTACCTAACCCTACTATATTCTTGAGGCATGGCCTTCTATGTATTTTACCTAACCCTACTATATTCTTGAGGCATGGCCTTCTATGTATTTTACCTAACCCTACTATATTCTTGAGGCATGGCCTTCTATCTAACCCTACTGTCAAACACTCAAATAAACACTGATAGCAAAGATGACTGTTATTAGTTCAAAACAATAACATCGTGAACATCGCCATTGTTCTCAGTTCTTTCAGGGCAACGTTTCCATACTATTTTATAGGGATTTTTTGGTGGAATGAAAGTGGGACTTTTTGTTAGAATGAAAGTGGGACTTTTTGTGTGGGATCAAAACTTGATAGTGTGTTTTGGGACGAATCATGCTATGGAAAAGGTCTCCTCAGGTAATTTGGGCCGAATCGTGAAATTCCCGATTTTTTTTAATCAAGCTCGACTTGTAACCTGGAGGTCGCTGGTTCAAGTCCCGGTCTCAACGTAGATATATTAAAGCGAGTTTGAGTAGTTGTGACACCACGAAAGTGATTAACACAAATATGATAACTTTATGTAAAAAACTTATACTATAAACAAGTTGTTTGAAAGTTAGGCAACTGTTACTTTCAGAACCCACAAATTTTCGTATACGTTTTCAAGAAAGTGAAAGAGAGAGAGAAACAAGAAAGAAGCTTTCCGCTCTAAACAAAGGGGTGGTCTAAGAAATGAATTTTGACGTATCTTGAGGGCAACTAAGTAATCCCGGGCAGAACAAAACTTTAAAAACTTCGATCGCAGATAAAATAACAAGAAGCACCTAATTGAAACTATCACGATCTGATGGACAAGACAACTGAATAACTGATGCTCACTCACTATCCCTAAACTTTCAATAGGACTAAAGGAGCCTACAACACATTAGGACTGTATCGCTTAACCAAATACTACATGTTGAAGTACCTATCTTATTACGTAACAATACAAAAGTGCTGTGTACTGCCCAGTACTTTGATAAAGAAAACTGAACTTTGGGAATAAAGTTACGAGTATCACATTTGTGTTGATCACTGTCGTGATATAACAACCACTCAAACTCGCTTTGCTAAATCTTTGCTGAACTTGAGAATTGAACCAGCGACCTCCAGGTTACAAGTCCGCCGCCTTATCGATCAAGCTACTGGGGTCAGTAAATAAGGTTATATATTATTATTATTATTATTATATTACCAAGCTAACGTCTTAACCACTTGACCACCAAACTGAATGTGACCCTAAAGAAAATAATGTGACCGTTTACAATAATCGATCAAGCTACTGAACTTTGGGAATACAATGTCGTATCAGCCTACTTCATTGGCATGATGGTAAAACTGACTAGCCCTTTTTGCTCAGTAAGATAACTTACCATATTAGACACCGGCAAAAATACTTTAAAACATATTATAATGTTTTATTTATTTATTATAAACACATGATTCGGGAAATAACGGTCACGAAAAAAAATCACTGAAGGTTAAATTTTTTTTTAAATAAATTTTCAATGAGACACTCCAATTTGCACATCACTATGACTCGAAAGACAACAAAACACTAAAATTATTCACCGACGAAATTACACAAAACAGGTGACATCAGCAGACGAAATAAGAAATGATATCGAGGCGTTCCCGAAATGTATTTCCATTAATAAATACATCATGCAAAAATAGCTATTGAAAGACCGACTGAGATCGTGAAAAATGTTGAAAGGTACCTGTCCTAAAATAGGTCCACGATTCTAGGAATATAAAAACATATCATAAAGCTGACCATGACAGGTATGTGAAGTCTTATGAAATATTTTAACAATGAAGTGTATAGTGCCCTGAAGTAATGCGAAAGCGGTTCCGGGGCACAACTACTTTTTTTTTTTCTTTTTCAAGGATGTGACCTTTGCTATACGGAGGAACAATCCAGAAGACCCTGTTACTTCATAGCAAGGATATCAGGAGGGATCAGGACACCCTTTACCCCTCTCTCTATTCAACACGTTATGAAATAGTTAGACAATGAAAGAGGGGAAGACTCGATGTAGGTCTAGTGAAACAATAAATTCGGGAAGAAAGTCTTATGAAATATCTGTTATGAAATCTTTTTTTAAAACTGTGTCCTTGCTTTCTAAATACAGTAGAACCTGGATATAAGAGATCTCAAGGGACCGGAACTTTTTTCTCTTGCATCCAGGTTTCTCTTCCAAAGAGGTTATTTTCCCTAATAGAAAAGTATATTGGACCTGGAAATTGTTCTCTTATATCGAGGTTTCTCTTGTATCCTGTTCTCTTATATCCAGTTTTTTTTTTTGTTTTTTTAATCCAGGTTTGACTATATTTCGAAACCTTTGGACGAAGGCAGAGTTGTTAAAATTGCACTTTATAATGTTTATTTATTGTTTAAATTGTTTTAAATTGTCTATAATTGTTTAAATAAAGAGGTGCTTTGTTAAACTGTTGGCATAATGGGACTACTTGTCTCGCGCTGACAGTCTAAATAAAGCACTACTTATACGGCTATTCATTCATCGCGACTTAATAGAACGCTTGTTTCGATTTCTTGGCGTTGCTTTCATGCATTTGGATTTACTTCTAGCATGTTTAACCGACTAGCGTCATAGATCACTGGTCTACTAATATTCCTGTGCACAGGAAAACTGCACCAAAGGTAAATTTAATGTTTTTGGCAACTATTGTAGTAAATTCAAAACAAAAACAAACACAATACTTCCAAAATATTAGAAATTCCTCGCAAGTAAAATCAAATTAGTGTCTATGCACATGTCATTTTCCCCTTTTCCTACGGGTCTACTCATTTCAGGATTTGGTCAAAACAGACATTCCCCCCCCCCCCCCAAGTGTATTTCCTCATTTTTTAAAGTTTCGTCACAGACAAAGTGGCTTCGTGGAATTGGTCGGCTGTGGCGCGGCAGTCAATTATTATTGTGCTCCTATTATCCGGTAACAATTCAGTGAGTAATGATCCAGCTGAACATATTTACCTTCTCTGCTATCCACACAGTTATCTACGAGGGGATGACTCATTCGAAAGCACGTGCGCCTAATGTCGATGGAAAACCGCTGTTTATCGTTATTTACCTTGATGACTGTTATCATTACTATTATCAGCATCATAGCACTAGCATTTCAGTCATCAATTATTTATCATGTTTCATCATCTGTGCACTGGTAGTCAAGTGGTTAACGCGCTAGTCTGGTAATCCAGGTAGCGTAGGGATCCGTTGGTTCGAATCCCACCCAGTGCATGAATTTTTCCTGATTAATTTGAGTTTGTGACCACATAATAACGAGACTCTGAGGGTTAGGTGGTAGAAAATGCTTTGAGCATTAACCTCGCCTGGTGGTTACCTTCCACAAAAGAGTGTTATTATTATTATTATCATCATCGCTTTCACAGCATGGGCGCACCCGTCCGACCAGAGGCATGGCCCTATACTTATCTTTCCTAACCTAGATCTAGTGAATTATACCGACCTCAGTAGCTTGATCGATAAGGCGGCGGACTTTTTTTGTAACATTTAATTTATTTATTAACAATTTTGGATTTTTACAAAAGCTAATGATGAAAGCTGCTTCTAAGAATGTTTCTTGGAAGTCGGTGGTTCAAGTCCCAAGTTCAGCAAAGATTTAGTAAATCGAGGCTTAAATGGTTCCACCCAACCATTTAAGCCTCTCCAAACCCTTTCGAAACTGGCCAGCTAGGCTTGAGAGTTTGTTCCCGTTATGAACATTATTGTCAGCAAAATAATCAAAACCACAATCATCATTATTACCGACATCGTCAGCACATTATTAAATCGTATGATATTTATTTACCATGATGTAGCAGGAACACTTGTACCAGCTTCGTCATACAGAAAGCTATGAGTCAACGAAAGGTATGCGTAGCACACGACTTTTTATTGCCTTAACAAATTACACTGACAATTTTCTTTACAGGACCGGATCTTTTACGTTCCTTATCCTATAGAAAGGAAAGTAATGGAATTTTTCTTATAATAATAACAGCCTCTGTGACGTAATGGTTGTGACTACTGCCCGTAGTCCAGAGTTCTCGAGTTCGACCCCCGGTTGGGGCAGACTTTTCGACGAAAATTCTGTTCCATCCAAACACGTGAGGCTGGCATTTCCGGCCCTACACAGGCTGGGTGAGGTTAATGTGGGTAGCTGGTACGATTCCCAGCGAATGGAGAGTAATACCCTCGTCCTGACTACTTCAAATCAAGACGTACATCAGAATTAGAATCAACTGGTCACAACAGATCTAAATTAGAAGTCGGTGTGATAATTGGTGCTTCTCTTGTGGAACTCGAACCAGTCTTTTAATAATAATAACACTCTTTGGTGGAAGGTAAGCACCAGGTGACAAGGTAAATGCTTAAAGCATTTTCTACCACCTAACCCACCCAACCCAATCTCTTTAATTGTTCTCTGAAAAATTCGTCATACTTGTATTGATCACGTGATGTCACAGATTGAATCCTATCAAATATTTGCCATGCATGGGACTCGTTCTTCAGACTTCCAAGTAACGAGTCCGCTGCCTTATAGATCAAGCTCCTGAGAGTTTGGTATAATAATAATAATATCGCCTTATGTATACTGCCTGATTAGGACTATTAAAGTCCCATTATTCCAGCAGTAAGCCCAAGACATATTATTATGTGGTAAAAATCCCAAATGGGAGGATAACGTGTCATGTCCCGGCTGGGTTTCGAACCCACGACCTCTGGAATCTTTGGATTCACAGAGTGCCACCTTTACCACTGAGCTACCGGGACAGACATTGTTTTTTTGTTTTTTTTTAATGCTTTTATGTAGCGCATATAGCTCCGAAGAACATTATGTGGTGTGTCCACGAGGAAGAAAGGCTTGCGTTCTACGCCCTACATGGCATTCCATATCATACGAGCTATGCGTCCAATGAGGCAAGCTTTCGCTACTGGGTATGTCAATTTAATTTAATTGAGTAGAACTTCTCATTTTTTCTGATTACACTGATAGGACCGCTTATCACTTTGAACACATTTTGTGATTTCATTCAATGACGCCCCTGTCTGCGTTAGCCTTTTTATGGCCGATGTGATCATATGAGGCCGATTTATGGCCTCATAAAAAGGATATTTGCATACAGATTGAGTACACATGTTACAAGGCAGTACCTTCGACCATTTATCCCACAGTGGATTTTATTTTTCCTGACCTAAGTCCCAGAGTCCTCTAACAAGCGGCATTTTTGGTTACCAATGTTATGGAGTCATTCTTTTCTCACAAAAAAAAACCCGTGCCTTCACGTAACGACCATTTCATTGAGATTCGAATACAGGGATATCTGATGAGCTTGTTTACCAGCCCAAACCGCGAGACCACAGGCCTTAGTGTGGGTACCATTTTTTAGTTGGTAATACCTTTGAAGCAACATTAAAATTGCAATAAATGTGTTAATCAAGACAATGATTTCACAATGATCCAAACCAGCCTTACTCAAACTTTCTAGATTGATTCCTTGTGGCCCGAGGTGGTACGAAAGTTGGGAAAACCCTGTACAGAAACGGTAGCCCAAAGGGTGTCTAAGGGTTAGCTGTGGCGAAGGCATGTTGTGGACGTGTCATATGCTTTTATTGCCGACATTAACGGGGACAACACTAATTTACTAATTGTAAAATAGTGGGCAGTCGGTCCCTTGATAAGAAAGCTGATATGCGGGTTTGAAATAAAAATAATAACGACCATTTCTGATAGCGGCCCTTATCAACCATTGAAACTATTTTGATTGAGCGATAAAAAGAAAACCTGATAAGGTTTTTTTACTTTGCCTTATTAATTTTTTATTTTTGCTAGTGTCAATAATTATGATTGGTTTTCTGAGAACAGGTGCATAATGGTGTGTGCAAAGACTAAGGTCCGTATTGATGAACTCTGAAGTGTTGATCGATGCTGTGTGGTAAGGAATTTGCCTATGACTCAGTCAAAACAGAAAAGTGAGAAGTTGTACTAGATGTATATGAATAGCAGACCATACCTGGACAGTTGTTCTTGAGGTTTTGTGCTGCTATGATTTCATTTCTATGTATTTATTTTGATATTGTTTTATAAAACAGATTTAGCAGTTTAATAAAACAGATTCAATTGGACCAAGTCGTGGTGTGTTTTGGGAATAGACAAATGACGATAAAAAAAGAATTTTGACTCAGCATTACAAATATCTATTGGTGGACATTAAAATATAAAATGGTCGGGTAAACATTCCTTCTTTACAGTCCAATATAAAAGCTAGAATGACATGGAATGTCATGTTATAACAACATCATTCCATACTCATGGAATGATGAAAAAAAACTGTGGCATAAGTTCTTTTTTTGTGGCTCTTTTCTCTATGTGTCTTTGTTTTTTTGGTAATGCCCTTTGGCAGTAAGACACCGAAAGGTTATTAGTAAGAAAATTCGAAAATTTCAAGGAAAATAACTGGAATTCAAACTTTAAATTACCTCGATTTCCCATTTTTTCACTGACTCAATCGAAAACCGTCAGTCTCCTGCTTTCGACAAAGGTCGTCTTCTAGATTGCATTCTGAAACTCACGACTCCATCCTTCCCTATCATTTAAGTTTCCAATTAACTGTGGCATGTCTCGGTCTATCTTTATGGGTTAGACGCATGAGACGGAATTTAATGGCTTTTTTTATGACTGGCCTGTCCAGGTGCTGGTTAAGTCAATGCTTTCAAGGACACAAGGGTGGACGTGTTTTTTTCGCCAGTGTCATTTAATCAATATTTGCAAAGTGGCTGCTACTCGGTTATGTCACAATAATGTCACTTGTTACCTGTATTGGATTTCTTTTGAATTCCTTAGGTTCTGGCTGAGGGCTTGGACATGTTTGCCAATAGCAAAGCCTGAAGTAGACCGCAGAAACGTATTACACGTTCACTTTGTCAAGACCTTATTCGTATTGAACGATGTGAGGACGGTTTTGTGAATGTTGGATGCATTTTGAGTTTGCAACTTTTAACTGAGAGTTTGGGGATTCCAATTTTCTTTTTCATTTTCAAGAAGAGGAATTTTCTGTTTATACTGATACTGGCCTAGTTTACTGATCATAGAACTCAAAGGGAGTATAGAGAAGAATACTGATCCAAGGACACTACTACATATTGTCTGAATATTGTCAAGGAGTCCTCTTAAATTAATTCGAATTTAGACATAGATGTTAAACCCCTCTTACAAAATACCAATATGAGAAAAAATGCTGCAACCACCACTGAAAAGCGTTTCAGGAAAAGTTGCACAGAAAAATGATCTGCCCATTGATCAAAAAGAAAGAGACCGATTGCAATGGTTTCTACGCCTTATGCAGTTCAAGACTGAAAACAGCTGAACGTCACGTCTCGATATTTTTAACCATTCATTCAGGGACAAGCACAGTGATTGGATTTTTCGATGTTTGTTGAAATATCATTGTAATTTCCATAGAATGAACTGCTCAGTAATTCACATACACGAAGTGCTGGGGGAATATCTATGTTAGAGAGAGAGAGAGAGCACCAACACTGCTCCAACATCGGGACCGCCCAGCGAACATCTGTTGCTTTGTCATGTTCCCGATATATTTTATCATAGGCGTCATGCAGTCTCTGTTGAAAATGTCGAGAAAAATCCCGAGCTATGAGTCATCACCGCCACGGAGTCGAAAGCTGAATAACGAACTGAAAGGAGACGCTGACTAATACTTAACAGATGCTGGAGGAAAGTATGTTGGAATATCAGCAGATTACAAATCAGTCAGTCAAAAACAGAAGATCTTTACAAAAATGGGGCCGATTTGTAAAGAAGCTAAACTATGGCTAGAAGAACTAAAAAGATCCATTGTAAAAAAGACTGGAGACCCAAGATCGGGAAATTATTTGCTGCAATAGATAAGCCTTGCAGTTCAACGAGGCAATGCTGCAAGTGTTTTGGGTTGTCACCCAAATGATGATGTACTGAATAATGTTTTTTTATGTTTAATAAAATATATACAGGGTGGGGCAAAAGTCTGGAAACCCCTGAATAATTTTCGAATGGCTTCTTCGGTAAAATTAAAATTTTGTAAGATAAACCGGGCTAATAAGACCTTTTTTTAGAGTGGGGTCGATTTTTGTTACCGGCCCCCATGTCGGGGCCAGGGGGGCCAACTTCATTTTTTTAAATACGAACCCCCACCTTGCGATATATTTTTAGATAGGTCTTTAAATAAGAAATACATTGGTGCAAATTTTATTTTTTAAATATTAACAGTTTGCAAATGGCGTCCAACTTTGTGTATGCAGAAAAGTCTGGAAACCCCTGAATATCTTTTGAAAGGTCTTTCTCAGTAAATTTAAAATTGTGCACAGTAAGTCGGAGTAATTAGACCTTTCCAAAAATGTATCGTAAGATGGGGATTTGTATTTAAAAAAAATGAAGTTGGCCTCCCTGGCCCCGACATGGGGGGCCGGTAAAAAAAATCGGTCCCATTCTAATAAAAGGTCTAATTACCAAGGATTACCGTACACAATTTTAAATTTACTGAGAAAGCCCTTTCGAAAGATATTCAGGGGTTTCCAGACTTTTCTGCATACACAAAGTTGGACGCCATTTGCAAACAAATAATATTTAAAAAATAAAATTTGCACCAATGTATTTCTTATTTAAAGCCCTCTCCAAAAATATATCGCAAGGTGGGGGTTCGTATTTAAAAAAATGAAGTTGCCCCCCCTGGCCCCGACATGGGGGCCGGTAACAAAAATCGACCCCACTCTAAAGGAAGGTCTTATTAGCCCAGTTTACCATACAAAATTTTAATTTTACCGAAGAAGCCATTCGAAAGTTATTCAGGGGTTTCCAGACTTTTGCCCCACCCTGTATATAGTATGATTGAATGAAGATGAGAAGTTGTACTAGATTTACTTGAATATCAGAATATACCTGGACAGCTGTTTTGAACTGATTTGCTCTCATCAGCCGGCATTAGTTCCGATTTTGTTGTTGAGAAGACGTCAAAAATTACTTGAGCACATGCGATTAAATGTCGCCGAAAATACCAAATACTTCATACCAGTATGCTAGTCATACTACGACATTCAAGTCCACGTTTCTAAGTAGCTAGTAGCAATGCAAGGGATTACCAAATTTCATGTGAGCCTAACAACATTGGTATGTTGTTAGGACTCAAGCAACAAACAAATATAATCCATGAACAAAAGTTAATGCAATAGGTTCACCGAGATTAATGCGATTATTCAAAAACTGTTGTGAATAGAATATCGATACATTAGCTAATAATCTCAGTTGATTCTGAAATGCTCCTCTAGTCACAAATCCCATTTGATTCCCTTCGAGTTAGGTCCCTGTTTAATAATTCAACCCCCCCCCCCCCCACTTGAAATCTAGTGCCTGCATTTTGTGGTCTAATGCTATGGTTTACAGTTCAGATTGTTTAGAAATCCATATGGCACTTGATAATGAACTGATTTGTTTATAAATAGGGTACGAGTTCAAGAAACGCCTGTAGACAAATCATAGCAGATTTAATCAGAACCAAGTAGATTATGACGCAAGGAATTATCAACTTACCTACAAAATAAAGAATTTCTTAGAACATGGAATGTTAAACATTGTATTTTTTTGTAATGATGTAACAACGCATCATGAATTTCTATTAAAAATGGATCTAAGTATCGACCCGAAGTATTTCGCATGGCAGGCCAGCTTATACCCATTTATTCCTCATAACATTTTTCGCGTTTTCTGTCTCTGAGGGTAACGGTCTATAACTACAAGTGGATGAATTCAAGTTAATTTTTTTTTGTCAAGGCCAAACGTAATTGTAGGTACTCTAAATCTCAGAAAATAGATGATAGAGTATAAAAATGCCAGACTTTATTCTTTTGACTGAAATTTTGATGCCAAATTTTTACCTAGTATTTTAACACCTAGTACAACTTCTCAATTTTCTTACTATAATGCACTTTAATTTTTTTATCAGTAAAATCAGTTCGTCAGTATAAACAGTATATGTACCAGCTTAATTAAAGCATAATTATCTATTATTTATTATAATCTTTGCACCAATATCTCTGAATCCATCAGCATTTCATCAGCTTTATTTATAACATCTCTATTTTTTCAACTTTGTATTAATATCTTTGAAATTTTCCTCTACTAGTTTATTTACAACAGAGCTGTCTGAACTTTGTTCCAATATCTTTAAGTTTTTCCATCACTAATCAACTTTGTACTAGTTTCATTTATAACAGCTCTATTTTTTGAACTTTGTATCAACTTTTTTCTATACTTGTTTATTTATAACTGCTCTGTCTGAACATAGTTCCAATATCCTCAAGTTTTTCCATCGTCAATCCATTTATTTGCACTTGCCCGTCTTTAACTGTCTCATCAGGGATGATAAATACACTGTTGGCACAGTTGGACCTCTCTTGCGCTGTCAGTCTAAATAAAGAAATTTTACTTTTACTTATAAATCCAAAACTCTGTTTATCCTACAAGAATTAGACTACAACATAGTCCCTTTATTCTCTCAGTCCAAAAAAGTCTCATTTATAGGTGTAAATCAGATGAATCAAGAGTTCTAGTGACTGTCCTTCGGATAAATGTCAATCATCAACCTCTTTGTGTGATGAAACCTATTTCACCCAGATGAGACTAAAACACATCACCTTATATGATAAAAAAAAAAGTCATAAGGGGGAAAATGAATGAAGAAAAATGCTAGCTTAATTTTTCGTACAAGCAAATAAATAAAGAATGAATTGTGATTATGCAAATTTGAAAAAAGAAAACAGAAATGTTGAAATATGATTCATTTATGAAGAATAAAATAGATAAGCTCAATTCACAACAAAATAAAATATCTAATTTTCTATTGAAGCATTCAACTAATAACAAATCAATGTGTCAATTAAAAAAAATATATATAAACAAAATATACTTTCATGTAAAAATGATACAGTTAAAATCAGTCTTAAAAGCAATGGTGTGATTATACTTACACATATTTTCCTCTAATTTTCAATGCTTTCTTCAGCATGTTCATGGGATATCAAACTTTGATTTGTTCAAACTTTTCAAAATGAATAAAAAATGGATTCAATCTTTTTTTAAAATATTTGCATGGGTTTTCTTTTTTTTTTTTTTTACTTAACTAATTAATTTTTTAACTAATATCGACCATTTCTCTTTCAAAACACCATATCGTTAAGTACTAGAAAATAAAATTGTTTGCAAATGTTAGGAGAACATTTCCAGGGATTTATTCAGATCATGTAATTTAATTATCATAATTTTGTCGCTTGCAAGTAGCATAACAATGTGGACCTCGACTATTTTGTTAAAAATAAAAAAGCAGTATTCTGTATAGTTATTGAACACAATCGAAGAATACAAAAGTTGCAAAGAAATAATGTAGCCAGAACAATTGGTTTATCTCTTAGCTGTGACTGAAAGGCGTCTTGTCCCCTGTACGTCTCTTATTTAATGTTTGTTTCTAGAGTAGATTTCTTGGTCATGATCCTGTCATTTGTAAAGTTTCGTTTCATGAACTTCAGAGTGGAATTTTGAATTACTTTAATCACCATTGTTACAAAATATAAAATATTCCCTCCAAGGCTGAAGAACGAGGCACTGTGCCTTTCACAGCTGCCGCATTTCCTCTCAGGATACACAGAGAAATACTCTATTTCAATTACTTTATTTATTCTCATGTTCGTGACTTAAGAAAAGTATATTTCTTTATTTTAAAAAGAGGAAAGATAAACTTTAAAAGAAAATAGGCAGAAGTGAAAAGAAGACAAAGATGGAAAAACAAATAATAAAATGGTATGCTCATTTGGACTCACCATTGGGTTTGAAGGTTGCTGTGTCGAATGAGGGAGCTCGAATGGGATGTTTTGGTTCTGCTTTGAAAGTCCTATCGAAAGCAACGACTGCTAAACTGCCTGCGGGCAGAGATTCGCCTCGAGTGAGGGGTGGCCGGGGCCCGTGGCCTGCCTGCTCCTCCACACTCATCATGCGCTTGGTGGCGGGGGGGTCCCCGCTGGGGTGCAGTTGATGGTGGTGTGACTCATCCTCCTCTGCAGGGTGGACAGCCCGCGCTTGAGTCCCATGTTCTGGGGAGGCATGTTGCCGGTGCGGGGCATGTGATGGGCTGTGCTGAGGTGAGCGGAAGACACTCGCCGAGACACCATGTCGCCATGGTCTCCGTCGCTAGGCGCCGTGTTGAGGGTCCTCGTCATCGCAGCTCTGGTGGTGTTGGGAGGGGGCGGGGCCACGTACTCTGACAAGAGTCCTGACCTGGAATGATGCAGCGTGGCGTAGCTCGCGTGCAGCGGCGGCTGCTGAGGCTGCCTGCTGGACACATGGGCGGCGGGCGGCAGACCCACCACCTCGAGACTAGCGGCGCCGTTCTGGTGGGAGCTGTCGTGCGAGGTGGCGCTGGCGGAGCGGTGCAGGGTGCCTGAGGACTTGCCGGAGTGGTGGTGACTGCTGGAGGCACCGGCGTTGCCTCGGCTGCTGCTCTCCTGGAACCCATGGGCTCGCTTCATCTGCCGCGCTGTCTCGATCACCAGCTCTATCCTGTCCGCCCCCTCGTAGTTGACACAGCCCCGGCACACTGCCTCCGTGAAGTCGTGCAGCATCGCCCAGGGCATGCGAGGCAGGTCGCACAAGTAGCAGTGCTGTCGCTTGCCGCCCATCTGGATCATCGTCGACATATTCACCATTAGGAACTGAAAAATTAAACGATATTCACTAAACTGTCACGACAAAAAAAGGAAAAATTTGTGTCTCGTCTCAAATTCACGTCAGTTTTGATTTCCAAACAATCCAAACACATTTTATATTCAAAAGCTAGATACCGAATCCAAATAAAATATAGGCTTAAGAAGAAAAAACTTCAAAAAATTACTAGGTATACACTTCAAAAATAAACACTCTGAATTGAATTAATGCTCTGAGCCAGATCGCAAGAGACTAACGGCACCGTCCGCGCTGAAGGCAGAAGCAATACTGGGGGACGCTAGCGCCGCGACCAGGAGAGGGAATGCTAACAGCAGCTACGTCACGGGTTGCGCGCTAGTCACCGCGCACACCATTCTGTATTGGCCAGTCACTTTCGCTCCATGGATTTTCATGAGGCCCAGACGTGGTCTTGCAGGTTACAGTCCCCCGCGTCACGTGACTCAGCTCGGAGGAGTCCAAAACAGAGCTAGACATTCTAATCCAGATCATCCCACCTGTCGGTCGCATCTCTTTGAGTTTGAAGAACGTCTCGAGAAACTGGAGAAAACCACGGTTGCGAATCCAGATCATGTCTATTGCCAATTGATACAGTAGAATCTCGCTATCTCGAAATTCAAGGGAGGACAAAAGCGGTCATATCGATTTATCGAGAGTTTTGGGGATTTCGAACAGGGAATAAAAATCGACGAAGGCCGAAGAATTCTTTACAGTTAACGGGATTTCCGATCCATCCTAATTTCGAGTTAGCGAGATCTTACTGTAGAGGATAATGTTATCAAAGAACTTCTAGCAAAAACAGTAATTCTAATGTTTTTGCATATTTTTCCTAACTGAAATTTAACTCAACTGGAGTGCTCATTCTCAGCATGGATTCTATAGCCGTATTTTTCTTTCTAACCAAAGTGGATGCAACTGGAATAAAATGAACAAAGCAAGTCATTTTTTCTTTTGGAAGAGGAAAAATCTTCTTCCAGTTTGGTTAACCAAAGTGGATTTAGAAAATTCTTTCTTCCAGTTCTTTTATAGGTTAAGTCCATTGTTTATCTTTAAAAGTACCGAAATGCATTTTTCTTTCACGAATAGTGGGGAAGCTAAACTGGAAATATTTGGAATAAAATGGAAATTTTGGAAATATTGAACCTGGAAAATAAATAAATCCAAAAGAAACATACCCCTAAAGCTTCTCTTTCGTATTATTCGTTTTTCATCAATTGCTCCGTCGTGTATGAACATGCAGTTAAAAAACGACGTTAAACCCTAATATGACTAATCATAAATTGCTACTATGGAATCTAAGTTTGAGGTTAACGGTCTGGCTGGGGGACTATAAACAGGGAGGAGACCAGCAGTCTGGCTGGGGGACTATAAACAGGGAGTAGACCAGCATTGGCTTGGTTCTGGGGGCCCTTGTCACTTATTAGCCTCCTTGTGAAGACAGTGGTAGAAGTGCCGAGTCATTCCTCCACTGTCTAGCTACCATCGTTCACGATGACGCCACCGTATGATGATTATGGAATGAAACTAAAGGGGAAATTGTTTTTTTTTATACATCTCGATTGATTTTTGTTATAAATATTGTTATATTGTACAAAGAGCTCTGATGCTCGTAAATAAATGAACCGGTACACCCGGTATTATTTTTAAAGGGTAAAATATTTGCATGAATAATTATAACAACAAGTAAGAAAAAAAAAAACTCCTGGAAAAGCATCAGAAGCAGAAGTGATACGCGAAGTGAAAATTTGATACTTGGCGTAACAAACGTGGCGTACGCAAATAATTCCGGGCATGAGATGCGAGGGCTTGCCCCCTCTTTACGTAAATACATTGGATATTTTGGAAAGTGATCAATTTTCAGAAATTTCGACGTCAAAAGAGGCAGTGATACTCCTCAACAGTTCAGTACACTTGAAATATGTTCACGATGACGCTGTTGTGACGCCAGAAACGAAGCTCCGCGCGTTTGAACAAGTTATGGACTCGAGGCCAGTCTCGAAAATTACGAGACGAAATTCGGTTGGCTCGTCCTGAAATCCAGCTAAAACCCTGGAAAATTTACCACTCGACGGGAATTTTCTTGAATTTTTCGGACGAGACAGTGCAGCGCCATGTGTCGTCTCGTTTTTTCAGGCGAGACGAGACAAAATCTATAGTTTCGTCTATCATTAGCTCGGTGGTTGAACTTGTCACATCGAACCGTAAGCTGTCCACTATTGGACAAAGGTGTCTTCTCTACTCCTCCGTTAAGTTTTATCCTGAGCTTTATACAATCAGTTAACATTACCAAACTTCTCCGAGGCATTCTAGGTGCACTGGTAGTCAAGTGGTTAATGCGCTAGTCTGGTAATCCAGGTAGCGTAGGGATCCGTTGGTTCGAATCCTACCCAGTGCACGAATTTTTCCTCGTTAATTTGAGTTTGTGACCACATAATAATTAGACTCTGAGGGTTAGGTGGTAGAAAATGCTTTAAGCATGAGCCTCGCCTAGTGGTTAACTTCCACTAAAGATTATTATTATTATTATTATTATTCTTATACCTACCCAATGGTCTGCCTTTAGGACTATATCCGTCTTCAGGGATCCAATGAAAGAGTGAACGAGTTCAATATTTATCCATGTGGACTTATGAGGAGAACAATTAAAAAAGACCATCCTGGCTCTCCTGCAAAGTAGCGATTTGGTGTTTATCCCCTTTTCACTTTGAAGTGACGATATTTTTGCACAGCGAACCAACTTGTGTGTATGAGTTTTGACAAACAAAGTCCGATAGTTTGTCGGAGTTTGTGACCTAAATTGAGTGATTTTATTCGTCTGTTAGGTTTTTTACAGCCTGATCATTGTTGTCCATTTTCTTATCTAATCTTTTCAAGCAGAGATCTGCGCATATATCTTTCTTATCACATATAGCTTTCTTATCTATGTACGTGTCAGGATCTGTCTGTTCCGGTTGTTAGGTCAAAGAGATAACGCCGACCTCTATGGCGTGGTCACTGTGACTCTGGAGCCAGAGGTCATGAGATTGAATCCGCGGTTGGTCAGAATTTTCCATGGGCCCTAAGATTTTATGAAGCATTTCATTTCCCCATGTCCTCAACGCTATTGTGGATGTTTTTTTTTTTTTTTTTTTTTTTTTTTTTGTAAATACAAAATATAAAAAAATGTCATATTTGTGTTAATCAATTTCGTGATGTCCCTACTACTCAAACTCACTCTGCTAATTTTTTACCGAACTTGGAACTTGAACCACCGACGTCCAGGTTACAATTCCGCCGCCTTATCGATCAACCTACTCTAGTCGGTTTAAATACAAAATATATAGGAAGGAGAGGGACAAGCGATACAACCCCCTGTTTTTAAAATATAATTCCTTGTGCCGTGCCTCTTAGTATTTTGCAAGACTATTTGCACAATAGAAATTCTATTACAATATTGGAAATCATGAAGCAAAACGATCGGTATACTCACACAAAAATCTTGGCTACCAAATAAATATTTACTACTTAGGGCTCGAGTTGAAGAGAGAGAAAAAATTAAAACATGTAAATTATTTCGAGAAGAATTAGCTACGTCTCAGCTCAGACTATAACTATCCGAGTGAGTTTTCAGTGCTCACTTTATCCTGATATTTTCTGAGAGGTTGAGTGGCAAGTAGTTTCGATAGTATCAGAATTCATACCGATATTTTGTGTCGATTATTCGGGAAAACATGAAATGAAACGCTAAAAGAATTCGATTTTTAGACGCAACATCGAGTAATACGATATACAATCGGTTTGAAATTTCTCACATGTTTTGAGGGACCAGATTCTTACCTAGAAGGTAAAGAGAGTATTGTTTTCGGTTGGTTTTTTCGAAAAAATCTGGTAAGAACCAGCGATAATGAGCTGAGAAGATTTCTGGAAGCATTAGAATCTCCTGATTTTTTTTTAGAAAATTCTGTCATCCGGGATCGAACTCAGGATATCTGGACCACGGACAGTAGTCACAACCTTTACACCACGGAAGCTGGCTAGCTCTATAGGTTACATTGTTTTGAAATTTTTGGTTCATCCTCTGGATCACAATTCGTGTATAACGTTCCACAGAGAGTTTTCACTATTTAATTTGTAAAAAATAAGTGATATTCCCAAAAAAACTAAAATGCGCACCTAGGTTTACAATACATATCTTCTTCTTCTTTGTTCCATATCTTCAAAAGACGTTTGCTATTTATTATTCTGGCCCAGTTTTTATTTATGAATTACTTCTTCTTGTGTTAGTCCTGTCCATATTGTGATGTTGCTCATCCATATCAAAAGCACCACATCTCAAAAGCTTCTAATCAGTTCATGGTGTCCTGTGTAAGAGTCCACACTTTGACTCCATACTCCATATGGAAAAGTCCTATAACTCTGCGCACCCACTAATATTGTGATATAAGAACTCAAAAAAAACACATTTATTTGTTTATTTATTGTTTAATAACACAATGAAACCTCATAGAAACATAGTGTACTGCTCAGTACTGTAATTCATCCAGCCTGGGTAGGGCCTGAAATGCCTGTCTCACGTGTTCGGAGGGAACAAAATTTTCTCTAAGAAAATTCTACCCTCAACCGGGAATTGAACTTCAGATCTCTGAACTTCAGGCAGTAGTCCCTACCGTTACACCACGGGGGATAGCGACTATTAAGCTTGTAATTCTATGCCATTCTATAAGTCTAAAGTTACTAAAGTTGTCAACCGACCTCAGTAGATTGACCGATAAAGTGGTGGACTTGTAACCTGGAGTTCGGTGGTTCAAGTCCCGTTTTCAGCGTAGAATTAGTAAAGCTAGTAGTGGATATCACGAAATTGATTAACACAAATATGATAGTTAACTAAAGTTACTATATGGTACCTGTGATGGACTCAGCCCAGTAAAAGAAAAAATCAATTTTTTCTCTCTCGATGTACCTATCAGAAAATTAATTATCTTTTTTTCTTAATAAATCGAGTACAGTTTTTTCTCTTTCAAAACGGGTGTACGCTTCAACCAACAATAAAATCGAGAATCGACAAAATAAATGATCCAATTGATCCATTCCGACATCGCTTTTCTAACCCGGTGATTATTATTATAGACTGGTTGGAGTTCCACAAGAGAAGCATCAATTATCACACCGACCTCTATTTAGATCTATTGTGACCAGTTGATGCTAATTCTGATGTACGTACTGATTTGAAGTAGTCAGGACGGGAGTTTTACCCTCCATTCGTTGGGAATTGTACCAGCTATCCACGCAAGCACCTGGTTAATCTCACCCAGCCTGGGTGAGGTTAACCAGCCTCACGTGTATCGATGAAACAGAATTTTCGTCGAAAAGGCTGCCCCAACCGGGAGTCGAACTCGGGAACTCTGGACCACGGGCAGTAGTCAGAACCATTACGCCACGGTGGCTGTGTGATACTCTTAGCGCGTTCTAGTGGATGTATTCAAAAGTTTTTGTATTATTCGTGGCTCATGGAGAACAACATTGTTGAAAGCAAAATGGCGTAGGTAATACGAGAAGTACCATCCAACACAAAAATTATTTATTGAAAATTTTAATTAATTTGTTGGACAATTGATGGAAAATATTTAGTGGTCAACTTCAAATTGAACTGAGGATACTAAAAATCAATGATTGGTATTTTATCTGTTCCTTTTGAACTTTTCTGGAGAAATATTAAGATTTTTGTGTATTGGTACGATTGGTACCTTGCGAATTTCCATGATAGAAACTGAAGCATCCTTCAATGTTAACATTTTAGGCAAGATACACCAACCTGTATTTGGACTGTCGTACCTTTTGTACCGATTTCTTCTGCTTTTGGGCTCAAGACGTCTCAAAATTTATTAAGCAATGTAATCACTAAATAAATTAAAACTTATTATGTGTATTTTTCGAATTTTAAAATCATAGGTTAATGTAAATTATTGCACCATTTTGTCAATTTTGCCTATACTTCATCTTTTGAAATCAAGCCGTTAGCTCTAGTTACTCAGTTTCGTTGAGTTATTCAGGATGCGTTTAGAGGAAACAATTTTCTCCCTCTCCATCGCCTGCCTCTTTAGCTCAGTGGTAGAGCACTGGTCTCGTAAACCAGGGGTCGTGAGTTCAAACCTCACAGGAGGCATATTTTTTGTAGCAATTTTTAAATTAAATTTCACACCTTAAAAAAGTATCCTGTCATATCAGACACATTCAGCAGACTTGGCAAATTATTACTGCAGTCTTTCGTTTTTTTCCCTAGAAAAGACAGCGCTTTCGTTCGTCTTGTCATGTGATTATACGAGTATACCTAAGTATCTATCTCCCATGGATTATCAATTTATTTCACTCATACCTATTGGAACTCCCTGTCTTGAAACGACAGTCTAAAAAGCACTCCTATACTAAAAGTTATCATATTTGTGTTAAAATCACAATCGTGATGATATCACAACCACGCTGAAAGCGGGACTGGAACCACCGACCTCCAGGTTATATCGATCAAACTATTGAGGATGCTCACTCCTATACTATCTATAATAAAATTACAAGGGCCACATTATGAAACAGGATTAAAGTCTAGCTAAGCAGACACGCCCACAAGTCGGGAGTTTTAACCAATTACAACGCAATGTAGCCCGAGTGAGGGATAGTGTCCACTTAGATTAAATCAAATCATGTTTTATAATTATAATAATGATAACACTCTTTATTGGAAGGTGTCCAAAGCATTTTCTACCACCTAACCCTCAGTCTTATTATTATGTGGTCACAAAATAATACTCTTTAATGGAAGGTAACCACCAAGCGAGGTAAATGCTCTACCAACTAACCCTCAGAGTCTTATTATTATGTGATTATATTCTCAAATAAATGAGGGAAAATTCATGCACTAGGTGGGATTCGAACCAACGGATCCCTACGCTACCTGGATTACCAGACTAGCGCGTTAACCACTTGACTACCAGAAACAGGATTAAAGTGCTAAGCCAGTCGGGAGTTTTAAGCCATCTCAACGCAATGCAGCCCGAGTTAAGGGATAGTTTCCACTTAGATTAAATCTAATCCTGTTTTATAATTTGGCCCTAAGATTCATAGACACGGGGGGAAAAAACATCCAATAGAAATACCTAGGGCGCCACTATTTTCCTTTGGTAATTGAAGAATGGGCGACAGCATTGGCTTGGTTCTGGGGGCCCTTGTCAATTATTAGCCTCCTTGTAAAGACAGTGGTAGAAGGGCTGAGTCATTCCTCCACTGTCTGGCTACCATCGTTCACGATGACGCCACTCTATGATGATGATGAATTGAAGAATTTTTTATCTGTGTCAATCACAGCTGAAAGTTTAACCCTGAAGTTGTGGCGCCACTAAAAGCTCTTTCTGCCACTTTCCCAGTCTCGTCTCTTGGAAATAACCTGGGGAGTCTCCAGCCCCTAACTACTCCCCTCTGAATAATTTATAGCGTGGGTGAAACATTAGTTGATTTCATCATTACATCCAGAGTTCTGCCCGTAGTCCAGAGATCCTGAGTTCGATTCCCGGTTGGAGCAAACTTTTCGCAAAAAAAAATTCTGTTCCCTCCGAAGATGTGAGGCTGGCAATTCCGGCCCTACCCAGGCTGTGTGAGGTTAATGTGGGTAGCTGGTACGACTCCCAGCGAATGGAGGGTAAAACCCCCGTCTTGTATACCTCAAGTCAGGACGTTAAAACCAACTAGAATCAATCGATATGAAAGGAGCCTAGACATTGGATCTGGCCGTCCATATAATCCTCTCACCACCGTGATTTAGGTATCAATACCTATCTCACGGACACGGAATTATAATTTTTATCATCCAGAGTTGATTACATCCAGAGGGGCAATGCTGGCAATGTGTTGTCAGCATTGTCATCAGAAGAATTACAGTCATTGTTTTATTTATAATTAAAGTATTGTTATTTATTTGATTTGAAATTCACTCTCCCTGGCCATGGAAGGCGCCTATATGCATCTGGGTGTCCATATAATCCTTCCACCACAGTTTCAAATACTTTATCTTTACTTTTTTTGGAAAAGGTTGTGCACCTTAAACGCTCTCGCATTACTTCAGGACGCTTCATACCATTACGGAAAAAGTGGTCAGAAAATTTTTCGCTCCGGCCGGAATTCGAACCCGCCACCTCCGTGTCAGTAGTCAATTTTCTTGACCATTCAGCCAGGGAGGTCGGTCACCATGAGCTACCTGACACAAAAACCTGCCCTAGACAATGACCCCGCCCTTTTTAGTAGAACATAAAAAATATCTTGGTTATATTATATTCAATTCAAATCATTTTCTTCCTTTACCTTATTTTTGTTTCTGTATCTTCTGTGTATACTTATGTATACTATCTTCTGTGTATCTTCATGTATACTTTGTGTCCTCCTGATAGAGTTGTGTATACAATAATAATGATGTTTGATTTTGCAGGGAATCGAACCCATCAGAACCTCCAGCAGACATTACTATCTGGAATGACTCCGAGTTAGGTGGTCAACGAGAAGTGCCGTGGTAGAAAAAAGGTTGCGGACTACTGGACTAAGAATATGGTGAAGTATTAATTATTAATATTATCTGACCTGGTTGCAGGGTTTAAAAAAAAAACCCTTACAATTAACACTGCGACCTAATTAGATCTATAGTGACCAGTTGATTCCAGTTTCTTTTAATGTCCTGATATGAGATAGATAGTCAGGACGAGAGTTTTACACTTCATTAGCTGGAATCGTACCAGCTACCCACATTAACCTCACCAAGCCTGAGTAGGGCCGGAATGCCAGCCTCGAACTCGGGATATCTCGGGAATCGAACTCGGGATATCTGTACTACGGGCAGTAGTACACTTGACTACCAGGTTTGACTGAAATTTGAAGTTATCATATTTGTGTTAATCACTTTCGTGATATCACAACTACTCAAACTCACTTTACTAAATCTACGCTGAAACCGGGACTTGAACCACCGACCTCCAGATTACAAGTCCACCGCCTTATCGATCAAGCTACTGAGGTCGGTACCAGGTTTGACTGTATATTATTCCATGTAATTATTACTGTCTTTTTCCTCCATCAGGATTACTTTAGTCATCTCTATCTTAATGCAAATAACTGGACATGGAGAGAGCCCAGACAACCTTCAAAGACGAAGGTAAGAGTGAGCCCCGTAACATAATAATAATAATAATATCGCCTTATTTATACTGCCCGATTAGGACTATTAAAGTCCCATTATTCCAGCAGTAAGCCCAAGACGTATTATTATGTGGTAAAAATCCCAAATGGTAGCATAACTTGTAATGCCCCGGCTGGGTTTCGAACCCGCGACCTCTGGAATCTCTGGATTCACAGAGTGCCGCCTTTACCACTGAGTTAACGATTTAATCTAATTCTGTATTTTAATTCGGCCCTAGTTCTTTACATGAGTTAGAAAGTGATTTTTTCCCCACACATGCATGCAAACGTTGGCGACAGTATGGGACGACTGATAAATAAGAAGTAAAATTTCATTAGGCGCATCATAGACTCGATTTTTTTCTCGTGAGAATATATCTTGCCTATACGGAGGACAGAGAGGAGACTATAGAAATCCAGTGGCGAAAGAGGATCTCATTTAAACATATATGCTAATCCAGGAATGGAAATAATAAAAGAGAAAAAAACTGTCTAAATAAAGCACTACTTATACTTATTTATACTGCTGGATTAGGACTAATAAGTCCCATTATTCAAGCAGCAAGTCCAAGACGTATTATTATTTGTTCAAAATCCCAAATGGGAGGATGACTTGTCATGTCCCAACTGCGTTTTGAACCCACGACCTCTGGATTACCGCCCGGCACGCCTTGACTACTTGATTTTTGTGGTTGAGTAGTCTAGTCTAGGTGCTAATCTGGTAATCCATTTAGCATTGGTTAGTATTGCATAAATTTAGATTTAGTCTGTATTTAGTTTCTGCATTACTGTGTTTTGTAAGGAGAAGGAAAATTGTTTCGGAGAATGGAGGAAGTTCGGTATAAAAAGATATGTAGAAAAGAAATTGGAGATTCCCATTTTGGGTTCATTGATAATGTGGTCGAAGATATTAGTCAAGTTTTCAAAGATATAAGATATTTTTTTTTTTCTTCATTGTTTAAGATCCGAATCTTCGGTTACCTGATGGACAGACATAAGGGGTCGAAATATACACCTTATATCTATGCACCCTGTACATAACTAATAACAGGGGCGAACTCAGAAGGGGGGGGGTCCAAATTTTCCCAACCTTAATCATGCTCAAAAAATGCACTTCAGTAAAGACCTTAAGAAAAAGGGTTTGCTGAGAAGGTTTGCACATTAAACTGCCTTCCTTTCCTCTCCCTTTAGATTCATGTCTGCCCTCCCATTGCCTGCCTAAAGCCTCGCCTGCAGGGTCCCATCACAGCTTCCCATGCAACTAGTGGTATCCATGGTAACGGGCTCCTGTGTACGATAAATCCCTGACATTCGTTTCGTGTGCTGTTCTCATTTCAGTGTCACGACGGCGAAAGGAGTGGTCTTGCCTTTTCTTGCTCGCGAAATTTCTTTCGACAAAGGACAAACAAGGAGCAGGGATATCTTTTAGATTCAAAGGTAAGTAAGATTTGCTGTGCACAAATCTTGTTTATTTTCCAACAGTCCTGATAAGTTTCGTTATCATATTTGTGTTCATCACAATCGCGATTACACAATAACAAAAAACTTGCCGCACTAAATTATTGCTGAACTTGGGACTCGAACCACCAACCTTAATGTACGAGTCCGCCGCCTTAATACTCACCGAGCTACTCAGGTCGGTTTTTTATATATACAATAGACATTAAATAACTTTTCTAATAAACAAATCTTGATTAAGGGTTGAAGAGTCCCTTAAAGAGTCCTTTGTCAGCTGTTCAGATATAATTTACATCAGTTTTAATTCAAGCAGCTATTTTAAAGTAGATAATTCCCATGGTTTTTTTTAATTTACTTTTTTGTTTAACCGACGAGTTTTAATGTTGGCGGTTTTTTGTGAACTTTGGGCTGTCTGGCGAAACGGTTGAAGAGTGAAGATGTTACAAAAAAAATTAAGAGAGTTGACCCACCGCCCCCAAATTTCCAAAAGAATTTCGTGAAAAATAGTAATTTGTGGAGCCTCCGGTAGCGAAAAACTTTCTCCTACAAATTAGAACAATCCGGCGGACTTTGGCGTTAACTTGGATTTAGAAATTTTAAAGAAATGATATTTTTACAAAAATGTATCGCTCTTGAGATCTAAGCGAAAATCCAAAATAGGACCTCCTTCCAACACCCCTAACTCCGTTTCCTCCCATCCTGAACGTCAGGACTAAAAGTCCTGAAAGACTAAAACATGTTTACTCATTCACTCTCCCAAACAAGTATCCAAAGGAATTTGCCTCTTACGCACTCTACAACTCATTCCTTAACTGACCTATAAATCCTAGTCAAAAGAAGAAAAAAAAATAAGAAAAAAAATAGTGACCAAGCTAAAACTGCAGGCGTATAGTGCATATCTATAGGTATAATATGAAAGGTACACAGTGCCAGAAACTGTCGCTGACATAATGCTGTCAAATTATTTTGTACGCATTATGCATGCATTGTTGAAATAAAAAAATATTTCAAAGAGAGTGAAAATAAATAGCCACATGAACTATGAACCCTTCTGCGTATGAGAATCATTCTATTTGCGACCAAGTTTACGGTTTAAACAAACAATATGAATTATTATTATTTAAAAAGAAAAGACAGCGAACAAGCAGAATGGAAAAAGAAGAATCGCGATTATAGTTGTCAGCGTTTTTTAATAGTTAATTGTTCATTCAAAAAATTAAATTATTCTCATAATTTATCATTCATGTTTTTTTTTGTGATTGTGATTAATGTTGCTATTGGGTGTCCCTAAATGTAACCAAATGTCTAGGGATGATAGATCTTGCTAATTGAAAAAAAAATTGAATTGATTTTGTCGCATGCCAGAAACTTTTGAAGTTTTCCGTAAAACCCTAAGTGTACAATATCAAAAAGTAATTATGTGCTAAGGCTGTTCATGATACTAAAATTTCGATTCTTTGGACTCCAGGGAAAGTTTTCTTTGGTTCTCTAAGTTCTGGGCTGCTCCCAGGTATCTGGAGCTCACGGAATCGAAGATTCAGGAGAAGACAGGTTTTCAATTTTCTTTTTATAATAAAAAAAGTTAAGAATTTGCATTCTATATTTTGCAGATTCCAATTCAATGGTTAGTATAATTATTTTGTTCTACTGGTATTTTACTTCACAAGAAAAAATGATACAGAAAATTTTAAAACCTTATTAGGTCGTCCGGTTTTTCCAAATAACTTGCAATGTTTCTAAATGATTTATATGTATTTTCATTTTCATATGGCAAAAGCTACAAACCCTAGACTTTTATCTATGTATGTGGGGGACACCCGGTATAATAATTATAATTAAAACACATTGTTATCATATCACATTAGTGAGTTGTGAGTGAGTAGAATTCACGCTTGTTTATTTGTTTACAACGCAAACGTAACCTGGCAACTCGATGGCTTGACACACGTCGAGACTGTCAGTTGAAACTCGGATAGACAGCACTAAGGGTAGTGTTTCTAGTGTTCCTTGGAAGATGTTTCCGCGTAGGGGCGAGAAATTGACGCGATTCGACCGCCCTAACTATACCCGTCGCGATATTATAACCAGAGTTTACTAGTGCAACTGAAATCAAACTTGACCCAATTCAACTCGAGTCTAAGGACGGAATTAATAGACGATTTTGTAATACCACTGTGGACTTGGGTCTAGATTTTGCGTATTGTTTTAAATAGGGAAACTAATGCTCAAGTCCATCTTGTGATTTCCATTTTGTCTATTCATTTCGCCCTAAGTATTCGTTGAAGTAGTGCTTTTATTTAAACCGCATGACTAAGAGTATGTCCCTTTATATCAACAGTTTGAGAACCTAGTTGAAACAAATTTGACGCATTTTAATAAAACGAAAGTACCAGTTGTGATATTAACCGAAATGAAGTATAACTAGTGCTTTATGTTTTATTTAGACTATCAGTGCAGAACAGAACTTCCATTATGGTGACGACGGTTTGAGTAGTCAAAAACGGACTCGACGCGTTTTGGCAAAACTAAAAACTCCTTGCAATAGAACCAGAATTAAGAAATTAGACGCACAATACCAAACGGACAGATAAAGGTAAATGTAAAAGAAGGTTATTATCTGTGTCAATATCATAACCGACCTCAGTAGCTTCATTGATAAGGAAGCGGACTCGTAATCTGGAGGTCGTTGGTTCGAGTCTCCGAATTCGGGTGGTTTTAGATAGGCAAATTTGATTAATTTAGACATCACCCTTGTGATTCTACACAAATATGATAAGAGCTAGATCGTAAGACGGCTGGAATATTGGGGTATTTTATTTCCCGAATGCAATTTATAACCGGTAAATGCTAAAAAAAATAATTAAAAGATGAGTGTTTTACAGCCGTTTTTATTTCGTAGCCATGAAACAGGAACTACTGTAGACGCTTGTGGTCTGTGTTGTAGCCTACCCATCCCGTAGTATGACTCCTCTCTGATGGGCGAGAAGTGACACAATACTTCCCAATTAGGTGCTGGGTCAACACGAGGTATTCCTTACAATTGTTTGTAAGGTATCCCTTACAAACAATTGTAACCAAATTACGAATACAAATTTTTGTCGGCACGGGGGATCGAACCCGGGACCTTCCGCATGACAAGCGAGTGCTTAACCACTGAGTTGAACCCGTACCTAGCATTGGTACACGAGAGGCTATGCATTCAGGGTGTGAGTCAGGTATATTTGGGCAACAGCACGAAAAAATTGTTTGTGGAACTGCTGGAATAAAGAGACTTTAGTTCTTATTTTTGGCTCTGTTTATATTTCAAGGTACAAAATACATTTATAATCAAAATATATACAAAATTGCATGTAAAAGAAACTTCTATGTGATGGACTGCAGTATAGATCATTTTACCCATTGAGCTGATTGTCATTGAGAGACAGTGTCAGTCAAAGTAGAAAAGTAAGAAGTGGTATTAGATGTATACTTGTACATAAATATCAGAACATACCTGGACAGCTGTTTTGAGCTTATTGACTCTCTTTAGCAGTCAGTATTTTTGAATATCCATGCCATCAACCTCATTTAGCTCACGAAATATGTAGTTAATATCTTTAAAAAATACTCTATAATTATACTCATTGTGTGACTTGTAAAAATGTTTACCATAAAAATAAAGTTGAAATTAATAAATAAATAAATGCAGCAGTTACACCAACATCAAAATGAAGATTTCTTGGGAAAACTTTTCTGACATTGCTTGTCATCGACACAGCACTAACTTTACTGCGTTAAGTCTGTACTACTTGAAAAGTTCCATGATACCTGTATGCTTGTTAGGAAGCCTTTTACTGATATGTATAATTAAAAAAAGTAGTTAGATGAAAATTTAAGAGCATGAAATAGCAAAAGTATTAAGACGGGAAACGATATCTAAATTTTTGATGATCATACCAAAGTGGATAAAATCACAAAATTATCCTCCATGAATTTAATAAATTCCGAGTCTGTTAAGGGAGGTTCCTATGTCACGGTTCCTATCCTACGATGTTGGAAGGATTTTCCGACTTAATGGCTACCCCAAGTCCATTGCATAGGCGCTAATAAACAGATTAAATAAATCAACTTTATACACAATTAAATGGCTAAGGGCCATGCTTAATCAAGATGTTAGTGACAATGCACACAACCATTTGACTCCTAACATTCCCTCAGTGAGTATGACAGTGAGTTAGAATAATAGCTAGATAGCTAGGGGCATTCCTCAAGGGAAGCTTCACACGTCAAAAAAATCTCGGGGAACAAGACTTTTGATTTTTCTCTCAACTCATAGTTCGCGAGGACAAATGAGTATACATATCTACTATTAAATTAGTTGATGGCATGTTTATTCAGAACAGTTGCCTTTTTATGAGAGCCAATTAGCTCGAAACAGCTGTCCGGAGATGAGCAATATAGATTCAGTGTTGAGCAGACTGAAAAAATACGAATTATTGAATGAAATATATTACCTACATCTAAAGTTAAAATACTCAGGAAACATACAAGAAAGGTTCTGATATCTATGAATTGAATCAATGTGTAGCGTAGAGTGGTGGTGGCTTTACAAGTATAGTCCCAGCCCCCTCGAAAATAGTTCAGCAAGGCATGGCCGTAGCGTCTGCGATTTTATGTTTGACATTTCCATGCTCCCTATGCAAGTCTTTCGCTTACGAGTTAGATAGACCGAATTTCGACCTAGTGTAACAGGTTCCTACTAGAAAATAGCATTTTATAAGTGAGCCTATATCTCTATCTTGAATTTTGATACAAAAATAGGGTTTTCAGTCTTACTTATTTCTAAAATATGAATAAAATCAAAACATTTATTAATAAGGACCTATGTACAAACCATCTAAATAATCTTTAATGTCACAAGAAATATTAAAGGTCGCAGCGACAAAGAGCTTTTGTACCAATACCAAATCTAAATAATACCAAACCAGAATAGTACATAGCCTCTTTTATTCATTAAAACTTGATGGATTGAAAAAGTTTCCATAGCTATGATGCAGGAAATATATCAAATAAATCTAAAAAAAATTACTGATTCATAAAGTAATTGTAAATAAGATCCTTACACTCGGGGCATAATATCTGTAACAATGTTGATAAATCAAGAGGCCGAGACGGATTCACAGGTTCACCCTGTGGCGGAGCCCTATATCTCGGAGAATGAACCGGCGTTCTTGATTTACATAAATTAAGTGGTTTACTCTGAATTCTTGGTGTTTTTTTCCTCGGGGGCGGGCCACTATGGAGTCGACCACAACCGAAATTAGGCGGGATATGACTTACATTTGCCCGCACACCAGGAAGTGTCCCTTGAAATTGAGGCATTTGCTGATGCGGCGGAACGAACATTGGTCTCCCTCCCTTTCTCACAGGTGCAACCATATTTCTCGGCTGAAATATGTCGGATCGAACCCAAATTTGAAGCAGCTGGTCAGATGGACTAGGCAAGATGTTGCCAGAGGCCGGATTCTGTGGCCTTAGTTGTAGAAATAGATTGTTGTCAGGCGTTGGATGCGGTGAAACCTGATGGTAAGAGTGACTGTGCGGAATGTTGTCGGGCAGTGCATTGTGTGAGCCTTGTTGGAGAAATTGCCTTAGCGGAATAATATCAGGCGTTGAATTCTGTGTACCTTGATGGTAATATAGACTGAGGGGATTGTTCTCAGGCGATGGATTTTGTGGGCCTTGTTGGTAAGATAGCGGAATGTTTTCGGGCTGCAGATTTTCTGGACATTGTTGGTAAGACAGACTTTGCAAAATGTTCTCAGGACCTTGTTGGTAAGGTGGACTTTGCAAAATGTTCTCAGGGCCATGTTGGTAAGATGGACTTTGCAAAATGTTCTCAGGACCTTGTTGGTAAGATGGACTTTGCAAAATGTTCTCAGGACCTTGTTGGTAAGATGGACTTTGCAAAATGTTCTCAGGACCTTGTTGGTAAGGTGGACTTTGCAAAATGTTCTCAGGACCTTGTTGGTAAGATGGACTTCGCGAAATGTTGTCGGGCGGTAGATTTTGTGGGTCTTGTTGATAAGATAGACTTAGCGGAATATTCTCAGACTTTTGATTTTGTGAACTTTGCTGGTAAGATGGACTTTGCGCAATGTTGGCGGGATTTTGTGGACTATCTTGAAGAAATTGACCTAGCGAAATATTGTCAGGTGGACTCTGTGGTCTTTGATGGTAATATAGACTGGGCGGAGTGTTGCTAGAAGGCAGATTCTGTGGCTCTTCCTGCGTGTTGGTATCCGGTGACGCAATTGGTGGAGAATCCAAATAGTTGGGAGCGACCGAGTCAGACATCCTGGAAGCAATCAAGTATAAACGGTGTTTTATGCTTTTTATGATTAATAGTTTCTTGTATTGATAGTAATCAAACACCTCGGCCGAGGTGTGAAGAACGCCCTATACAAAGAAAGAGACAGAGCGGCAGAGTGTAAGGTATTACATTATTACATTGACATAGATGATTACAAGGAGAGAGTTCGGGGCTTTAAGAAGAAAACATCACGGAAGTAGACTGTGATGGTTTGATTTTAATCAGAAAAGAGATGAAAACTATGTGAACTGGAAATTTGAGTAACTAAAGGTGAAAGAAATATGAAAAAGATATTGAAACAACAGCCCTAAGTAGTTAACTGTTCGTTTTAAATGGTTATATACAGGTATTATTAGAAAAGCATACGCAACATAGCATTACATGACTGAGTGAAGTTGAACTATTACATACTGAAAAAATTCATCACTGTTTTTACAAAATAGCTTCAGATTATCGAAACAATTCGGTGCAGCCTACGCCGCTTCAATAACAAAAAAAAATATTTCTTTTAAAAAAAATGGTAAAACTGATTTTTCGAAAGAATTAAAAAATCTATTGATTCTGCGAAAAAAAAAATTATTGGAACCCGGGCCTCGTAGTGTCCACATCTTGAGAATTTATATGTGATGGAAAATGAAAACATCACCCTTCTATGCCAAAATGTTGTTCCCCAAGTGGTATTGACCAGAAAAGTGGAATTAACTGTCTTAACTGATTTTTTATTTCATAATTCGTATTTAAAAACTTAAAAAAATCACCAAAATCTCACAAACAAAAAATTTCTTGAAAATAGAAAAAAGATAGAAAAGAGAAAAAAATTCTGAACTCACCTGGATCTCTTGTCGAGTCTACCAAACAGATAGCGAGGTTTCATAAATTTTTAGATGAATAATATTTGAACAATTTGCACAGCTCTCAACTAGAAAGAAAGTTTAATTCTTAAATAGAAAGTTTTCAGTTAAAGAAAATAACAACAAACGCAACACGGTAATCAATCGAATTTCAACAATTTATTTGGTTTTTAAGTAATGAATATGTTTTATTTTTAATCAATGTCAAGTAGTGTTTTTAGAGCGAAAAATATATTAGTGTCAATCAAAATTTCCCTCAATTTTCAACTTTAATAAATGTATGAAAACACAATTTTTTTTTTTTTTTTTTTTTTTTTCTTCAGTTTAACTCTTTTATTTTCAAAATTATAGTTAAACACTTAAACAACTCAATGTAAAACTAAGCTTTCGAATACTGAAAAACTGATTTGTTCTAGAGCGGAAATCGACGTTGGATGGTGAGAATCAGCTTGAGCTGCAAATTTCTTTTTGAATTCACCAGCAATCTACATAAGTACAGACTCTTTTTATGAGTATGAAAAAAATCTCATCAGCACAACTTAAGGAAGTGCAGAACTCTTGTTTTGTCTTGTAACTATTTAGAAAAAGATATATTATATGATATGATATAATATGAAAAAGATAACTTTTTTTTATATTATATCATATACTCCACAACTCCACAATCCATACTGAGCTTAAATATAACATGCTTTACAATAATACATATAAAAAAAAATGCATGCAATAACTATTTTGCAAATAATATGATTTTTATTATTACAGCAGGAAGTGTATGGGTGAGCTGTTGATGACGTGGTGTATTTGGTCGTGCCGACTGAAACTAGACACAAGTCACTGAAGTCAGCATTTAAAAATAAAATGAAGTAAGCAATCCAGGAAAAAGTCATCTCTGTAGAGAGATAAAAAGAAATATTTGGAACATCACAAGTCTTGCTGTTACAAGAGATTTAGAATATTTAAAACTAAATAGGATAAGGAAAATAAGCAATAGATGAAACATTTTATTTATGGTTTGGGGTACAGAAAATTCATTTTGCCTTTGAAAACTGGGCATCGAAAATTTCAGCCCATTATAGGAACAATAATTTCCATTTCTGAAGAAAGAGATGGAAAGTTAAAAGTATAAAACAAATGAAAAATTGATGATTTTGATAGCGTAGGGATCCGAATTTTTCCTCAATTATTTGAGATGTGACCACATAATAATACTCTGAGTGTTAGGTGGTAGAAATGCTTGAGCATTAACCTCGCCTGGTGGTTACCTTCCACTAAAGAGTATTATTATTTCGTGGACACGTGGTTCAAGTTGAAGATTCCGAAAAACAGGAAGTTCATAGAACAAGTTCTAGTTGTTCTGAAAACAACGATCACTTTCTAAATAAAATATATTCAAAATTCATATCGAGTATCTGGACACCAAAACATTTCATTTTTATTGCCTACTAGCGGGCTGTCGCCCGCTTTGCGGGCCGAGGCATGGCCTTGAAAGCCAAAAATCCTTTTTTGCCAATGGCAGGTGTTGTAGTGGGAAAAATCCCGTCTTATTGCACATCTAGACTATAAGACAAAGCTACCTACCAAATTTCAGCTTCCTAGGACTTACCAGTTCGGAGAAACAGTGATGAATCATTCAGTGAGTGAGTGAAACTCTCTTTTATAAGTATAGATTTCAAGAAACACTTTATTTAAAAAAAATACAAAATTGCAACAAGGTGTGATTATTGCCTTGGGCAATCCCTGCCATCAAAACTCCCTTTCGCCACTTTGAATAACTCACTTGATGGGTAAGAAGCAGATTTATCGATTATCCCACACTTGAACCCTTACAAATAATAATAATACTCTTTAGTGGAAGGCAACCACCAGGCGAGGTTAATGCTCAAAGCATTTTCTACCACCTAACCCTCAGAGTCTTATTATTATATGTTATATGGTCACAAACTCAAATTAATGAGGAAAAATTCATGCACTGGGTGGGATTTGTGATGCCCGTAACGCCGTAACACAAATGTTACGGTCAAACAATTTTGTCCTCCTACCCAATCTGAAGCGAATACCCTTATAAATTATTTATTTAGAATTGAACACCGACCTGAGTATTGTAATAATTTTGTCAGGCAAGAGAAAGAAAAAGAATTTATGTATTTAAAAAAATCGGGATAGTCATCTACTGAGTACAAATTAGCCTATTAAAGAGAAGGACTATGTGTTGAGTGAAAGGGATTGTCAATTCCCTTTAGTTCGGAAATTGGTATTGGTAAAGATAGGGCTATCGGCTACGAAAGCTCTTTGTCACTGCGACCTTAGATAGATCTTTTGTGACATGCCCATGTTATTCTAAAAGAGATCTAAGGCGGAATTAATAGACAACATCAATAACTTAAGTCGTTGGTAAGTGTCGGTTTTCCCTATCTTACACAGTACGCAATCCGTGACTTAGCGCCACAGAGGTATTAAAAAAATGTCTATTAATTCCGCCCCTAAGCTTTTAATATAGCTTAAGATTCTTTTAGTTCGGACATAATTATGTATGATTTTATTTTATTTATTTGTTTTCTCTTCTTCTCGTTCATTTCTTTCTCCAAAATCACGTCTTTATTGATATCATTATTCTTATTATATCTCTTTAAATAAATAATTAAATAATAATGATGATTTCTAATAACAATAGAAATAAGTATAATGATATATTAAAAGTTAAATATTTAATGGTTATGGGTGAATAACTAATTAAAATAATTATTTAAAATGTTACCTAAATATTTTTGGGTGATTCTCCATTACTTTCCGCTCCTTGAGATAAGGAAAGTAAATATTAACCTTGACCAACCGCTTGATCAAGTACCACCAGTTGCATAGGTGGCAAACAGAAAAAGTTAAAAATGTACCTAATAGAAATGTAGACACAATCAATTAGCGAATGGCCAATCAAGTGCATGCATAAAATTCTTCATTAGCAACTTGGGGTTAATCTTAACTTATTCGAGTTTGCGCATGGGCATTGCGGATTCTCCAATCTCGAGTCTCACGACACAGATCGCTGTGAGCAACCAGTCTTATGTAATATTATGAGCGCGCTCTGTCATCAGCCCCTGTGGCCCAGTGGATAAGGCATCGGACTTCTAATCCGAGGATCCTGGGTTCGAATCCCAGCAGGGATAAATTTTTGGGCACTTTCGACTTTTTACATTCGTATGGTTTAGCTTTCTATTTTTTACCAAGATATTTATTTCACGATAAAACCCAAGATATTTATTACAAGTACATACTTTCTTTTTAATTTAGCTTACCGATCTCGGTAACTTGATCGATAAGGCGGTGGACTTGTAATTCGGAGGTCCATGGTTCGAGTTTAATGTTCAGCAAAGATTTAGTAAAGCGAGTTATCACATCATGATTAACACAATTATGATAATTTATTTAGTGTCCAACAGAACCAATCATACAAAAGTAAATTCTATGTCCGTTTTGTGTGTATTTCGAGTTTATCAGAAGCATAGAGTGCCAAAGAGCGAAGAACTTTCATAGGTAGTTTCGTAACGCAACAAACATGCGGTGTGCAATGCCAAGATCAAGTATCTTCATATTCCTAATCCATGCGCACGGCAGTGTGTCAGGCCAAGTCCCGACCTGACGCAGTATTTATATTCACGATCCCGTAGTCACCGTGGCCGAGTGGAGTTGCGCACTGGCTTGCATGCAAGGTAACCTGGGTTCGATTCCCAGCAGCGTAGACATTTTCTGCTCTGTAATGGGATGTCCGTGGTCCAACTTGTGAGGATAATTGAGTAGTTGCTTTAATGTGAGCAGGGACCATTGGCGGTATTGTGGTCAAAATAAGATATTGGGAGAATGACGTATACAAACGATACGAGAAAAGTTCTATAATTCTGCGCTTTTGTATAGATATCGACCAGTGGTCAAAAGACTTTGTCACAAATCATTGGCACTCTTAACAGGGTTGCCTTTCTCTTCCGCACCACCCTTTAGGCATTCATAGAATTAAGTAATACCTATACATCAGTATTCATACCTATCTCTCGCAGTACTTAGAGCTCCTCAGCATTTTCCCCATTATTTTACATAAGTAGTACCTAGTCTTTCACGAGGAATGTTCTCCTCTCGTCAGCTTTGACTCTGTGTCTTGAAGCGTGAGACGTGATGAAAGTTTCCGCGATAAATTTCCCTCGGAGCAATTTCAGTTTCATCAGCTCTCGAGCTTTCTCATTTTCAATGAAGGCTTGAAAAGAGAATGGTGGGGAGAGAAAGAAGGGGAGAGGGAGAGATAAAAAAAGAAAGAGAGAGAAGGAAAGGGGTTTGGCAGAGAAATAGAAAGAGAAGGGTATGGCAGAGAAAGAGAGAAAGGCAGAGAGAGAGAGAGCAATGTGGGATAGGGAGAGATAAAAGAAGAAAGAGAGAGAAGGAAAGGGGTTCGGCAGAGAAATAGAAAGAGAGCGATATGGCAGAGACATAGCAGAGAGGAAGAGAAAGGGGAAGAGACAGAAAGAGAAGGAGATATGTTGGGTATTTTCAATGAAAACTTTTGGACAGAGGATGTTGGGGAGGTAGAAAAAAGGTTTGTGAAAAGGAGAGGAAGAAGAGAGAGAGAGCGAAAGATAGGAAGGTTCCAGAGTCAAGAGGAAGAGAGAAAAAGAGAGGATAGAAAAGAGGGAAAAGAGAGAGACATAGAGAAGGGTTGGGGAAGGAAGAGATAGAGCGAGAAAGGAAGAAAGATGGAGAGGTTACAGAGTAAAGAGGGAGAGAGAAAAAGAGAGGATAGAAAAGAGGGAAAAGAGAGAGAGATAGAGAGGGGTTGGGGAGGGAAGAGACAGAACGAGAATAAAAGAAAGATGGAGAGGTTACAGAGTAAAGAGGGAGAGAGAAAAACAGAGGTTAGAGAAGAGGAAAAAAAGTGAGAGATAGAGAGGGGTAGGGGAGGAAGTATGGAGATAAATGGTTAGATAGGAGAGTGGAAGATAGAGAAAGAAAGGTTGAAGTGAAAGAGATACCTAGAGAGGTCAACTTGAGAGAGAGAAAGATAAGATAACCTCAAAAGCAAAAGGCGAGGGAAAGATGGATGGATAGAGAGGTCAATATGAGAGAGAGAAAGATGGATAAATAGAGAAGTCAACATGAAAGAGAGAGAGAGAGGAAGATATGAATACCCCAAAAGCAAAAGGCGAGAGAAAGATGGATAGATAGAGAGGTTAACATGAAAGAGAGAGAGAAAGAGAAGTCAACATGAAAGAGAGAGAGAAAGAAAGAAAGAAAGATATGAATATCTCAAAAGCAAAAGGCGAGAGAAAGATGGATAGATAGAGAAGTCAACGTGAAAGAGAGAGAGAGGAAGATATGAATATCTCAAAAGCAAAAGGCGAGAGAAAGATGGATAGATAGAGAAGTCAACGTGAAAGAGAGAGAGAGAGGAAGATATGAATATCTCAAAAGCAAAAGGCGAGAGAAAGATGGATAGATAGAGAAGTCAACGTGAAAGAGAGAGAGAGAGGAAGATATGAATATCTCAAAAGCAAAAGGCGAGAGAAAGATGGATAGATAGAGAAGTCAACGTGAAAGAGAGAGAGAGAGGAAGATATGAATATCTCAAAAGCAAAAGGCGAGAGAAAGATGGATAGATAGAGGTCAAACTGAGAGAGAAGAATTAGGAGGAGAGTAAGTTACAGGAGAGGGGAAAATGAGCAGAGAATATGGAGACTAAAGAAGGGCTCCAATAGGTCATATATGGAGCTGTAGTAGAAAAATGGGATGGAAAGGGCGGAGAGAGAAAAATGAAAGGGAATTAGGAATGAGGCTTTTTAGACTAGGTACCTACTGTGGGGAATTTAAGGAAAAATTGAATGCTCATTGAAAAACAGGATAATGTTTTGTATAATAATAGTAATATGGATAGATAGAGAGGTGATGGATAGATAGAGAGGAAGTTTGAATCACTCGATTCAAACTTCCGGATTATTCCAGGATTTTTTTTAATGCTTCTGATGTTCAATCATGTGCCATCATGGGCCTAGAGCCCATATTCTCAGAAAAATTGTTGTATGTAGCGAAAAACGTGGTGTATTTTCCATGTCAATTATTCATTTTGTAAGGAAAAAAGATAGATTAGTGATATGACCATGCAGTTGGAAGCGACATTAGACCCAAATTGAAAAAAAGATAAATTATTTAGCATTTATGCTATTGTGAAAATAATTATTTACTTACTTAACTGTGACCAGAGCCTCAACAGCTTGTCTCCACATATCTCGTTCTTGTGCAGCGTCTATCCATGTTTCGGTATCAATTCTGAAATGGGATCAATGAGATGAAGTGGTTAACGCGCTAGTCTTGTACTCCAAGTAGCGTAGGGATCCGTTGGTTCGAATCCCACCCAATGCACAAATTTTCCCTCATTTATTTGAGAATATGATCACATAATAATTAGACTCTGAGGGTTAGGTGGTAAAAAAGCTTTAAGCATTAACCTCGCCTGGTGGTTACCTTCCACTAAAGATTATTATTATGAATTCTCATCTTTTGAACATCGTTTTCTATGTTGATAATCTATCTTAGTTTTCGTCTGTCTTGTAACCTTAACACTTCTACTTTTTCAGCAAGAACAATTCTTAGTGAACGATGCTCTTTAATTCTAGCAACATGACCTGCATTTTTCAATCTTCTGTTTTTCATTACTTGTATCAGTACGAGTATAAACAGAAAAGTGAGAATTTGTACTAGATGTACATGAATATCAGACATACCTGGACAGCTGTATTATTATTATTTAACACTTTATTAATATGGACATTTATACAACACAGATTATTACAAATAATTTTACATTCTAAGAAGAAGTAAGAAGGGAAAAAAATGAAGAAACAATCAATAAATTTAGGTATATATCCTAACTAAACAGCGGGGTTATTGCCTTTGGCAACCTCTTCCACTAAAGCTGTATTGTATTGGGGGATCTATATCTATCATATAGTTCTCTGTTCTTCAATATTCTCCATTGTTCTCGTTATTTTCGGTACATACAAAATAAATAATAATAATAATAATTCGGGAACCATCTCAACCCTTCACATATTCTCTCTGCCTAGTCTGAAAATTTCATATCTCCATTTTAAACGTTGAACGCAATAAACTAGAAGACACCGCCTCCCCTCAATCAGGGAAGACGAGAACATTTCTGCGAGTATTCCCAGATATTTTTTGATCGGTGAAAGAGAAAAATTTAATAAACCGTTTTGATAAAAGTCCTCTTAATAATTTATTTCGCCCCTCTCTCTCTCTCTCTCTCTCCCTCCCCCTCCCCCTGTCCCCGTATCTCTTTCAATTTTCTTCCCTACCTTCATCTCTCTCTCACACACACACAATTTCTTCCTTGATATCTCTTATTTTTTGCCCTTCCTTCTTTCTTCGCTCTATCCATCTCTCACTCTTTTATATTTTCATCCTGTGTCTTCTTTCTCTCTCTCATCTCTCTTTTTTATGTGCATGTTTCCTAACTTTTTCTCTCTCTCTCTCTTCCCTTTTCTTCCTGTGTCTCCTTTCTCCTCTTTTTTTATCTGCATGTTTTTCTCTCTGCTTCTTTCTTTCTCTCTCTCTCTTTCCCCCTTTTCTTCCTGTGTCTCCTTTCTCTCTTTTTTATCTGCATGTTTCCTAACTTTCTTTCTTTCTGCTTCTTTCTCTCTCTCTCTCTCTTTCTTCCCTTTTCTTCCTGTGTCTCCTTTCTCTCTTTTTTTATCTGCATGTTTTTCTCTCTGCTTCTTTCTTTCTCTCTCTCTCTTTCCCCCTTTTCTTCCTGTGTCTCCTTTCTCTCTTTTTTTATCTGCATGATTCCTAACTTTTTTCTCTCTGCTTCTCTCTCTCTCTCTCTCTCCCTCTCTTTCCCCCTTTTCTTCCTGTGTCTCCTTTCTCTCTTTTTTATCTGCATGTTTTTCTCTCTGCTTCTTTCTTTCTCTCTCTCTCTTTCCCCCTTTTCTTCCTGTGTCTCCTTTCTCTCTTTTTTTATCTGCATGTTTTTCTCTCTGCTTCTTTCTCTCTCTCTCTCTCTCCCTCTCTTTCCCCCTTTTCTTCCTGTGTCTCCTTTCTCTCTTTTTTATCTGCATGTTTTTCTCTCTGCTTCTTTCTTTCTCTCTCTCTCTTTCCCCCTTTTCTTCCTGTGTCTCCTTTCTCTCTTTTTTTATCTGCATGTTTTTCTCTCTGCTTCTTTCTCTCTCTCTCTCTCTCTCTCTCTCTTTCCCCCTTTTCTTCCTGTGTCTCCTTTCTTTCTTTTTTATCTTCATGTTTCGTAACTTTTTTCTTTCTGCTTCTTTCTCTCTCTCTTTTTCTCCCCTTTTCTTCCTGTGTCTCCTTTCTCTCTCTTTTTATCTGCATGTTTCCTAACTTTTTTCTTTCTGCTTCTTTCTCCCTCTCTCTTTCTCCCCTTTTCTTCCTGTGTCTCCTTTCTCTCTTTTTTATCTGCATGTTTCCTAACTTTTTTCTTTCTGCTTCTTTCTCTCTCTCTCTTTCTCCCCTTTTCTTCCTGTGTCTCCTTTCTCTCTTTTTTTATCTGCATGATTCCTAACTTTTTTTCTCTTTGCTTCTTTCTCTCTCTCCCCCCGTTCCTTAACTCGGACTAAATATTGCGCTGTGATTGGTTGATAATGCAACTTGAGGGATGAGGGATAGTCAGCCGTTGCCTTTGTTGTAATTTTATTTTATAATTCAGCCCTTGGTGTTTTTTTCAACTCTAGGTTTGATCTCAGCTTTCTCACGACACCCATAACTCAAAAAGGTATAATCTAGCGATAATGCAAATCTTTTTGATTAAGTTAAAAAAAAAAGCTCCCCACATTAACCTCACCAAGCCTGAGTAGGGCCGGAAATGCCAGCGTCACGTGCTTGGAGAGAACACAATTTTCTTCGAAAAGTCTGCCCCAATCGGGAATCGAACTCGGGATATCTGTACTACGGGCAGTAGTACACTTGACTACGAGGTTTGACTAAAAGTTGAAGTTATCATTTTTGTGTTAATCATTTTCATGATATCACAACTAGTCAAACTCGCTTTACTAAATCCACGCTGAAACCGGAACTTGAACGCAGACCGACCGCAGGATACAAGTCCGCCGCCTTATCCATCAAGCTACTGAGGTCGGTGATTTATTTGATTATATTACCACGAAATAAATAGCACTGTGAAGGTTAGGTGGTAGAAAATGCTTTCAGCAATAACTGCGTCTAGTCTCTAGTGGTTATCTTCCACCAAAGGGTCTATCATTTTCATTGCACAAAGTATGTTGATAACTCATTTGTTGATAACACATGTATCTTTTTACTTCCGAGAAATTTCTAATATTAGAAATCGGAAGTATTGTGTTCGTTTTTGTAAAAAAAAATATTTTTTTGCTCCGATTTCAATCTGGACGTTTCATAACCTCCTGAGCAAATTTGGTTTTGTGTCCGTCTGTCGGTCTGTCTGTTAAAACGATTCCTTGTAACGCGCAAATCTCGGAAACTACTCGACCGATTTTGATGAAATTTTGTAAACATTTAGGAGACATTCTGTAGATGGTCCCATTTTAAATTCATCGAATTCGTACTAGCGGCTCTGGGTGAAAGAGACCATGCGCCTGACCACTAACTTTTTACTTAAATGCTTATATCTTGTGAACGGTACACCCGATTTTGATAAAATTTTGTATGTATATGCATATTATTATTTTACATAGGTTGTTTGTATTTTCTTATAAATTAATTATAATTTGAGTCTGATATTTAAGAAAATCCGAAATTTTGGACAATAAAGTCAAAAAATAAGAACCACGACTTGCCGATACAGAATTTTTTGTAGAATTTAGAATGTAGAAAAAAAGGTTTTCTACCATATAAAACAAATTTGAAGAAAATCGGTTCAGCCATTTCGGAGATACAAGTAATTTAGTATAAAAACTCAAAATTCGCACGTGTACACAATGTGAAACAATCACGAGGAAGTATTGTGTCCATAATTGGCAGTGTTTTTACTTCCGAGAAATTTCTAATATTAGAAATCGGAAGTATTGTGTTCGTTTTTGTAAAAAAAAATATTTTTTTGCTCCGATTTCAATTTTTTTCATATTTCTGGACGTTTCATAACCTACTGAGTAAATTTCGTTTTGTGTCCGTCTGTCGGTCTGTCTGTCGGTCTGTTAAAATGATTCCTTGTAACGCGCAAATCTCGGAAACTACTCGACCGATTTTGATGAAATTTTGCACACATCTAGGAGACATTCTGTAGATGGTCCCATTTTAAATTCATCGAATGCATACCAGCGGTTCTGGGTGAAAGAGACCATGCGCCTGACCACTAACTTTTTACTTAAACGCTTATATCTCGTGAACGGTACACCCGATTTCGATGAAATTTTGTAAGAATATGCATATTATTGTTTTACATATGTAATTTATATTTTTTATAAATTAATTATAATTTGACTCTGATATTTAAGAAAATCCGAAATTTTGGACAAAAAAGTAAAAAAATAAGGACCACGACTTGCCGATACAGAATTTTTTGTGGAATTTAGAATGTAGAAAAAACAATATTCTACCATATAAAACAAATTTGAAGAAAATCGGTTGAGCCGTTTTGGAAATACAAGTAATTTTGTATAAAATCTCAAAATTGGCACGTGTTTACAATGTGAAGCAATCACGAGGAAGTATTGAGTCCATAATTGGCAGTGTTTTTTTTTAATTAATCTTATTTTATGTTTTTAAAGAAATAATTGTATTTTTCCAGGTGATATCAGAGGTTCGTATTTTTATACTAAGAGCACATCTCGAATCAATGTTCTACTGCTATCTATTTACCTAAGGTAGTATAATGTAGTATATTCTGTTCGATATCGTAACCTAGAAATTGAGAGCGTAATGAAAAAAAAAAAAAATACTACGAAAGTTCGTGTCGGGTACAATAAGAAATGTAAAAATACGAGGTAGAGATTACTACAGAAAACGTGCGAGGTAACGTAAGATGAATTCGAAGAAAAGGTAGACAGAAAAACTCTTGAACAATGAACAAGTACTTAGACTGTACAGAAAAGAGACGAAGGGCAGAATGAGATAGAGAGAGAGGGGGAAGTTAAAGTTGGTGGGGGGTGTAGAGGGCCAAAGTTTTGGTGACAAAATTAAAGGAGATTTTAAATGCGATTAAAATTCACGAGAAAAAACCCATGCCTTTTTTTATGAACGCCGTGAAACTTTGTAGGTATACAATGTGTAATGAAATACTCGATATGTACGTATTTGCTGTTTGATTTCAAGGGGTTCAAGGCGCGTCTTTTACATTTACTTTAGGTAGTTAAACCTAAATAATTATTAATATCTATTTATTGTTACATAGTATCATTTATTGTTACATAGTACAGTGGAACCTGTATGTATACAAGAGAACTTTTCTGACTCGAATTTGTGATATCTTTTTTTTTTCACGAATGGTCTTGACATAGTGATGTGAATAACCTGTCAGAAAAAGGAAAGAAACGATTAAAAATGAAGGTACAAATAAAATATTTTATTGTGAGGTTATTTATGTTCATCCTAATTTTCTATTGAATTAACCCCTCGCTCGCATCAATTCTTGATACAAAAAATACTACAGGCCATCCAAAGGGGCAATAGCTCGAGCATCAGAGGCACGCTTCCTCTCGGTAGTGAGCTCTAAAAAGTTTTTTACCTTTGGAATATAATATATATACCTGTATATCTCCCTTGCCTTTATCCCATATATTAGCTTATGATGCTTTTGGGGTCGGCATTGTTCAACCTCATGGTTGAGGTTGGTAGGGTTGAGCACGTTTTTTTATGGCTGGATGCCCTTCCTAACGCCAACGATTCTATTTGGTTTTAACGTCCTGATCTGGACGGGAAGTTACCCTCCATTCGCTGGGAATCGTACTAGCTATCCACATTAACCTCACCTAGCCTGGGTAGGGCTGGAAATGCCAGCCTCACGTGTTTGGAGGGAACAGAATTTTCTTCGAAAAGTCTGCTCCAACCGGGGATCGAACTCGGGATCTCTGGACTGCGAGCAGTAATCACAACCATTACGCCACGGAGGCTGATTTCCTTTGAAATATAATACAAAAAATATTTTTCTTCTACCCTAAACCTTTTCCTCATTGTCAACAGATGAGCAAGGAAGACATCGAGTACGTCTATCCGATTCCCGAGGAGCGATACAATGACGTCATCGAACATCTGAGGTTCAACTTCTTCGCCGACGAGCCTTTGAACCAGTGCGTGGGTCTGTGCGAGACAGGGCGGGGCCACTCTGAGCTGGAGCTGCACAGTATTCTGACCCTGCAGGACAATCTATCCGTCATGGCCGTCAGCCGGAGTGGCCAGGTAAACTAAAAGTCAGTCGGTCATAGAGAAATGTATTTTTTTTTTCTTCTTTGAAATGTACAGATAGTCCCCCATAGTTTATAGTCCCCCAGTCTGACTGTGGGACTATAAATAGGGAGTAGACCAGCATTGGCTTGGTTCTGGGGGCCCTTGTCAATTTCCTACACCACTGATAACTTATCATGCGGTAGCCTTTTTCCATACATATGAAGCGGGCCTCTGGATCACTTCTTTACTGTTCGACTGTGGTCTATCATGTTCTGTGTACCTACATTCAGTTAACACCACTAAACTTCTTCAGAGGCAAGGACTCTGAATGTTACAGACCTCTCTTTAAATAAATATTCATTAAGAAAAAAAAACTTCTTCGACTCATCCCTCCACATTTAGTGGTTATATCTGTTTTTTTACCTGCAACTGCCTGCAAGTTACAAAAGTTGTTCAGTATTGCGATTGATCATTGAAGTGAGAACGAAATTGAGCTTTAAGCATTCAGACTCCTTTATCGGTTATTATTAACTAATGATGTGTGTGAGACATAATCATATGATGTGTTCGTAATCCGAACTTCAAAAAATGATAAAGATCCAATCAACTATTCAACTAGTTTGTGTGGCATGTTGTTTTGTTGATAATTGAATCATGAAAGCTTTTGTAGTACCTACCTCAAATGTGAATGTGAGAAGTTTAAACTTTGAACAATAAATCGAGTACTGTGTAAAACCCCTTCAATAAAATAATTTCAGTTCTTTTTGAAATTTTGTCCCGTTTTGAGTATGTACGGGCAAATAGCTCGTTCTCAATATGAAAATAATTAACACTATCCTGGATGTTCGATTCCTAGATATACTCACCATTCTTCAGGTTGTGGCAGTTCCAAGGTTCCATTCAAAAATGATGATGTTGTAAACCATCAAAAATACACCACAACAATCTTCCTCCAAACGTTCTGGCATCCATTGATCAAGTCTAGACTAAACTCACAAACTACTATTAACTCACAAACCGTTGCACCAGCCTCCGTGGTGCAACGGTTGTGTCCGTAGTCCAGAGATTCTGAGTTCGATTCCCGGTTGGGAGCCGAATTTTCCAAGAGATGATTCTGTTTCCTCCGAACACTTGAGGCTAGAATAGACAGCCCGACCCAGGCTGGGTGAGATTAATGTGGGTAGCTAGCACGCTTCCTAGCCAATAGAGGATAAAACCCCTGTCCTTACTACCCATCTCAAATCAGGACGTTAAAACCTAATAGAATCAACTGGTCATGGTCACAATAGATCTAACTAGGTCGCAGTGTTAGTTCCTGAATCTCCAACAAATATCAGTGGATGAGCCATAGTAACAGAGAAGAAAATTCAGTTGATTTTTTTTTTTTTTTTTTTGTAAAAAGGCAATTTGTTGGCGAAATGAATAAATGAATGAATATGTTTGTATAAATCTATTATACTGTACATTATCACAATACAAATATTCGTATCTGAAATTGCTTGTCTAGCGCAAAAGCAGACAAGTGTTGATGTGTTATTCAAAAATAAAATAATAAAAAATAGCTTACGCTTTGAAATTGGACCCTACCACGCTCGAGTTACCCAGCTTCAGGTGGCGTGTTGCTGCCATGAGTCATGCTGATAGCCATACATTCCTCTCAAATATAGCTGACTGATGGAACTTGCGTCTCAAATGTCATCCACTGATTACTACCAGCTCATAGCCCAGTCAATACAGTTTTTTTTTTTTTTAAAGATGAGTGTTTCACAGCCTTTTCTTATTTCGTAGCCATGAAACAGGAGCTACTGTAGACGCTTGTGGTCTGTGTTGTAGCCTGCCCATCCCCTAGTATGCCTACCCATCCCGTAGTATGTCTGCCGGGTTTACACGTTAACCCGGCATGTGGATTATACATGTTCGCAAATTTCTTGAAAATTAATTACCTCGGCCAAACCAAGTCTTTGGTCCACTTTCTATTGAAAGCACCCCAGCCACTTCCTTGGTAAACAATTGCTCCGAGAAATTCCTACCATCTATACTCTAAATGTTTAAATAGCACAGTTAAATACGATGTAACGAGAGTAAAACTTTCCCCAATATTTCTCCCATAGTGATCAGCCTATTTGCCTATTAGCTCGCGACAAAATATATTTCACCCTAGAAATCCGAGATCTTTTCGTAGACCTGGTAGTTCTGCGCAGGCCAAGTTCTATGCAGACATATTGACTTTAATAGTTCATTGAGAAATGTGAGATTACCTACAGTACCTAATATGGGCATTAATATTGCTGTATTGATTTAAATCTAGTGCATAATTAACCTGCCATTATTCAGTCATAATTACGTCATTGCGGTTTTCTCTACGTCCTGAAATATCCTGTCTACTTTTTTTAAAATATTAACTTTTTGTCTAAAGTTGTCTATATGTGAAAAGTTTATACTTGAATTTTTATTCCATATGTTCTTTTTAACATACACATTTTAAACTTTCTTTACTAGTAAATTTCATCTTTAATAGTGTCTTCTTAATTTCCGAAATGTTCAATGCCCTTGTGCAAGCTGGTATTCAAATCATTCTCAATTCCGAAGGTTCGCGTAGAAAATACGCATACCCTTCTCGACAGGAACGTAATTGGAATTATAAAACCACGCGCTATCAAGTTTTGAACAAAGCTTACAAAAATTGCAAAAATCCTCAATGTCCCAAGTTTCACTGCACCCGTAGCAGGTGTTACTACTGTGGCTACCAATCTCTTTAGTAACTGAAAATCGCTAGTACCCTGTTAGATTTAAGGATTGTGTATATATTGTTTTTTCATAGGTAAGTTTTTCATGCCTAGGGTTTTTGTCCATCAAATGTCCTGACATAACATCGTGATAAATATCCAGGACGATGGTTTTACCCTACTCTCTCAAACAGGCTGTCAACATTAAACTCGCCCAACCTGCGTAGGGGTAACAAGGCTCGAAGCACCGAAATATCTGGTAGAAAGACTTGTGAACAAAAAATAAAAATCCGACCCTTCATCTGGCATGAATACGAGCAATTACGTATTTTTTTAAAGCTCTTTTTCTAAAATACTTTGGAAAGAGATTAAATAGGTGAAAAGAGTTTTCAGTAGTTTTACACAAATAAATTATGTTTTCTCTTTTGCATGAAGGCAAAATGCCATTAAAATATGAACCAACCTCAGTTGCTCGATCGATAAGGCGGCGAATTTGTATTTTGGAGATGGGTGGTTCAAGTCCCAAGTTCAGCAAAAATTTGTTTGAGCAAGTTTGAGTAATTATTGTGAATCACGATTTTGATTTACACAACTATAATTAAAAAAAATATTTGTAAAAACATGAAACATCAACACTGTTATTATATGTCTCCCTTGTCTTTATCCCATACTAGCTAAATTTGCTTCTTGGTCTGCTCTTCCTTCTGGGGTTGGCCTTAACACTGTTATTATTACAAAAATAAAGTAGAATACTATATACTACATATCAGTTTGGCTGGGGGACTATAAACAGGGAGTAGACCAGCATTAGTTTGGTTCTGGGGGCCCTTGTCAATTATAAGCCTCCTTGTAAAGACAGTGGTAGAAGTGCTGAGTCATTCCTCCACTGTCTGGCTACCATCGTTCACGATGACGCCACCCTATGTTAATACGAGACTTCTTATATGAATCCTAGTCTCATATTATGAATATACAGGGTGGGGCAAAAGTCTGGAAACCCCTGAATAACTTTCGAATGGCTTCTTCGGTAAAATTAAAATTTTGTACGGTAAACCGCGCTAATAAGACCTTCTTTTAGAGTGGGGTCGATTTTTGTTACCGGCCCCCATGTCGGGGCCAGGGGGGGCAACTTCATTTTTTTAAATACGAACCCCCACCTTGTGATACATTTTTGAAAAGGTCTTTAAATAAGAAATACATTGGTGCAAATTTATTTTTTTAATATTAACTGTTTGAAAATGGCGTCCAACTTTGTGAATGCAGTAAAGTCTGGAAACCCCTGAATATCTTTCGAAAGGGCTTTCTCAGTAAATTTAAAATTGTGTACGGTAATCCTTGGTAATTAGACCTTTTATTAGAATGGGACCAATTTTTTTTTACCGGCCCCCATGTCGGGGCCAGGGAGGCCAACTTCATTTTTTTTTATACGAAACCCCAACTTGCGATACATTTTTGGAAAGGTCTAATTACCCCGACTTACCGTGTACAATTTTAAATTTACTGAGAAAGCCCTTTCAAAAGATATTCAGGGGTTTCCAGACTTTACTGCATACACAAAGTTGGACGCCATTTGCAAACAGTTAATATTAAAAAAATAAAATTTGCACCAATGTATTTCTTATTTAAAGAACTTTCCAAAAATGTATCGCAAGGTGGGGGTTCGTATTTAAAAAAATGAAGTTGACCCCCCTGGCCCCGACATGGGGGCCGGTAACAAAAATCGACTCCACTCTAAAAGAAGGTCTTGTTAGCCCGGTTTACCTTACAAAATTCTAATTTTACCGAAGAAGCCATTCGAAAGTTATTCAGGGGTTTCCAGACTTTTGCCCCACCCTGTATAATTGTTACATATTCGATTTTAAACTAGTTGAATTGATAATAATAATAATTATGAAAATAATATTCTTGAGAGGGGAAGGTAACCGCCAGGCGAGGTTAATGCTAGAGGACGCCACCCTATGATGATGATGATGATGATGATGATGTCTACAAAAAAAGTTATCATATTTGTGTTAATCACTTTCGTGATGTCACAACTACTCTAACTCGCTTTACTAAATCTACGCTGAAACCGGGACTTGAACCACCGACCTCCAGGTTACAAGTCCGCCGCCTTATCGATCAAGCTACTGAGGTCGGCTGATGATGTCTACATATCACACTTTAGTAGTGAGAACATTTTAATGACAGTGCCTTTTTCTCTTCCCAGGTAGTAGGCGTAGCTCTGAACGGAATTCAGCACGAGGGCGATGTGGACGAAGCCATGAAGAAACTTGAAACCCTCACCGACAAGAAGTTCAAACAGATCTTCTCCATGCTGTACGAACTCAACCAGTCCTTGAACTTGTTCAAACGCTATGACGTCACGTCGGTGTTCGAGTGTCGGATCCTGTCGGTAGACAACAGCTACAGGGGGCGTGGTCTAGCCAACGAGCTGTTCAAGCTCAGTCTGGACGTGGCGTCCAAAGCAGGATTTAAGGTGAGACCCCTTTCTCAACATTCAAGACACAAACTGACCTCAGTAGATCAATCGATAAGTTATATAAGGTTAAAAAAAGTTATCATATTTGTGTTTAAAAAAAAAAAAAATGGAAGAAATACAAAGTAATACAACATATGTTATTAACATTTTTACCTTTAGCACCTTAGCTCCTGCGAATGGGGTTGGACCCCATAAATTCGTAAAAATAAAAATAAATAAATAAAAAATCCCAATTACTCAAACTAGCTTTACTTAATCTTTTCTGAACTTGGGACTCGAACCACCGACCTCCTGTTACGAGTTCACCGCCCTATCGACCGAACTGCTGATGTCGGTAAGATCATTGGATAAAGCATCGGAATCGTAACTTGGAGGTCGGTGGTGCGAGTCCCAAGCATCAGGGCCTCATTTGAAAAAGCACTGACTCTGAAAATCTCCCTTTCATCCGTCAAATTTTGTTCAAATATTCCAAGGAAAACAGATGGGGAGAAAGAGAGAGTGGGTGACAATGGGGCATATTTAGGCATATTATTATTATGGGTTTGATTTGATGGCAGAAATTGCCTCAGGCAATAATCACACCCATTGCCAATAAAGTCATTATTTTTATGGTATGCAAGACAAACATTCGATTAGGTTTCAAAGCTTTGAAAATTAATAAATTACTCTTACTAGAATGAAGTAAGGTAAGAGAAAATATCAACAAGGTGCAACATTTGTAATAGAACTTATGGCAGGACACGTATTATGCTTCCTCAGCTTATTTATATTAATCACCTCCACCCTTTTCCATTATTTCGAGTCATAAGGAGAAATTTTCAGACATTTGGCTAGATTTGAACTGATCAATTCGCACCCTAGCTGGATTTTTAGACGAGCACTCGGGCTTGCATCTCTCAACCACCATGGGTTAGGTGAATGGAAGTCTTATATGGGCTGTGCAGAAAATTTTACCAACTTTATTTTTAAGAAAACAACATAACGGCCATCTTACAAATAAAATATTTCTTCCAATTTTTCAGAGGTTGGAAGAAAAATAGTTACTATTCGTAGAATCATGGATACTGGGTCTCTAATTTCTAATCACCGTCTGTGGGTGCCTTAATCATAATCATGTTTGATGAATTTTTATCCTATAATGACTGGCTAAGTATTTTCCTTTGTTTCCAATATATTGTATAGTTTGAATAATTTATTTCCTAGCAAAAACCTGCGATTTCGATTGTTTCCAATATTTTCATAGCGAGAAGAATAATGAACACAATTATGTTCTCAAGTAATTACCACTACCAATCATAAATTAGACAGTGTTAGGGTCTTGTTACAAAGAACTTGATGTGTGATCTTGACTTTTGACCCTTTAATTAGGGATGAATTATGATACGTTGGTGCTATGGTGTTGCGTTATGACCGACAATCAATAGAGCGTAGGTTCAGTCCCCGAATGAATCTTGGTATTGTCCTTGTTGATTTAGTACTACATAAGTTTCATATTAGTCAGTTGATTAAACTAAACCTTTTCTATAATCAACGGAGACCACAGTGTAGAATACACCAGTTCTTGACGCAACACTGCAGTTAACTAATATCGAGCATGGAGAGAATATGGATCGGTGTCCGCTGGGGCACATAGCCATTTGTAGTCAGAAATGTTTCTGCTGATATTTTGACACCATTCAATCTGGGTGAGATTAATGTGAGAAGCTGAGACATTTACAAATGAAAAAAGGGTCAAACTATGACCTGGTAAGTAAGGAAGCCTGAGCTAATCAAGTACCTACCTATAATAGGACTAATGACCTATCATAGGTAGTACTAATAAGTAGCATTATAATTTTCAGAAGTTTTTCGTAGGAGTCACAATGTTTTTTGCTATCTGTATCTTAAACTGTACAGTGTACATGACAGAGAGAATTTTCAAAGAACTTTAGGATAAAAATATTTTTTATAACATAATTTAATACAACTTTTTTGTAAAACGAACTCATTTCATTTTGGCGTGAATAAAAAAGGGTAATTACCTATGAAGCCCCTTCAAATTGCATACGCAAAAATACCAAAAATTGAGTCCCCACATTTCTCGATGTAAGATCGATGTGGAAACTCAAGATATTTTTTTTTTTTTAAATAAAACTTTCAGAGATTGGTTTACTCACTAAAATGCAATTTTTTTACCTATCAGGCATTAGAAATTCCTTAATATAATAATAATAAAAAAATCTTTCACACATATCGAATGAGAAGATCCACAATATCTGACGCACGATTAGCTCAGTGGTAAGGTTCTCGCATCCCATGCTGAAGGTCTCGGGTTCAAACCTCCCTAGTCGACAAAAAATTGTATTCAAAGTTTGGTTACAGTAAAGTAATTTTAAGGAATAACTTCCTGTGCGCTCGTGTTGCCCCAGCACCAAAATGGGAAGTATTGAGTCACTTCTCACCCATCAGAGGGGAGGCATACTACGGGATTGGCAAGTTACAATACAGCTAACAAGCATCTACAGTAGCTCCTGTTTCATTGCTACGAAATAAAAAAGGCTGTGAAACTCTCATCTTGAAAAAAAATATCCCAGGTATACCCAAGTTCTTTGATTCAGGAGGGCTATGTTTCTTGTCAATGACTTTGAGCACTAACTTCTGTTGCAGCGTGCAGGAATAATTGGCCAAACGATTCGATTTGCAATTCTGAAATGATTTGATATGCAGACTCTTAGGAGATGTTTCTTTCAATAATGTAATATTAGAATCTGTACTATGGTAGGAATCATTATTATTTGAATGAATGACCGTAGCAATTACAAGATTACATTATAATGCCTATTAGGTACACTTCTATAGAAGTACCTACCTGTTGGTACTTTTAGTTTAGTCATCATAAAGTTAATCATTCAGTTTTAAACTAGACAAAAGATTTTTTTTTTTTTTTTTTTTTTTTTCCTCTTCTCTCTTCCCCAAAAGTTTATCTAATGAGGTAATATTGGGTGAAATTGAAACTATTTCCATATTCCATGTTTAAACTTCTCACTTTTACATTTGAAGTAGGCCCTTCACAAGCTGTAATGGTTTCCTCTTAAGTCAAAGGTTTGGGAAACATTACTTCTATTCTAATTTTTCTTCAATAAGAAATATGAGCTATTTTTTTGAAGTCCGAATTCGGACACATTCTCCTAACGGGCTTATGGGCCATAATCATAGAAAAAAGAGTCGCCACACGACTTACCTTCTCATTCGTAATAAAGTCACCACTGTTGCTAAAAATAATATCAAATCCGTACTCAGTCGCTTTCAAAATAATTGGATTTGAAATGTCAGAAAAACCCCCATTTAACATTATTAACAATAGATTAATAGAAAAGGTGGTTCAAGCGGGACCCCCGAAAATAACAGTAAATTTTTCCTCGCTTTGCTTAACTTTAATCCTGTTTCATAACGTGACCCTAAGTTTTACCTCGGCAGTATAAACAACGTAATACGTCTTCTAGTCTATTATTATAGTATGCTTTTTTAAGACAAAATATATACAGTAAAATTATAAATAGATTGAACAAAGAAACAAGAACAAAAAAGAGAATGAAGCTAATGTCCTCCTACCTAAAGGGCAGGGTTATTGCCTGTGGCAATCTCTTCCACCCAAACCTTATTGTGTCCTATTATGTCTTACTGTATTGTTTTAAAACATTATATAACCGACCTCAGTAGCTCAATCGATAAGGCGGCGGACTTGTAACATGGAGGTCGGTGGTTCGAGTCCCAAGTTAAGCATAAATTTAGTAAGGTGAGTTTGATTAATTGTGACATCACATCGTGATTAACACAAAAATATGATAACTTTTTAAAACATTATATAAATTAGATAGATAGATAGAAAAAATATTTGTATTTATTGTATAATAGTTACAAAGTTATATAAATTATTTTTTATAATACCTTTTTTCATGATTCCAGGTGTTCAAAGTAGACGCCACTGGCGTGTTCTCTCAACGCATCTCCACGAAGCTTGGGTTGGAAACTCTCGTCGAGTTGGAATATCGAAACCACCTCGACCCCGCCACTGGTCAACCCCTGTTCTCCCCTCCACCCCCTCATACATCACTGAAAGTCATGGTCAAGATTCTGCAGTAAAGAAGACGCGGGTTCGTGTCGCGTGGATCTCCGTAAATGTACCTTCCGAGAAGGAACCGTTCAAGTTTTGAAACTTGCGTTGAACTATCTTATCCTGAACAGTGCAACAGTACTTGATGGAAGTGAGGTGAATTTTATTTGTTTACCATATAAATGAAATACTTATTATTATCCTATATAGGTTTCTTTACGTCATAGCTTTATTATAGCGTGTAGATTTAAGAAGTGTGGAAAAGAACCCCAGTTGCATGGAAACGCCACATAGCGCGACACCATAGCAGAAAAGTAGAATATTTCTCGCGGTCTATTTATATTTATGTTTACATTTGATACGGGTGAGGGACGAGGAGAGAAACAAGAACAAAAAAGATACTTCCACACTTCTTAAATCTGCATGCTATGGCTTTATTGTAAAAACAGGCTCTTTGGAATAGGCTCTCTCTAAGAATTCACCCTACTACGAACAAAAATTCTTTTCTTTGAAGTACAAAGTATTAGGTTCTCTGAAACTGGTCAACATTCTACGACCAAATAAGCTTGATTTTAGAATAACTTGGCGAATATAAAAATGTAATTTTCCCTATTCTAAAGAATAGGTAATATATGGTATTGCTAATACTTAGGGCCGTGTTATGAAACAGGATTAATAAATCCAAGCCGACCCTTAGATTTTATCAGACGACTGTCGGTAAGCTGTTCGGTATTAAATAAAAAAGATTTTCCTCAATCCCACAGAGGTAAATGCTACTCGAATTTGTGCAGCAAATGTAGAAATCTTTGTATAAATCTGTGGGGCTGTTTGTTTACATGTCTGTGAGTTTTATGAAAATGTGAAAATAGGGAACAGAATTTTCTATGTGAAAATCTGCTCCAACCGGGAATCAAACTCAGGATCTCTGGACTACTGCCCGTAGGGGCAGTAGTCACAACTGTTCGCCATGGGGGCTGACTGCAGCTTTGTTACGCCCCAGAGGTAATATACAGCTACAAAGCCGGACTTAGATATCACCTCTACATTTTTTGTCAAGGTGAAATTAAAGAGGTAGTGTCCACTAAGATTAACAAATTCTGTTTCATAATTTGGCCCTAAATACATGTAAGGATAGTAATCTTCAGAAGGGAAGAGGTAGAGGTAATATAGTCTGTTTACAAAAATGAGCTAAATGGGCATACAGTAATCATACGACTACACTCTTTTAACTATTTTGTAAGCAAATTATCTTGCCTCCTCTTTTGAAAATTACAAATCCTACTATTTTAACAAGCGCTCTCGCAAAATTTTACCTCAAGCCTCCATTTCTTATATTGTAAATTTTGTAGTTTGTACAACAGTAAATGTTTTCAGAAACTAGTGACATACTACAGAAACTAGTGACAAATGAACGTGACAGAATCTTTGGGTATCTTTTGGCCGTCCACATTGCAGTTCCAAACTATACTTGGCAAATGAAGTATTTTGGACACATAATACTCACTAGAATTACCTATTTCACTTTTTTTTAAATCTGTGATAGACACCGATTTCTCTATCGGTACATTGACAATAAGGCTGACATTTATGAACATTCCTTGAGTGTAATTTATTACCATCGACTTAAAATGAGCGAATAGTGAATAGTTATTTCAAATCCCCCACCGAAAAGACATTTATTTTCAAGTCCTTTTTATTCTTGTCAATAATTCACTCGAACATCCTAAAAGATTAGAAATGTGGTACACAGTCACACTAAGGGAATGTTTACTATGTAGAGCCCAAAAGAAGTAGTTCTGTATGTAAAGCCCAAAAATAGTAAGTCTGTGTAATTTGTAGAAGCTCTTTATAAGAACCCTGCCATTCTGTTCATGAGTGGGGGGTGTCGTGCAAAAGTTACAGTAGGACGTTATCGTTACGTTTTTTCAAATGTCAGCCAATATTATAAAATGATTTAATCCTAATGCATATATGACATCATCATTGTCTGTAAGTAACTCATTTTTAGACTTGTTCGAAATGCACCCTAAAGAGTACACATGTTTTTATTTAGAGATGTTAGATAGCTCACAGATTTTTGTTATACCTACAACTGTTTTGACAATGTTGTTTTGCATTTTCCAAATAATTTTTAGTGTACAATAATTTGGTTAACCAGATGAAGATGTTCTATCATTATGTTACTATCATTATTTGAATTTAAAGTTCTATCAATGTTAATTGTGTTTTAAATTAGGTATTTTACATAGAGTTAAGAACCAAGACGTATTTCAGGTGATTCAAAATTCGATGTTAATCCTTAAATGCCATATTCTTAGAAACACTAATGGTAACTCAGTTATACTGTGTTCAGTTACAAAAAGAAAAATAATCTCGATACCCTCGTGTGTTCTTGGCCATTAAACCTAATCAAATGATTTCCAGTCTTTTCTTGCATGTAAAACATTTTCCAAGAGTAGACAGTAAACCCTTCAAAATTAGTACTTGCGTTTCAGTACAGAAAAAGTTGTTTCAAGCCATTTTTTTTTTAAAATAATGATTATTCTTTTGTACTTGCACAGTCAATAGATCCAAAAAGAAATAGTTTCCTAGAGAACTTTTGTTTACAAAGCGCTCCTTATAGGATTTCAAAAGTACATCTAATTTTGAGTCTTCTAGCAAAAGGCTGCACCAAAGAAATTTTAAACTTAATTTTTATAAAAGCTTTTCTTTTCATGTCAACCCATTGACGTAGCTATAAATCAGTTCTTGTAAGTCCACTAAATTTAGCTGAATATTAACATAAGAAGTTATTTGATACATGGTATTGGTTTACATTGTGATATAGTACACTCTTCACAGCATTTACACTATGAAATAATCTCCCTCCATGCATAGAAACTCCCTAAAATACAATAGGACTACTTTGTTACTACCCGTTAAGGAAATATCCCAGCACAAGGTTTTATATTAAATATTCTACGGATAGATTTTGTTATCAAAATTCGAAATTTGCCAATGAAAAACTTTAATTTCTAATCATGAAGAGCATCATTGAGTTCGAAATCTCTTTGGTACTGACCATTTGTGCTCTTGGGAATCATCTGAACTTAATAATTCCCTAGTTATTTTTAATCATTGAGACCATTTTTATTTTACTCTATAGCTAAGTTACCCAATACATAATTATTATGTTTTATGTTGTTATCCGATAAGATCCGCTATTTTAAAAATAAAATAAAAGTTACGTTTATTCCAAATTATTTTCAAAACAAGCATTGTGCAATTTTGTGCATTTTCTCCTTTTTTTTTCTTTTGTACTGATCGAGAGACTAAAATTTATTTGTCGTGTGCCTTCTAATTCCGTGGGTTTATCTTGTCTAGTCTGACCCACAAAGAGTTTATGGAAGGTTAAATATGAAAGTTTGGCAGAACCCCCTCCCCCCGAAATTTCAAGAAACCCCTGAAAAAAGTATGCAATCCGCAAAATAATATAGTACATCAAGTCTAGTTACGCCACTGAAATTAGATACTCACATTTCTTGTAAATGAAAAAGATCAGTCATTATCTTGAGATCCTCATACAATACCAATCACTGAGGATTTTTAAAACATAATCACCCAAAGACTCACTTGAGGTCTTCTACTAAGTATAATCAAATTGTACTAAGCTTCATTTGAAGGTTCATTTCTTAATCAAGTCGGTCAATTTTGTCATTAAGAACATTTTTTTGGATATGAAACATGAAATCTAAAATTATACCCAATGACTCTGATGGTTTGTTTATTTAGGAACTGTAGATTATTAGGAACAATAGAATAAAATATTTTATTTACTTGTACACGTATCTAACATTACCAGAAGTCACTGGGTAAGTCCTATAATTGAACAAAAAACTAGTTTTTTGGCAACTCATAAAATCATCAACTAACCATCATATTCTATCTTGAGTAATGTAATGTCTTGTATTTTACTGTAGTGTCTAAGTATGCTATTGTTCTTGTATCACAGTTTTTAACTTGGAAGATGAATGATTAGCTGATGAAGCAAATTGTTCTTCCCAAAGAAGCTTTAGACTGAAAACATTTGTTTATATACCCCTGTTTAAGTGTATATCATTACACTAGCTTAATTCAAGCCGACTTTTTACTCTGTGTCGTATTTTAATGATTTTGTAGTGTGTTTTATTGTATTGGATTTATTTATAATTAGTAGAGTGTGTAAATGCAATCTGGTAGTTGTAGATTTTACCTTGTTTATTTTGTGGGCTAATACTATACAGTAATTTTTTCCAACAGTTTAAAAAGGCCTCATTTATAGAAGAGACAATTGATAAGGACAAAAGAGTGACTAGCATTAGTGAGGACATATACCGACTTAGGTATAAGGGACCATGGGAGTAATCAAGAATGTGTAGCTTCATGAGAATCTTTTCAAAACAACATGTGGATGTTGCTATGTAACGGTTTCTATCATGGTAGGAATGAAATTTATTTAATTTTCTTTTACACTTCATGTTATCGAAGATTTACACGAGTAGAATTAAACATTTGCAACAAAATAAATATGATGGAGTTCACTGAGGCTCTTCTGGATATTACGAGGAAAGCCATATTAGATAAAAGAGAGGAAGGCTTAGAGGCCAAAGAGAGACAGAAGAGAAAAAGGAAAAGTAAAAGATAGAGATAGAAAACATGAGAAATGGGAGAAAGATGGGAAAAAAAACCAGGTAAAGAGAAAATTTATCATAAAATAAAAACAAATTATTTTTCTTTTCTCAATCAACAATTGAGATTTTGTACAAACTCAGACATATTTTATTGATTTTTTCATCATTTGTACACAAACATGAACGACAGCTTTCATTGATTATTTCAAAATCAAAAAATTGACGAAATTTTGTACAGATTGAAGAGGGATCGGTTGTATTACAATGATTGTAATATACATTGATTTTAATTACATTAAAGTCAATTTTAATTAATTTCTCAAACAGAAAAATCAATTTAAATTGATTTTATATAGTAAAAATCAATTTTATGTACAGTGGTGTCAGGTGTTTTGACTAGCGGTTTTAAGCGGATTTGGGTTTTTTGACGACGGATCGAGCGGTTCTCAGAGCCTGGATCGGGGTGGGGTATGGGTAGGCGCCAGGGTATGGGGTTGGGGCGCCGATGGGGATGGGTCCGTTGGGGTTCTGGCCGGCTTCAGCGCGGGCCTGGGCGACTTGGTAGGCGACGGCGCGGAGGATAGCGGGGTGGATGCCTGGGCCGGATGGCTGGTAGCCGTTCTCGTCAGCGACGTAGCTGACTTCGATGTTGGCGCCTGAGGAAAAGAAAGCACAAATTTTAGATAAGTTTTTTTTTATTAATTTATTTATTTATTTAATAACAGAATAACATATACAAAGGTATTTTTCCTAGGCTAAAGCTTCTAATAATAATAATAATACTCTTATTATCTAATAATAATAATAATACTCTTCAGTGGAAGGTATTCACCTGGCGAGGTTAATATAAAAACATTTTCTACCACCTGACCCTCCTCTATTTAGATTTAGACCACAATATTTGAATTCATAAAAATGTTCTTAACTATAGTATAGTATAGTATAGTAGTGCTTTATTTAGACTGTCGGCTCGAGACAGGAAGTCCCATTACGCTAACTATAGAGTACTTTCACGTTTTTTTTTAAATACCCGAAGTAAGTTATAAGCACTCTTACCTATACCATGAAGCACCCCACACTCTGATTACAAGACCTCAACATTGAACCGCAGAAGTACCAAAAGAGAATAACCCGAGTTCAAACCTATCCGACGCAGAGTATTTTAACCTCAGTTATTTGAATTGATACCATGAGGTTAAATACTGGTACTAATGTACCTACTGAACAAAATAAATACTTTTGAGGTTAACTATTCATACTCCTGCATAACGAATACCTGAGTGTACATGAGACCAAGTCTTTCAATCCAGTTCTCAGTACGGCATCTTCCTTCTAATTGCGAATCATTAAGGATGCGGTTAAATAGGTATATATTATGATTCTTGCTAATGATGAATAATGAATATGTTGCTATAATCTATCCTGACAAATTTGAAGTTTCCGCTATTTTTGCACAAAAAAGAGCCAAATTAATTAAATAAGAATTATTGCTGTTTTGTTAGCATTATATTTTTGAATTACTCGTATAATGAAAAAATGTTTTTACTATCATTTTATTTTTGTTTATGTTTTAATGTTGGTTAAAAAAACCATGTCAGATTAACCGAGCTAATAGTCCTGAACAAAACTTTTTTTGTTCAGGGCTATTACTAACGTCATAGTTATTTTACTTAATTATTTTAAGACATGGCAAAAATCTTTCAAAGTCATCAATGGAGGTGTATGCTTACCAGGTTCGTGTTGTGGGATTTCCACCCATTAAAACCCCAGCTTCTTTGATAGTCTCTATCCATCTATCTGTTATTAGATTATAGTGGTGCATGTCAACTTCTATGTTCATAGAGACTACTTAAATTATTTAATAGTAAACCTTTATTTAGAAGTAGTTCTTATTTACTAAGTTTATGAAAAACAACTTTGTAAATTATTTTTAGAAACCGCAGTTGGAATAAAAATATGGTGGTATACGAAGAAACGTATTCCAGTCAAACCTGGATTCAAAAGAACTCAAGGGACCGTAATTTTTTCTCTTATATCCAGGTTTCTCTTATAAAGTGATTATTTTCCCTTATAGAGAGATAAATTTGAGTAAAAATTAAAAATGTGCACAGGTAAGCAAGTGGTTAACGCGCTAGTCTGGTAATCCAGGTGGCGTAGGGATCCGTTGGTTCGAATCCCACCCAGTGCACGAATTTTTCCTCATTAATTTGAGTTTGTGACCACATAATAATAAGACTCTGAAGGTTAGGTGGTAACAAATGCTTTGAGCATTAACCTCGCCTGGTGGTTACCTTCCACTAAAGAGTATTATTATTATTATTATTATAAAAATTGTTCTCTTCTATCAAGGTTTCTTTTGTATCTAGGTTTTACTGTGTAAAAATTTATCATCAGCATACCTTCGGGGCTGATGTAGGCGTAGTTTCCTTGGACTGGGGCAACGGGAGCTCCTGGGAATCGGACCTGTCCCTCCTCTCTACGGCTGGAACCGTCAGCGGATTGGTAACTGAAAGTCGTGTGGGAGAAGACAATAATTTAGCAACGATCTTTTTTCTAAGCTTTATTAGGAGGACAAAGTACAATGGTAACAGTATAAAATTAAGAAAAAAACAACAAACAAATGACAAAATAAATAAGTAAAAAAGAAAATAACAATAATGTCCTACCTAAAGGGCGGGGTTATTGCCTGTGGCAATCTCTTCCACCCAACCCTTTGAATGTCTTCAAATCTTTGAACTTTTGATGTCTTCAAATCACCAGCCTCCGTGGCGTAATGGTTGAGACTATTGAGCCCGTAGTCCTGAGATCCCGAGTTTTTTTTTTTTGGCATTGGTTGGCAAGGCCATTCCATACAGCCATGAGATCCAGAGTTCGATTTACGGTTGGAGCAGACTTATCGAAGAAAATTCTGTTCCCTCCAAACACGTGAGGCTTGCATTTCGGTCCTACCCAGGCTAGGTGAGTTTAATGGATAGCTGGTACGATTCCCAGCGAATGGAGGGTCAAACTCCCGTCCTGACTATGTCAAATCAGGACGTTAAAACCAAATAGAATCAACTGGTCACAATAGATCTAATTTAGATCGGTGTGATAATTGGTTTTTCTCTAATGGAACTACAACCAGTCTATAATAATAAATACTTCAAAACGAATTCTGTACTATTAAATACCTTATTACTTCCGAGAAATTTCTAATATTAGAAATCGGAAGTATTGTGTTCGTTTTTGTAAAAAAAAAATATTATTTGCTCCGATTTCAATTTTTTCATATTTCTGGACGTTTCATAACCTCCTTTGGTTTTGTGTCGGTCCGTCGGTCTGTTAAAAATATTTCTTGTAACGCGCAAATCTCAGAAACTACTCAACGGATTTTGATGAAATGTAAATTTTAAATTTACAATTGTCTCGTAATCCGGGGCGAACTTAATGCCTTAGGCATTCTCTGCCACTTAACATAATAGGTGGATCCCTTTTGAATTGAGTTGAAAAACAAATAATCATAATAATATCGCCTTATTTATAGTGCCCGACTAGGACTATTAAGTCTCATCATTCCAGCAGTAAGCCCAAGACGTATTATTATGTGGTAAAAATCCCAACTGGGAGGATAACTTGTCTTGTCCTGGCTGGGTTTCGAACCCGCGACCTCTGGAATCTTTGGATTCACAGAGTGCCGCCTTTACCACTCAGCTACCGGGACAGACTAAAGACCCGACTAAAGTACCCATAAATAAACAGAGAAGAGACTAGCCAACCCTTACAAGCCAGGCTATCTTGCAGTTTCCTAAGGGTTTAATGGCTTATTAAGAAAAGTCCAAGTCCTCATGATAGTTGATCGCACATAGAAATATGTGGTTCAGGACGAGCCAACTTTGAAATAAAGTTGGCTGGAGACCATCACTCACCCCTCCAGCTGTAGCCAAGCTGGCTACAACAACAACAACTGCGAATGGGGTTGGACCTCGTAAATTCGTAAAAAAAAATAAAGAAAAACCAAAGACCCGCTCACCCGAAGTTGTAGGAACCGTCTGGGTTCAGGTCGTAGTTCTGTTGGAGGATGGGCACGAACTGTCCTTGGTAGGCTCCTGGGTAGATAGGTCGGGGGCCAAATGGACTGATGGGGGCGGGTACGGTCACTTGAGCCAGAGCCACTCCAACCAAGCTCAGGACGGCAATACACACCTGGAAATGTTGAAAGAGTGAAATGGTTAAAATTTATAGATCTGAATTGTTTTGTATTTACAATTTTAATTCTTGCTAAGTAGGACACATGCTACCATGAGATCAACAGTTATGCGCATTTTGAGTTGCATGAAAGTACGTTCAAAACAAAATTTAGTGAAATGGTTAAAATTTATAGATCTCAAGAAGAACTTTGAACTTCTATTTATACACCATTCTTGGTTAGCAAATAAATACTTCCGATTTCTAATGTTAGAAATTTCTCGGAAGTAAAATCTAAATAATTTGAAGATTTTTTTTTTTTTTTTAATATGGAATTTAATTTATAATAATTAAGAATTTAGGTATAAATATAAAAAATTAAATTATTTTTAAGGGAAGTAATCAGTGTCTAAAAAAGAACCTTTATTTGAAAATTATTATGAACGTTGCCCATTTTACTAACTGTTATTTCTTATTCTTTCTCTAGAAGACGGATGGATAACTTTTCCAATTTAATATTATTTTAATATTCTTCACAAACTTTGTAAGGTCATTATTGTTTTGTATTTACAATTTCAATTCTTGCTAAGTAGGACACATGCTACCATGAGATCAACAGTTATGCGCATCTTGATTTGCATGAAAGTACATTCAAAACAAAATTTAAATTATTCGAAATCAAATCGTGAACGTATAAAATCATATTCGCAATGACGTGAGTGATGTGTTTGGCAAAATAATCTTTCAGAATAGATTCATAACTAAATACTGATTCATTTTAACCGAGATCATTGTAAGATTAATTCATTTCAGCCAAGTTCGTAGTAGGGATACTAAGACTGAAGTCTTCAAAGATTCTTTCAAAGGAGTATGAATATTTCGAGTTGACGTCCAAACTTCTAAACAGTCTAAATTCTATACTGATCTATGCTCTGTACCTAGTACAACAGCTTTGTTCTAACATGTTTTAGTTTTATAGAAATGAATAGACTAGTAGTATAGGTATCATGTATCACTAAGTTTCATCTAACTCGAAAATTTGGTTTCGCCAAGAGCTGAAAAAATCGTTTTAAAAATTTAATGTTTTTTTCGCAAAATATCTTTAGGTACCCTTGTTTTATTGGCCCAGCCCTTGGCACTTCTTTTAATGAGTGAGAAATCCTTTTAATAAAGGAAGTCTCTTCTCACTCATTAGAAGAAAGACTATGAGATGGGCAAGCTATTCCCAAGACATAGAACACTTGAGACTTTAAAATAGGCAATCGTTTCATGGCTATGAAATCGTTTCCTGCGCAAGTAAATACAAGAGACTTTTTGAGATGGTGCAGATTTTATTTTTTCTCTTCATTATTTATTTCATAGAAAGAAAATTAATCAGCTCCCAAGAGATTCTTTCTTTTTGTTGAGTTTTGGACCTTATTCTTGGCGATTTATATAAATTAAAAGAATGGACAGATTTGAGATAAGTGGCAAGAGAGATATGGAGCCTTCAGACGTATTCGAACTCACAACCTCTCGCCACAGAGCAGTTATCACACATCTACACGACAGAGGTTGACATTTGGTTGAACAAACAGACTATCAGCGATATCCTTCTAACCGACTAGGATTACTTGACAATTAACTTGACCATCGATACAAACGATAAGTGTATATAATTTTCCATTGTGATTTACTCTGAGGACCTACAATAATTCCTTTCATATGTAGTTAAGAGCAATTACTGTATGAGAGGTTAGCATAATTAGATAAATATTACTTTGATTAGATACATAATACATTCTTGAATAAGTATAATTCATATTTAGATATCAGTATAGTACGTAATTAGATTTGACCTTAGGCTATTGTGATTGTGTGAGGATGATAAGTAAAAGTTACATCTGTATAGACTCTTTAGATGTAACTTTTTACATCTAAACCATATAGATGTAACTAATAGGTTCGAGCACAATATTAATTGTACGAATTTTATTAGATATGAGTTGTAGAATGTTTAGTGTGTAAGTTATTGCTATTGTAATTTTTTTAGAAGTAATTAGGGTTTCAATGGTAGATGTGAATTAGCAGTAACGTTTTTTAAGTGTCATTTAAAGAGTTGCCTTATTGTTTGGTAGATGCCTACGGTATTATGTAAGGAGATGCTATGTTTCAAAGAAGCACAACCCTGTGAGAAGAAGAGAAGGTTCAGTAGATGATAAACTTTAAAGAAAATATTTACCAAGCTCCTATTACTTCTGAGAGGAATTCAAAGGTTACAACTTCTCACTTTTCTGTTTATACTGATATACTGATACTGACATAGCCTTTATGTCTGGCTTAAAAGCCATCTCTAAATATTTAGAAGAGATGGAAGTTAAACCAGATGACTGGATGAGAGCAGCTTATGGCTATTATCGGAAGGCTCAAGAAACTCAAGAGTTTCTTGCGTAGCTAAAGTCAATGAGAATTCCGCCACGCAATGAAATGAAATATATTTATATCTACAGAGGACGGCATTACTGTCGAAGGCAATCTCTACCATCCAATGGTTATAGTAAGGGCGAAATGAATAGACATTTTGTATTTCCTCTCAGGACTCGAGCCTTGAATTTGCGTGGATATTGTTTGAAATGGGGAAATGTAAGTACTGACTCAAACTTGCAAATCCTCAACTTTAACCATTAATTCGCCCCAAGTGTCATACAATCACAAATCAAAAGATTTACTAGCATGAAACTTGGTAAGACAGAATCTTTTGTTGAAATTTTTTTTGTGAGAATTTTCACATTCAAATTAGAACTCAACATAAAGATATGTTGAGAGTAAGAAAATTAAATTCGTCAGTACTCAACTTAAATCTGTTTTTTGAATTTTTATTTAATAAGAAATATCCATGTAACTCAGAGAAATAATGAATTATTTTTATTAAAGTTATCATATTTGTTTTGATCACAATCGTGATATCACATCTACTCAAACTCGCTTTACTAAATATTTGCTCAACTTAGGACTTGAACCGCTGACCTCCTAAAAAAGTCCGCCGCCTTATAGATCAAGCTACTGAGGTCGGTTTTTTATTTATTTTAAGTTTTAACTAACGGCCCTTTACAGAACATAGAGGCAAAAGAGATTTTTTTTTGTTTTTTTACATTTCTTTAATAGTAGAAGAAGTTTTTTTCTTGTTGTAAACTTCGTTAGAATAGGACAAAAACTGTCATTTTGTGCAACAATTTTAATGGAAATACACCAAAGTTTTCATTGTATCATGATTTGTTTCGTAATAGTGGGACCTTATATTCTTAGTCGACAGTATAAATCAGGCAATTCTAATTATAGTGAGAAAAAAATCCTAGTTACCAATTTTTTTTTTTAATCTCTTGTGTTTCCTCCAAATGATTGTTTTCCAAGAAAAAACTAGATTGACAGCTTTAGGGCGGAATTAATAGACGTTTTGTAATACCTCTGTGGCGCTAAGTCACAGAGGATTGCGATCTGTGTAAGATAGGGAAAACTGACGCTTAGAAATGACTAGAGTTATAGATTTGTCTATTAATTTCGCCCTTAATGTTTAATGAACATCTGCATGGTCTTTCTTTATTTTGATAAAAGAAAAGATAGTATAGCACCCTAGAAATATGCCATTTTAAAGAGGAAAAGAGTAAGTTTTCAGTTTATACAAAATGCTGTCATTGTTTGTCAATATTAATGGAAATTAAAATCTGAAATTCTAGTCACCAATTTAAAAAAAAAAAAATTGAAACATGGAATCGAGAATCTCCAGAGGGTCTACAAGTTTAGATCATTTAAAATATTTAAATGTATGGATTCTAAAAGAAACTTTGACATAGTGTGCTAAATTTTTAACCTTAAAAGGCTCAGTATTGAAAACTTTAATGGAAAATGGATTAACAAAAAGGATTTGAAGAAATGGATAAGCAAAGATTCAAATCCACTAATTTGGTTGCTTTCAAATCAATAAAATGTTTGGTATCTGATAGAACTACGGATAATCTTAATCGGCGGAAGCTTATTATCAAATTTTACACTCTAATCTTATAAAGAAGAAAGTATCCAAAAGCATGATACAGTAGTTGAATTTAAATCACTAAAATGAAAGTATTTCAAAAGGAACTTTTCTTATGTGTCACAGAATTTCCTTTCGGATAAATTTAAAAACAAATGCTGATTACAAAACTCTTAATCCTTATTGGGAGGTATTCCAGATGTGAAGGATCACTTTATTTTGTTGGATACAACTCTGGTGATCCAAATACATGCTTAAACATGTTCTAAAAGCGTTAAACGAAACAAAAAGCGCACACAAATCACAAGTCACTTACACTGCGAGACATCATTTTCGTAAAAAAGTTCGTTAAAACTTTTGTAAACTTTGAAAATCAACTAAAACTCGAGTGTGGTTCTGCTTGGATGCTGAGAGACAACTGATTAAGATTCACGGATGAGTCCCAATATATACCAGGCAGAATCACCCAGTGTTTACGGGGAAGGGGGTGGGTTTTGTTGGATCTAAAGTTTAAGATCAGCTAATTAAAATGTTGGTAATTTATTCTCGATTCAATGCCATGAAAAAGATCATGAGAGACGTATCCCACCTGATCTGAGGTATCATTTCTCAAGAAATTATGGAGCGATCGAATTATGAGTAATAAGATCCCATTCCTTGTGGCGCGGGCGGAGAGTGAGCTAAAAAAATGTCCGCGAAGATTTGGGTAGAAACTAATGACCAACTTAGGCCGGATCCCACTCTCTTGCACCATTTTGTCTTGAAATTTGAACGGAAATGTTTCAGCCAGGGCGACTCAATTTGATTTGATTCCAAAGAGGGAGTTGAGCATGAAACGTTGCGAGACAAAATGTTTCACTCGGTGGGATGCCGACCCTGTTAGTCCACAGATGAACAAAGGTCTCTTCTTTACTCTTTCATTGTGTGCTATCCTATGATTTGTACTTCCTGTCAGTCAAGTGGTTAACGCGCTAGTCTGTTAATCCAGGTAGCGTAGGGATCCGTTGGTTCGAATCCCACCCAGTGCATGAATTTTTCCTCAAGAATTTGAGTTTGTGACTTCATAATAATAAGACTGAGGGTTAAGTGGTTAACCCCGTCTGGTGGTTACCTTCCACTAAAGAGTTTTGTTATTATTATTACTTCCACTTTTTTTGGTGTTGTAATAAATAAGACTGTCGGCTACAAAAGCTCTTTATGGCTGCGAACTGAAATAGATGTTTTGTGGGATGCTCTTGTAACTCTAAAAGAGATCCGAGCCTTTAATGTAGCTTAAGATTCTTAGTAATTATTTCAGTAATTTTTTATGTGTTAGAATCAGCCTTGAGAAGTGTTTCAGTCGAGTATGAGAGGCTGCTCCACATTCACAGAAAATGTGTTTTGCTGTCTCTGGGGACTCTTTACAGAGACGGCCTTTTATGATTTTGAGAGCTGCCAATCTCTTTGGTCACAGTTTTTAAGTTTACAAGATCTCTCTGTTTTGAAGATTTTCAACAGCTTCTGCGAGATGTTCCTTCTTTTCTATGAATAATTGAATACGGCCCAATAAGTGTCCGAGGATCGGACTTCAAAAAATGTACTATGTAAATAATTCCACACTTGAAAAATATTGTAAAGAAATGCAACGCCAATAGATTCCGCTGTAGCTTTTGAAGGACCTACTTCAAATGTAAAAGTGAGAAGTTTAAACATGGAATAATAAAGCGAATACTATTTTAAAAAAAACCCGTCAGTAAAAGGGATTTTAGTTTATTTTTGCTTGTGAAATATTTACGAGCAAACAGCTCGTTCTGTCGTTGATGTTAAGCAAACATCCAGCGAGGTTAAGATTTGGATGGTCTATTTTCTAGTGATTATAGTTAGATTCGATTAAGTTTAAAGTAGGGTAAAATTAATGAACAATTATCGAGTTCTATACAGTTACATCTAGATAACATCACAAAACTTTTTCAAGTCTTCCCCACCTACTTAGTGGTCTGTATGTAGGCCTATGTCTGTCTTATTTCTCTCTGTAAGTTAGAACGAATAATTATTGCGATCGGCGACTGTTTTCGCCCAGAAATTGAGCTAAAAACAAAAACTATTCTGACCAATCAGACTCTCCAGAATAGGTAACCTACTGTCGAATTGCTCAGTTCTACAGTCATCAAACATTGATGTCTGAATCTGAGTCTCTGAGAGAAGTCTGTGTTATTAAGTGTCCGAAGATCGGACCCCAAAAAATCTAACATCATTTTGTATTCAAAAGACAGAAGTGGTTAGTTGTAACCCACTGGATGCATTGAGTAAATAAAATCGATTAAAGACTACGTACTACTTACTTGAAATATGAAAGTGAGAAGTTAAACATTGAATTATAAATGAATTGAGGACTCAAACCCAAAAGTGCGAGCAATATATTTCCTCTGTAGGATTAATCCCACAGAGGAAAATTGTTTTAAAATACCGAACAGCTGACCGACATCGACAGTCGGCTGATAAAATCTAAGGGCGGACTGGCGTGGTCGGTGGGAAAATGTTTTGGGGAGCTACCGACTAAAATGGGATTGATAGAGTCGCTCTTTCAGTATCTTAGTGCTGTCCCGGTAGCTCAGTGGTAAAGGCGGCACTCTGTGAATCCAGAGATTCCAGAGGTCGTGGTTCGAAACCGCCGGACATGACAAGTTATCCTCCATTTGGGATTTTTACACATATAATGTCTTGGCTTACTGCTGGATAATGGGACTTTAGTAGTCTTAATCGGCATATAATAAGGCGATATTATTATTATTACTTAAGAGGTAAGTTTGTTTACCTGCCATTCATATTATGTATTAAGGTTCTAAGAATGTGTGATAACTTTCATTTTATACGAGCTAGGACTCGAGAAAATTCTCTTTTTCTTTTTCGTCTGGGGGTGCTGCAGTTCCGCAGCTCCTTAGCACCAGCCGCGTCTGGGGTCGGCTTATATTTACTAATCCTGTTTCATAAGGGCCTGAGTTTATTAATTTTGTCCTTAACCCCAGGTGGTTCCATGGTCATCAGAGTTAGAAGACTTCGCAAAATTTCGCCAGTTCCCAAAACAGATCTTTTTTGCCATGTTCGTATTGTTTTGGCTCAGTCTCTTGGGCAAACATACACGGATTACTTTTTAGTCTCTCGGACTTAATGACCAATAAATGTTGTTGATTGGAAAGGTTGGGCCCTAATTTAGCTGATCGCTGGTCTCACATCTGCAGTGATCTTCACATCTCGCTTTAATATTCCTGCTCCTACGTTCTACAGGACATTTCATAATTTCTGTACGTAATTTCACAATTTCGGTTAAATAGAATCATTTCATCCTCTGTCGGCTAAGAATGGGTGGATCCAATTTTTTTCCCTCGAGACTTGGTTTGTTTATTAACTTGGTTTATTTATTAAAATGGCAATGTAATAAATTAAAATAAAGGATTCGCAAGTAATCAGCAGTTAAATTTGATTGCAACCTTCCAAATTTAAGCGGGTGTTTCGTTTAGAGGTTTCGCCCGTACAATGATAAGCTAATGGTTGGGTGGAAGTGGTATCCTCGAGATAATTTAATTTAATTGTTTATTTATGTCATGTTTTATTATACATAAATTACATAATAAAACTTATAGCTAGGGTTTCTAAAAATAACAATTATTTGAAAATATTACATTGAAACAAATACATAATAATGTAGTGCAAAAAGAAATGGGGAAAAAATGGTAATTAATTTTCAATTTCGATAAGATAATACCCAGCTATTGAGATAGGACATGATTCTATAGTATATGGTCTTGTTATTTTACTATTTTCCGACCTCAGTAGCTTGATCGGTAAGGCGGCGGACTTGTGACCTGGAGGTCGGTGGTTCAAGTCCTGGTTTCAGCGTAGATTAGTAAAGCGATTGTGAGTAGTGAGCGATAGAATCGTGAGAACTTTGTGGATACAAGTGATTCCGTAAAAATCTCAGATCTAGCGATAATCGAAAGTCGCGAGGAAGTATTGTGTCCATTTTTGGCAGTGTATTTTTCTACAGTTCTATAATCTACAAAGAACTTTCATTACTAAAAAAAAAATCAAGTTTTGCGATTTTGTAACCTCAGTAGCTGAGATATTAGCGTTGTGTATGTGTAGTTGTGTAGGTACTTTTGGGTTTAAGACCTCAATTTATTTATTATTCAATGTTTAACTTCTCACTTTCATATTTCAAGTAAGTAGTATATAGGCTCTAACGGAATTGATTGCATTAGACAATTACATATTCCAGTGGTCATAACCACTACCCGTTTTACATAGTTAAGTTATCAATTTTTTGGAGTCCGATCTTCGGACACACCATGTTATAATTATTTAAAGATATTGAGGACTGTGGAACTCAGTATATCGGCATTTCAGTCATTCAGTCTGAACTGAATTGGTCAGAATAGTTTTTAGCTGAATTTCTGGGTGAGTTCAGGGACCGACCGCAATATGCTTTCTAACTTACAGGTGGTATTTCAAAAATGATTAACACAAACAGGATTTGTGTTAATCACTTTTGATTTAACTTACATTTTTTTAAACTTTAACCAACTTTATTTCTGTTTTTCTTTTCTTTACTTGTACGTCCTGCTTGTTTTTAAAGTTATATGCTTAATTGTACTATCTTTCTAATTTTATTTTAATTAATAACGTATTAAATTATAATGTGGTTAAAATTCCAAATGGGAGGATAACTTGTCATTTTCAGGGTGGGTTTGGAACCCTCAACCTTGGACTGTGCTTATGCTGATAATGATGTATTTCATTATTGTGATGCTGTGATGATGATGTCGAAACTAAGATTAATATTAATCTATTTAATATTTTCCTGACAGCTTACTACGAATACCTCTCATGTATATTTGCAAGATAATGTTGCGTATCCCACCAAAGGTCGTTACATTGGACATCAGGAGAGCCCCAGTCGAGTTGTTTATCATCAAGATGCATTGACATTCACACTCACAATCAAAGTCGATAAATCAAATCGGCAGTCTGGTCTGAAATTAAATAGATACCTACCTCACATTGCAAGCTGCATACTTGCAACATGGCCTCAGGGTCTCGATAGTATTTTAATGACACCACGCCGTCGTAACTTATTGTATCGATAGGAGCTTCAAGCTAAGCGCACACTTGTCGGTATCGCACGGACTCTCCAGCCGACCTCAGTAGCTTGGTCGATAAGGCGACTGACTCTTGTTGTTGTTGTTGTTGTTTTTGTTGTTGTTGTTGTTGTTGTTATTGTTGTTGTTTTTGTTGTTGTTGTTGTTGTTGTTTTTGTTGTTGTTGTTGTTGTTTTTGTTGTTTTTGTTATTGTTTTTGTTTTTGTTGTTGTTGTGGAGAGTGAGCCACGCCAAAGCAAGGTCTCTAAACAGGTCAGTAGATAACAGTTCCAGTGTAATTTTATCTCTCTTAAGGGATTTAAGTCTGGCTGGGGGACTATAAACAGGGAGTAGACCAGCAGTCTGGCTAGGTCTATTCTAGTCTCGGATAAGTCTGGACAGGTGCCGCGCCCCGAAATTTAAGCTAGACTAAAATCTAGCAACATCAAAACGCTTATATACTTAGTACATATGCTATAGAGTCTGGCTGGGGGACTATAAACAGGGAGTAGACCAGCATTGGCTTGGTTCTGGGTGCCCTTGTCAATTATTAACCCCCTTGTAAAGACAGTGGTAGAAGTGCTGAGTCATTCCTCCACTGTCTTGCTACCATCGTTCACGATGACACCACCCTATGATGATGATGATGATGAAGGGATTTCAGGGAGTTGTAACACAACTATTCCAGCTCTTTCTGGCCCACAGTATTATTCTGAGTGATTTGATGCGGGACCAACCATTCTGGGGACTTTTGGCTTCTTTATTGTTCCAAGCCTGTGTTTGAACCCTTTAATTTATTGTCCATCTAGCTAGGCTAGTTAAGGGTTCGTTCCTGATTAACACAAAAATGATAACTACGGGAAAGCTTTAACTATTTTGTTTTAAGTATTGTTTTCATTTCATTATACTTTCGACACTATAATTTTAATACTAATGCTAGATTATAATTTTAATTGACTAGTTTAATAGTATAGTACCTAATCTTAGATGTGAGACACATACTTTATTTAGTAAATTTGTTCACAATAAATAAATTGAATCGAAATAACTAGAAACTACGTACCTGATACGATAATACCTACGATGACGACAGGTGTGCGCTTACCATTATGAAGAGCTTTGCGATAAGTGTGTTGTCATGTGAAGTGTGATGAGTTGGTAACTTTTGAATATCACAGGATGGTGACACTTGGGGATGAGAATTGCCTTCCAAGGTCAGGTGGTGCATTGGTAGTCAAATGCTTAAGGCGCTAGTCTGCTAATCAAGGTAGTATATAGGAATCCGTTGGTTCGAATCCCACCCGTTGGCCAACTTCTAGCACTCTCAATTCCACATTTAGTGGAAGATAATCATCAGGCGAGGTTAATGCGCAAAGCATTTTCTACCACCTAACCCTCAGAGTCTTTTTATTATGTGGTCATAAACTCAAATTAATGAGAAAAATTCATGCATTGGATCGGATTCAAACCAACGGATCCCTCCGCTAACTGGATTACCAAACTAGCGCGTTAACCACTTGACTACCAGTGCACAAAATTATCCAGGTACCTAATAATAATTTCAATAAATATTCACAATAGATCCTATTTTCTTTTCTTCTATTTTCTTCTGTATGTTGTCTATGTTCCACACAGTTTTTCCCTTGTAACTTGGTATGACGTTTCTGTACATTTGTAAAAATCCTAAAATCCTTACATTTCCGGAAAGACTCCTTTTTAACTTTCAAGGTCTTTTGAGGTCTTGTTGAGGTCTTTTAGTGGCGATAGCAATTATTCTGTTTTATTATAATCCTCTAACACTTATCTCGTAGAATTAATTAAATTATCGTTATTTTTAAAGTTACTTATTATATTCTCACTATCAACTTCATATTCCATAAGAGTCAAGAATGACAGGATCGACAGGCATTCTATGGCCTGTCGATTTATTGATACGATCACCTTACTCTTTGAATATGACCGTTTATATAAGTTTAATTTAAATATTCAGGGGCATTTGTTTATCATATTCTCTATATATATAAGACTCAAATCTTCAGTTATATATAAACGAGCTGGAGACTTGTGACATTTTGTAGGAAAAATTTTAAACCATTTTTTTTCGCTATTTTCTTCTGTATGTTGTCTATGTTCACACAAGTTTTTCCCTTGTAACTTGTGTATGACGTTTCTGTACATTTGTAAAAATCCTAAAATCCTTACATTTTCCGGAAAGACTCCTTTTTAACTTTCAATTCGTGGTATTTACTGGATGTGTAACATTTTAACTGGGTTCTAATGGCTGTATGGGTTGCCAAAAAAAAAAAAAAAAAAAAAAAAAAAAAAAACAGCGGGTTCTAACTTTCCTTTCAACAGGTTATCGCCTTCATTTGCAGGAAGCTTACAAACAGGCCCTCCTTCCAAAAAGCACTTCCACTCTTATAATCTACTAATCTCTCTTTCAAACGTCACCCATGGGAGATAATAATAATAATTCCGTGTCCGGGAGATAGGCACAGATACCTAAATCACGGTGGTGAGAGGATTATATGGACGCCCAGATCCAATGCCTAGGCTCCTTTCATGTCCATTGATTCTATTTGGGTTTTAACGTCCTAACTTGAGGTAGACAGAACGGGGGTTTTACCCTCCATTCGCTGGGAATCGTACCAGCTACCCACATTAACCTCACCCAGCGTGGGTAGAGCCGGAAATGCCAGCCTCACGTGTTTGGAGGGAACAGAATTTTCTTCGAAAAGTCTGCTCCAACCGGGGATCGAACTCGGGATCTCTGGACTACGGGCAGTAGTCACAACCATTACGCCACGGAGGCTGTCGATGGGAGATAATAGTCTTTGTGGAATAAGGCCGAAGTACGCATATGAATCTCATCCTCCCTACGTTGCCCTCGGAATAGTCAGCATCACGAGGGTTCGAATCTGAATGGTCAGTTGGTCACCTATCCAAGTCCTGACTTCGCGTTGCTAAACTCTAGAAACAGATCGAGAAGTGGTGAATCAACGTGCCATCAAATACGACGCTGGCTGTGTGTTGAATGCGTGTTTTTAAGAGTGTTAAATATGAATTATTACACATACATACCGACCTCAGTAGCTTGATCGGGTCGATTCCGTAAAAAATCTCAGAATCTAGCGATAAACGAAAGCCGCGAGGAAGTATTGTGTCCATTTTTGGCAGTGTATTTTTCTACAGTTCTATAACTACAAAGAACTTTCATTACTAAAAAAAAAATCAAGTTTTGCGATTTTGTAACCAGTAGCTGAGATATTAGCGTTGTGTATGTGTAGGTACTTTTGGGTTTAAGACCTTAATTTATTTATTATTCAATGTTTAACTTCTCACTTTCATATTTCAAGTAAGTAGTATATAGAGTCTAAGGGAAATGGTATCTGTCAACTAGAACTATTTCATTTACCTGTGGATATTCACCACTAACTGCTTTAACCATGGTTATGCTATGTTAACATTTTTTGGAGTCCGATCTTCGGACACATAATTTTACATTAAGAGGAATCAAGTAGTCACTTGGCTTAGCGGTAGCATGCTCGGCTTGCACTCCGGGTGACCCGGGTTCGAATACCGGCGGGGTCGGAATTTTTTCGACTTTGGATGTCGGGGCCTACCCTAGCCTCGTGAGGTCGATTGGGGTAGGTGTAGAGTGGACAATGACCAGTGGTGGCATTAGGAGATAGATATTGGAATAAGACGGTTGGTTGGAAATATGATGCATTAGCATTAGTTCTCGTAATGTCGATGCTACCCACTAAAAATTGTGACATAATAACACAGATAATTAGCTCTTTATCTAGCTCTTGTCTTATATTAGGAGGAATCGAGGACCGCGGAATGAACAATCGCCATTTCAGTCTGAGCTGAATTGGTCAGAATAGTTTTAAGCTCAATTTCTGTGCGAGTTCAGGGACCGATCGCAATATTCTTTCTAACTTACAGGTAAAAGAAGACAGATAGACCACTTAGTAAGTTGGGGGATGATTTTCAAAAGTTTGGTTATCTAGATGTTACAGTACACGTACAAAGATGTGATGATATCGATATTGTTTATTTATTTTACACTAAATTATGTACTTTAAACTTCGTCGGATCTATCTATAATATATGTCATAAGTTTCTGAATATGTTCATTTGTTCATAGTAATAATATACTTTAGTGCACGTCTGAGCCTAAATGAACCATTAAGTAGTTAGTGTACATTAGATATGCAAGCGCATCATACCCTCTGGCAATTTGTTCTGACGGCACCAATGGAGCAATTCATTATTGAAATCCACCTAAATGTTAACTGTCGGACACATAAATTAAAACGAGATATTCTGCTAAAGTACACAACCAGAAATCGATACAAATAGTCCAAGGATGCCCTTGAAAACTTTAAATATACATGAGAAGAGTCAGTTTTCATCATGGGCATTTTAATAAATCGTTTTTTACCTTCTTGGAAATACCATCTACAATCTCATATTTAAAATATGTCTCATGTAATAGGATCTACCTTTGCTTAATTTACATTCCGTGTTCATGAGTGTTCGTCATGGTGGTGGAAGGATTGATGTGGAAATTGTACCCCTTGTTTGGATGGCCAGAAGCAAAGTTCTGGGCTCCTTCCGTGTACTTTGTGTGGTAGTTTGTGTTGTATTAGAATTAAATTTTGATTTAGACGAAGTCTAAATCATACCACGTCTAAATTATGTTCTTAAAACTTAGTCGGATATAATGTATAACGTGTGTCATAAAGACTAGCTTCTGTGGCTTAACGGTTGTAACTACTGCCCGTAGTCCAGATACCCCGAGTTTGATTCCCGATTGGGGCAGACTTTTCGAAGAAAATTCAACCTCTAAACAACCGTTAAAAGGACGTTAAAACCAAATAGAATCAACTGGTCACAATAGATCTAAGAAGGTCGCAGTATTAATTGTACGGGTGTCACTGAAAAACCCTGCAACCTAAAGATAATAAGTCTAAATTGTGTTCTTACAACTTCGCCAATTCCATGTATAATGTATATCATAAAGAAAAATGGACTACTTAATCTGGGTACATATAATGCTTGTTGGTACATAATATGTACAGGAGATAAGGAAACTAGACTGTCCAGTTTTCTTTTTTTATTTAAAAAAAAAAAAAATCAAGTGATAGCAACCACATGAGAAATAAGGAAAAAAAACTGAGAATTAAAATCCAAAAAAAATTAAAATCTATCATGAAAAAATAATGCTAGTATAGAAGAAGATTGTTGTGGTGTATTTCTGATGGTTTAAAACAAAATCTTGTTTGAATGGAACCTTGTAACTACCACAACCAGAAGAATGGTAAGTATAACAAGAAATCGAACATCCAGGATAAGTAAGAGTCCATTCATTCTTTTCATAGATTCCCTTACTTTTTTTTTATAATTATACTTTTATTTTTAATAATTGTGTTAATCATTTTTCTGATATCACAACCACTCAAACTAGCTTTACTAAATCTACGCTGAAACCAGGACTTGAACCAAAGACCTCCTGTAACCTGGAGGTCTTTGGTTCAAGCTGGAGGTCTTTGGTCCGCTACTCCTGTAACCTGGAGGTCTTTGGTCCGCTACTTTATCGATCAAGCTAACTGGGTTCGGTAGAACTAAAGTCAAAATGAACTAATATTCCATTAATAATTTTTCTCAAGGAAAAAAAATATTCAGGACAGGACGAAAACTTTGCAGTTTTAAACCCATCCCTCCCTCTCCCCCCTGATTTATTGCAGGGTCCTTAAGGTAAAAACTTGAGGAAATGTTAAATAACTATCCCTGAACAATATCACAGACTTTCAGTTCAGACTGAAATGCCGATTGCTCAGTTCCACAGTCTTCGATTCTTTAATTATAACAATATGTGTCCGAAGATCGGACCCCAAAAAATAATAACATTGTAACCATGTATTGAAAAATGGAATAGTCTAAGTGAGCCAATTCCGTTAGAGGGTATCTACTACTTACTTGAAATATGAAAGAGAGAAGTTAAACATTGAATAATAAATAAATTGAGGTCTTAAACCCAAAAGTACCTAACATACACAACGCTAATATCTCAGCTACTGAAGATACAAAATCGCAAAACTTGATTTTTTTTTTAGTAATGAAAGTTCTTTGTAGTTATAGAACTGTAGAAAAATACACTGCCAAAAATGGACACAATACTTCCTCGCGACTTTCGATTATCGCTAGATTCTGAGATTTTTTAAGGAATCACTTGTACCTACAAAAGTTCTCAACCGATTCTATCGCTCAACTACTCACAATCGCTTTACTAAATCTACGCTGAAACCAGGACTTGAACCATCGATATCGATCAAGCTACTGGGTTCGGTAGATTCCCTTAATTCACAAAGGAACTAAAGTCAAAATGAACTAATATTCCATTAATAACTTTCCTCAAGGAAAAAAAGTTATTCAGGACAGGACGAAAATTTTGCAGTTTTAAACTTGCAGAAAAAACTTGAGGAAATGTTAAATAACTATCCCTAAACAATATCACAAAATTTCATAAACTTCCGTGCTTTTTCTATATCAAATAACCTGTCGACTAGGCTGTTTAAACTTCTCACTTTTATATTTGAAGTAGGAACTACACAAGATATAACGAAATCGAGTTTCATTGCTACGTTGCTTTTCTATAGTTGGCTCTAAAAGAATTCTAATATTTGAAGAGCCAACTACAGAAGATTTATTTTTTGGAGTCTGATTAATTAATCGGACACATCATGCTCACACACACAACATCAAAATAATAATATTTTTGTCTGTGTTTTTGTCACAATTTCAGCGGGTAACATTTGATATACCATGTTATGCTTTGCCCGTTATTCCGCCACTGGTCGCTGCTAACATCAAAGCAACTACTCATTTTTCCTCACGAGTTATGAGTGAACCCCGAAAATCAAGTACAGAGCAGAAAAAATCCTGCCCCGTTCTGGATCGAACTCAGGTCACCATACTTGCAATGCCTAATAGTGCGCTAACTCACGCGACCACGGTGACTACACAATCATTATAAGATGATAATGACATGATATTTTTATTTTATTTTTCAGTGAAACCCTCACAAGGTCAAAACGTTTTTTTTATTTTACATAATTGGTATAATCATAGTACAAAAGCCTCATACGAGTATTCATATAATAATTCTATGGAATCGGTAAAGCCTGAATGCCTGAACTGCCTGATTTTTCAGAAAACTTTTCAGCTCAATTTCGTTCGAATTCAGTATGAGTAGTTGAGTACAGGTGACAGTGAGTCAATGTTTTAACTTCTCACTTTCATATTTCGAGTAAGTAGTACATAGCCTCTAACGGAATTGGTCGATGTATCTAGTCCATTTTCCAGTGGATCAATTCCACTCTCTGTCAGTTGATAACATGGTTATGATTTTATTATTTTTTGGGGTCCGATCTTCGGACACATCATGTTAAAGTCTCTCAGACACTCATCGGTAGTGATGATCAGTTGATCAGTGTGGAACTGAGCATCCGAAGTATTCGGGAGAGTCAAAGTCTCTCTCAGACACTCATCGGTAGTGATGATCAGTTGATCAGTGTGGAACTGAGCATCCGAAGTATTCGGGAGAGTCAAAGTCTCTCTCAGACACTCATCGGTAGTGATGATCAGTTGATCAGTGTGGAACTGAGCATCCGAAGTATTTGGGAAAGTATGAACTGGTCAGAATAGTTTTCAGCTCAGCTTCGTTCGAAGTCGAACACAGTGTCAGTCAGTGAGTGACTGATCGCAATAATCTTACTAACTTACCACTAAAAGAAGACTGATATAGGTCTAAAAACAGACAAAACCTTTTGGTACGTCTGGCTTTAAGGATGTGAAACAACCTAGAAAAATAAGGAAATAATAATAATATCGCTTTATTTATACTGCCCGATTAGAACTATTAAGTCCCATTATTCTAGCAGTAAGCCCAAGACGTATTATTATGTGGTAAAATACTAAAATCCCAAATGGGAGGATAACTTGTCTTGTCCCGGCTGGGTTTCGAACCCGCGACCTCTGGAATCACTGGATTCACAGTATGTCGCCTTTATACCACTGAGCTACCGGGACGGACGGACGGACCAGGAAAGTAAAAAGCGGACGGAAAAAATTGAGCCATGCAAATTCATGCGAAAAAAAGAGAGAGAGAAAAAAAAAAGGTTAAGCAACCTGATGTAGTAACCCAGCAATAAATACTCTCTCAAGTTTCAATCCTGAAAGGGTATTGAGCTAATAGAGAGTCATAACAATTAGCCGTAATGAGGTGCTCATTACGGGTATGTCTTCTCGTTTAAATGTTAGACCTGCAGAACAAGAGGAGAAATCTCGATCTGTCAAATATGCGAACTGATCTTTGAACTGCTTTTTGTTGGGATGAGAAAGTAAGTCGAAATATGTAAGTTTGTTAAATGTAAAGTTTTTTTTCATATTTGTGTTAATCACTTTCGTGATATCACAACTACTCAAACTCGCTTTAATAAATCTACGCTCATAAAGGAACTTGAACCACCGACCGCGAGGTTACAAGTCCGCCGCCTTATCAATAAAGCTACTGAGGTCGGCACATTAGCTGATTTTCTCTACATAGTTTTATTTTATGTACAGATTTCCTATTAGATTATTTATCTAACTGTTAAAAGTCGGCTGACTCGGCGTGGTTTTTTTTAACAAGTTCCTGAACACAACAATTCAGGAACTACCAAAAAATGTGAATCACTAGAATGGGAAGTCCACGGATGTCACTGAAACAAAAGAAATTAGTAATGCAACAAAAGAATGCTTCTCAAGATTATTTGGCCAAGTTAAAGTAATGTATAAAAGTGAGAAGTTTTTGTATATAATATGAGGTTACAAGTCCGCCGCCGTATCGATCAAGCTACTGAGGTCGGTTCATACCAGTTTATTTTGAATACTATTTCTGGTTGACCCTGGGATTTGAACTTTCGTGATATCACAACTACTCAAACTTGCTTTAATAAATCTACGCTGAAAAAGGAACTTGAACCACCGACCGCGAGGTTACAAGTCCGCCGCCTTATCGACCAAGCTACTGAGTTCGGTCGAAATATGTAAGTTTGTTATATAATGTTACTAAAGTTAAAGTGTGATTTTTTGGGATTAATAATAATAATAATAATAACACTCTTTAGTGGATGGTGACTAACTACCAGGCGAGGTTAATGCTCAAATCATTTTTTACCACCTAACCCTCAGAGTCTTATTATTATGTGGTCACAAACTCAAATTAATGAGGAAAAATCCATGCACTGGGTGGGATTCGAAACAATGGATTCCTATACCTGGATTACCAGACTAGCGCGTTAACCACTTGACTTGCATTGACATTAAGCATGAGAATCTTCACCCACCTCCGTAGCTTGATCGATAAGGCGGCGAACTTGTAATCGGAGGTCGGTGGTTCAAGTCCAAGTTAAGCAAAATTTAGTAAAGCGAGATTGTGTATTGATTGTTATGTAAAGTTAAAGTTTGATTTCTTTGTAGTTTGTAGTGAAGAAAGAGCTTCATAACAATGTTTGTGGGGAGCACAATATTACAAAGAGTCATCAATTTTCGAAATCCGATACTGTTTTTTACAATACTTTCCTTATCCTATAATAAGGAAAGTATTGTATTCGTCGAAAATTTGACCTACCCAGGTTTTCACATTTCTGGACGAATCATAGCCTCAGGATACCAAAAAAGTTGTTTTCAGCCATTGGTCCGTGCGTCTGTCTGCCTGTCTGTGTGTGTGTGTGTGAACAGGATATCTCGAGAACGGTAAGAGATAGAGACTTGAAATTTTGTATGGAAATTAATTTTATACACTAGACGAACCACGAAACTTTTGGTCGAAATCGACCGCATTCCACGGCCGCAGGGCCGCAAATATTAGCCGCAAGCGCCGCTTCTTTGAATTGGTTAAAGATACAAAAAAGTTGTAGAACAACATTTTCTTAGAATGCAAAAATAATAGGGGTCTATTCTGATCATTTTTTTGATATCTTGAACTTTTTGGACCTCGGCACCAATTTACCGGTATTTTGGAGGGACCCGCTTTGACTAACTTTTTTATTATTCATCCTAGTTGGGGGTTGTGACATATCAAATTCAATGATTTTCAAGTGCTGATTACGAATTCGGCATTTATTTTTAGTTATCTGGTACTGTTGAGTCACCAGTAGCGGAATTAGAGTCCTTTTTGGGGGATAAGGAAAGTCGTGTGATGTTTACACCAGATTTTTTTTTTTTTTTTTTTTTTTTACTTTCTTATTATTTTTTTTTTTTTTTTTGGTCTTGAGAACCCAGGACTAGGGTGCTGTAGAGTTCACATGCACAGTGGACAGATATCAACCAGAAAAAAACAGAAAAGTGAGAAGTTGTACCAGATGTATAAAATATACCTACCATTTAATAGTTCCTACTGTTGCAATTATTATACATATGAATATTTGGTACTATTGTGCCATTTCTAGGATTCTAGGTCAAAATATTACATACTTACATAGTGAATACGAAACCCAAGAACTCCTCCATTATCAATAGAAACCAATCCGAAATAAAGCAACATTACATAATATTAATTACACAAAATATAAACTGTTTGAACCTCAGCTTACGAAATTATGTCTTGAGGTAGTGCTTTAGTGTTTAATAGAATTTTTTGTACGAAATGAATCAGATTCTCAAGTTTAAGTTAAAAAAAAGTTATTATATTTGTGTAAATCACTTTCGTGATATCACAACTTCTCAAACTCGCTGTATTGAATCTACGCTGAAGCCGGGACTTGAACCACCGACCTCCAGGATACAAGACTGTCGCCTTATCGATCAAGCTACTGAGGTCGATCAAGCTCCCTGTTCAAGTTTAAGTTATAGATACATTTCCTCATTCAACAATACGCAAAAACTAGGCTTTATTAATATTATTATTAAATTCTTTATTTATAATAAGGACATACCTGTATGTACTTGTACCTATACCTACAAACAAATAATGATAATAATATTAATAATTAAAATACAAAATTGAGAGCAATATAATCAAGAAAAATATAAACTACATTCATATGCAGGTGTCCTAACTAAAGGGCGGGGTTATTGCCTATGGTAATCTCTTCCACCCAACCCTTAGTTCAGAAATGCCTCAGGCCTTGCCTCGGGCCGTGACTCGGGTGCAACTTTCTGTTCCTTTCCAAACACATGAGGCTGGCATTTCCGGCCCTTCCCAGGCTGGGTGAGGTTAATGTGGGTGCAGCCCAGAAAACAATCCGAAACATCTACTCATAGCCTCTACGAAAAGTACAAAGTAACCACCTGTTTGTACTTTTATTTCTAAGTCCTTCCTAAATCTCTATCCATCAGAATTAAATAAATAAATGTGTTTCTTTGTGTTATTACCTATATCACAATTTTAGTGGGTAGCGCAGAATTATAGGACTTTTCCATATCTTTAATATCCCAATATCTTATTTTTGCCTATATTCCGCCACTGGTCGCTGCTAACATTAAAGCAGCTACTCATTTTTCCTCACGAGGTATGAGTGGATCGAACCCAGGTAACCGTGCGTGCAATGCCTAGTGCGCTAACTCACTCTGCCACGGTGACTACTAATCCATCAGAATTCAGAATATAGGTACTGAGTTTCCGGGGGACAGGTGGTATTTGCCTGTTTTATTTTTATGAATAATAATATTTATAAATAAAACAATAATAATAATAACAACTTTTTGAAATAGTAACATTAACTATAGTAACAAAAATAAGGAATTTAGCAACAAATAGTAAGAAAATTAGTATTATTATTAATAAGTATGTAATAATATTAACCTAGTGTTTTGTGCCCGATTTATCCTTAATGAAGATGACAGGCAGTACCTAAACACTACACGGTGAACATTACCATTGCTCTTACATACAGTGTGTCTCATCATTAGTGCTAGCATTTTTTTTTTTTTTTTTAATACAATTTATTATCATATTTATGTTGATCACTTTCATGGGTCAGTGATGGTCTCCAGTCTTCAAATTGAAAGTTGCCTCGTTCTGAAGCACATATTTGTATGTGCGATCAACCATCGTGAGAACTTGGGCTTTTCTTTCTATTTATAAGCCATCAAACCCCCCTTGTTAAATGATACTGCAAGCTAGTTTGGCTTGTTGGGATTGATTAGTCCGTTCTTTGCTCGGTGGGATCGATGAAAGTAGTTCTCATATTTGTGTTAATCACTTTCGTGATATCACAACTACTCAAACTCGCTTTACTAAATATTTGCTTAGCTCAGTAGCTTGATCGATAAGGCGGCGGACTTGTTAGCTGGAAGTTGGTGGTTCAAATCCCAGTTTCGCGTAGATTTAATAGTAAAGCGAGTTTGAGTAGTTGTGATATCACAAAAGTGATTAACACAAATATGATAACTTTTCAACCATTTTCTTAGCTTAAGACTTGAACCACCGACCTCCAGGTTACATTTCGCCGCCTTATCGATCAAGCTACTGAGTTCGGTGGGTCCGATGGAGCCACCCTGTATACTGAATATGAGTCAAACGATAATCAGGAATGCTATTCTTCATTTCACACCTAATGTAACGACCATTATTATCAAGCTCAGGCTACGTCGGTTGGGGTTGTCATTCAGGGTGAATCTTCTTCTCAACCCCACGTACCATTTGGATTCGAATTCCGGAGGTGACAAAAATTGAAATAATATAATTCAATCACATCAGTACTTATATTTTATCCCATAAAAAATATAAGACCTGTTTGACTGCTGGAGTAAAGAGACTTTTCAGTCTTACCTCGGCAGTATAAACAAGTTATATTCTATTCTATTCTATTCTATAATCAGAAAAAAAACACATTTCATATTATGTTTGTAAGGAACAACTTGCAATGCACTCGTATTTTTTTAAATATATTTTTCAACCGCCCTTAGTAGCTTAATCGATAAGGCGACGTACTTGTAACCTGGAGGTCGGTGGTTCAAGTCCCAGTTTGAGTAGTTGTGATATCACGAAAGTGATTAACACAAATATGATAACTTTTTTATATAATTTTTTTAGGTTTCATAGTGTGTCGTGAAGTTTCAGTGTTCATGAGATTATAATAGCCAGTTTTTATTTGGGAGCTTTCCTAAAGCTCTCTATAATTGTTTTTTACGATTTAACTCCATTTTTACAACATATAAAATATTCCTTCCAAGTCTGAGGAACGAGGCACTGTGCCCATCAGAACTGTCGCATTTCTGGATACACAGAGAAATCCTCTGCTTCAAAAAAGAGGTTGAATCTAAATGGGAAGTATTGGGTAACTTCTCGCCCATCAGAGGGGAGGCATACTAGAACTTCTCGCCATCATACTACAGGATGAGCAAGCTGACAATTCACCGTCGTCTAAACCTTACGAAAGCCAGCGTCGATGGCGCGATGAATGCACTGGTTCTCGTAGGATCACCGAAGTTAAGCAACGCCCAGACTTCGTGATAATCGTGATGCTGTCATTTCGACCCAACCCAGACTGAGTGAGGTTAATGTGGGTATCAGGTTTGTGAAAAAAATCCCAAATGGGAGGATAACTTCTCATGTCCCAGCTGGGTTTCGAACCCGCGACCTCTGGAATCTTTGGATTCATAGAGTGCCGCCTTTACCACTGAGCTACCGGGACACAATATAGATAACCATGCAGTTGAAAGCGACGTTAAACCCAAAAAACTTTACGAAAGATTCGCATGAAGGATGGTCATGTGGTTGTCTCTTATCTTCATTGTAATCTTATTTTGGCCCTATGAGATCAAAGCAGGACTAGTATTTTGGCCCCTGATAAAACATTCTGCGCAACCATATCAAATGTTACTGATCTAGCTAGCACCTCATCCATCACAACTTAGCATTCCCCATTGACTATTAGTCGTCTTGAGCTTTGAAACCAGTGGCTAAAGGTGTTTCAAGTGAGATCACGGAATGAGAAGAATTTCAAACCGTACCACCGACCTCAGTAGATCGATCGATAAGACAGCGGACTTTTAACCTGGTGGTCGGTGGTTTGAGTTTTCTAAGTATGAACATTCTTAAAAAGGCAAGTTAAAGAAATAGTGACATGTCGATTGGCTTTGAAATTTTGTAGTAAATTGTGTATTATATTTAAGACGTTATTCAAAACAATACGCAAAACTTTTGGATACCTCCATACTTCTTAATGTGATACCCACTGCGCTACAGATAGAAGGTAAGATATTGTTTAACACCAATCTAGCAAAACGCTAGTTTTGCTTGATTGGTGAAAATCGCATAGAAAAACGAAACGAGCGTTAATGTTACAGTAGCGTGTTAAGCGAGCGTGTTATACTTACGCTAAACCTAGTTCGTATGTATTTTCTTTTGTAATATAATTATACCAAAATGCATTTTTTTAACAACAAAAAATGATTAGTATTATTCTTGCAGGATAAACTTAGTATCGTATTGTTTAATTGTTCTATTTTGAAGTAGTAAATATCTTGAATTCAAAGAGGAAACATTTTTAAGACGGTTGGGATTTCGAACCCCCGCCCTATTGCTCAGAGTCGACACTGATTAGTCGGTACCATAATGTAACAGAGTGAAGTAATAAGACATAAAATGAGTATGTTGTTTTTATTTTTTATGAGCTGATAAAAAGTTAAGCTTTGTACTTTTCATGTACAGATATTATTATTAGTATCTACAATTCTACATTCATTATATTACAATAATAATTCCGTGTCCGTGAGATAGGCACAGATACCTACCTATATCACGGTGGTGAGGAGATTATATGGACGCCCAGATCCAATATCTAGGCTCCTTTCATGTCCATTGGTTCTATTTGGTTTTAAAACGTCCTGGTTTGAGATAGTCAGGACGGGAGTATTACCCTCCATTCGCTGGGAATCGTACCAGCTACCCACATTAACCTCACCCAGCCTGGGTTAGGCCGGTAATGCTAGCCTCACGTGTTCGGTGGGAACAGCATTTTTTGTGTGAAAAGTCTGCTCTAACTGGGAATCGAACTCAGGATCTCTTGACTTCGGGTAGTAGTCGCAACCGTTACGCCACGGAGTTTGGCACCATTATTTTTTTTTTTATAACTATCATTTGTCTTTTTTTGTCCCTTATTCTTTTCCTTTCTTCCCATTTGGATCGTGCGTTTTGGTAATATAATAATTATGGAGACAGGCGAGATTCAACTCTTTACGTACAGTTAAGAGTAAGACTTAAAAAAAACTGAAAACAAAGCTACTGTTCATAAAATTAGGTTGGTTTACAAAAAGAGTATAAACAATAAAATCAGGTAAGTAGCACTTTGGCTGAAACGTACATTGATAACGAACGGCCTACTTCGATAAACACACAAAGCTTTTTGGTTCTTATGAATAGAAATCCAAACTAGGTATGAAATCTGATGGGCTAGAGCAATCTTAACTTTATTCTTCTGTTAGTATTTGGTTGGTACAACTTGGCACCATCATAGCTCATTCAAAATGTAAAAACTGTCAGTATAATACAAGTAAAGCGAAGTCTGTTTTTTTGAGGAGGGAAAGCCCATGCAAAAAAGCGTGGTATTCAGACCGCCCGGTACCCATGGCTGCCTATTCATCATAGGGTGGCATCATCGTGAACGATGGTAGCCAGACAGTGGAGGAATGACTCAGCACTTCTACCACTGTCTTTACAAGGAGGCTAATAATTGACAAGGGCCCCCAGAACCAAGCCAATACTGGTCTACTCCCTGTTTATATACCCCAGCCAGACTGCTGGTCTACTCCCTGTTTATTGTATTACCCTAACTAAAACCCGCGGCTCCTCATCAATGCTAAACCATACCGTTGTGGGACTGTTATGTGAATATTATTTCACCAAGTAATTACAAGTTCGAACATAGAGCAAATAAAGGAGGATAAAAAAGCGCGCTTTGTTTATCAATATGATCTGGCCAGGAAGGGAAGGCAGAGTTGACAAATGTATTTATTTTTTTATTAAACGGGAATAACCCAATTTACATAAATTACAAAATGTTACAGTTAAAACATATAACAACATATTTTTTAAATAATAAATATGTAGGTAAATTTAAGTTTTATCTCATTAAAAGGTTGAAAAGAGAAGAAAAAAGTTTTATCACAAAGAAAACTAGTTTGCCGCTCGCATCATTCTATTGATAGAGGCAATTATTTAAACAATTACTTAAAGAAAAGAAAAAAAAATGGTTTGGAATCAACATAGAGCAAAAGCAAACTTGGCAACACTGGTGTCTCAACCTCAACATGTACTTCACAGAACAAACTTCTTTATTCAACCGACCTCAGTAGCTCGATCGATAAGGCGACGGACTTGTAACCTGGAGGTCGGTGATTGGAGTCCCAAGTATGGCAAATATTTAGTGCGAGCTTGAGTGATTGTCTATCTATCTATATTCTATTATATTAAAGTGGTGTTTTTCAACTTTATAGTTATATACACCACTTGAGTGATTGTGATATCACGATTGTAATTAACACAAATATATTTACTAATGGCCAAATTATCAAACAAGATTAAATTTAAGAGAAGCCAGATTCTTACTCAAGTCGGAGTTTCAACAAATCACAGCGCACTGTAGACAGTCCGGCTTATCTGTAGACAGACTTGAGGGACAGTCTGGCTTATCTTAAATTTAATCCTGCTTTATAATTCGGCTCTAAATAATTTACCTTATTTATCCTGGTACGTCAAACTTATAATAATAAAACCGCCTTATTTATACTGCCCGATTAGGACTAATGAGTCCTATTATTCCAGCAGTAATGCCAAAACGTATTATAACGTGGTCAAAATCCCAAACGGGAGATTACTTGTCATGTCCCGGCTGGGTTTCGAACCCGCGACCTCTGGATTACCAGACAGACGCCTTGACCACTGAGCTACCGGGAGAGACCTGTATATTTAGATCAGGGTTGTCCAACCCCAAGCTCCTTTTTGCGGCCCGCTCAGCAAAATTACTAACGCTGATTTAGACAATCATATGTAAATGATGACGTTAGTGGTGATTATAATCACCATGGTAACGGGCGTCATCGAAACAATCTACAGCAATAGTTTAATTTGAAAATACCGCGGGTAGTCAACCAATTAAAGTTTTGATTCCAGGTTCAGTTCCAAATACCAGCACGTGTTGAATTGTGTTGTCACTACTCACAATAATTTATTGGTCAACTTGAGGTTTTGATCTAATGGGACCTCTGTACGATAGAAGTCATCAATAAACTAAAAATAATGTCCAATTAATCTAGAATTTCAAGAAGAGACTGCGTTCCAATCAGAAATAGATGCAATGTGCTAGCTGTGTTCCACCTAGAATATCCAAAAGAGACTGTGTTCAAATCAGAAATTGATGTCTTATTTTTAGCAATGATCCCCCAAAGTGAGACCGCAATAAATTAAATTTCCTAATTGATCGTCGAAGTACGAGAAACATCTAACTTGCGTAGATTAAGTATATACTTACCGTTTGTGGCATCTGAGGATTCAAGTATTTATTACTTATTGAATCGCATTAGATCATGCATTGAAGGTCGAGTTGTCTACAACACCGCCCGGCCATTAGACTGACCCCTGTGGTGTGTAGGTAGACACCTCCGCCTCTTGAGCCGGAGGTTGTGGGTTCAGTTCCCGGCCAAGGGGGAAATTTTCCGACACACAATTTTCTCTACTTTTATAACTGTATGTATACGAGTAAGTATGTATGTATGATTTTTATTTGTGGTGAAGTACAAGACCTCTTCACAATTTTAGTGGGTAGCGCAGCATTACTAAGAGCCTCCTTCACATTTCGAATTATTCTATTACATTAATTTCTTTTTACTCTGGTAATGCCGCCACTGGTCGTTACTCATACAAGTAACTGCTCATTTTTCCTCACGAGGTATGAGTGGACCCCGAACATCCAAGTACACAGAAGAAAAATTTTTGCTCAGCTGGGAATCGAACTCAGGTCACCATGCGTGCAATGCCTAGCGCGCTAACTCACTCTGCCATGGTGACTACTTCTCTACTATTATAACTGTTCTAGTATCTACCCTAGTAGTACGGTACAGGGGAAATTCCTTATAATTGACACTGAGACCTAACAAGATCTATTATGAAGAAATTCCTCTACTTGGATTCCATGGAAATGAAATTTTCTACCCACTCAGGCTGGGTGGGGTTAATTTGAGGAGCTGATTTGCGAGTTTCCAGTGAATGGAGGGTAAAACCCTCGTCGTGTTATGACCATGCAGTTGAAAGCGATGTTTCAATTCAATTCAATTCAAATATGATTTTATTATATGTATATTCAAAACAGTCAAAGCCGTTACAAAATTTCGACTTTGACATTACATTGGTACACACTAAAACTAAGTATAAAAATATAAAAGAGTTATAAAATAATAGTAATAATAACACTGTTTAGTGGAAGGTTACCACCAGGCGAGGTTAATGTTCAAAACACTTTATACAACCTAACCCTCAGAGTCTTATTATTATGTGGTCACAGACTCAAATTGATGAGGAAAAATTCATGCACTTTGTGGGATGTTAAACAAAGATAAAAAAACTAAAATACTTAAAAAACGCTGCCAGTATTTTGTCCACACTGAAAAGCTTGCACGATGAATTAGAAGAAATTTTTGATTTGTAGATTTTTTAAAAGTGACCTACCTTTATGTCTCCTATATTATGTATGTATTTGTATCCCTGTATTCTACATTAAATACTTATCTCTTGGTCATTCTCTACCACTTAACCATTTCATTCCTGTTAATATCTTTGCTGTTAGCACCGCCGACATTGTTAACATTGATTTATTTGAAGCCTTCAGTACCACGCTTCAGCGGAGAATTACCTAATTGTCTTCACATTACCGTGCTTATGCTAATAAGGTAAGTGTGGCCAACGCACAGCTCACGAACTACACGACTGGAGTTCTTTGTTCTAAGTCTTTGACTCAACTTAAAATAAATAAATAATAATAAAGATACGTATTTTTTTTCTTTTTAGACAAAGTTTTTTGTAAATATGATACTTATTTATTTTATTTATTTATTTACATTTTTTTTTATATACAATACAAACAACATCAAATTATTAACAAAGATACCTGTACCTGTCACCAATAAATGAGACTTTGTTTAGACTGTGAGAGTAAAGGCACTCTTTAGTCTTATTCTTGCAGGATAAACAGAGTACCTATCCTTAGTCCCAACAGGGTGTAATAAACAAGTAGCATTTTATTTCTTCTTACTAATTTTTTGTATTTCTTTCTTTCTTTTTGTTCTGTTTTAGACTTTGTTTTAGTCTTAATTCAAATGTATACTTTGATCTTTTCTTTACTCTTCATGTTTTAGACTTTGTTTTAGTCTTAATTCTGTCTACCCCCATCCTTTGACGTCTTTCAACTGCATGGTCATATCACGACGGGTGTGTTGACCTTTATTTCAGCTCTGAACATCAATCCAAGTCCTGAACTTCATTCCAGATTGATTGAATTTCCATTTCTTTGATTTCTCAATCCACCTGTTGCAAAACAATGGGGAAAGGACGGAGAGATCCCTTGTGTAAAGTTCACGCGAGTCACTGGACTATGAACTTTGTCTACTAAGACATCATACTAATAATAATAATAATACTTGAAACAAGACATCTACATAATCGGCATAATCCTCTTCAACGAAATCTTGAACTTTAATAAGCCTGATACTGAACTCAATTGAACTGAAAATATCAAATATCATACCAAAAGACCTGTCTGCACTCGTTTGACCTTACTCCCCAAGCATTAAGTGATTTGAAATGCTATCATATTTGTGTTGATCACAATCGTGATCACGCAATTACTCAAACTCGCCTTGCGAAATATTTGCCGTACTTGAGACTCGAACCACCGACCTCCAGGTTACGAGTCCGCCGCCTTGTCGATCAAGCTTCTGAAGGCTTATGAAATTATCTACATAGGTTTTAACTGCAATGGCGTTATCTATTTCTATTTTAAATTAATGTCGTAGCTCATTTTTTCTTTATATATTCCTATAGCTCAGTGGTAAAGGCGGCACTCTCTGAATCCAAATTCTCAGAGACGTCAGGAATTTCCAGGAGTGCGTGGTTTCGACACCCAGCTGGGACATTGACACATAATAATATGTCTTGGGCTTACTGCTGTGCGGAATAATGGGACTTTAATAGACTTAATCTTGCAGTATAAATAAGGCGATATTATTATTATATAGGTATAAAAAGTATTGTTTTTTTGTTGGCTTTTTATCTAACAGAGCTTTAGGCTCTGTGTAAAAAACATTATCCTCATACCTGAAAACAGCTTTCAATTCGAATTTACTCTCTACGATAAAAAGGTTTACTTGGTATAACATGACAAGATGCCACATTTTCTTCTCGAAAATCAAGGGATCATTCACTCCTCATACAAAAGCAGCTACTCAATTGACCTCATTGCTACACATTGACTTATCAATACTCAATTGATCTAATCAGCTACTCAATTGACCTCGCTCCTCATACAAGCAGCTACTCAATTGACCTCACTCCTCATACAAGCAGCTACTCAATTGACCTCACTCCTCATACAACAGCTACTCATTTGACCTCACTACTCATACAAGCAGCTACTCAATTGACCTCGCTCCTCATACAAGCAGCTACTCAATTGACTTCACTTCTCATACAAGCAGCTACTCAATTGACCTCACTCCTCGTACAAGCAGCTACTCATTGACCTCACTCCTCATACAAGCAGCTACTTCATTCACTTCACTCCTCATACAATCAGCTACTTAATTGACCTCACTCCTCATGCAATGAGCTACTCAATTGACTTCACTTCTCATACAAGCAGCTACTCAATTGACCTCACTCCTTCTACAAGCAGCTACTCATTTGACCTCACTCCTCATACAAGCAGCTACTTCATTCACTTCACTCTCATACAATCAGCTATCAATTGACCTCACCCCTCATGATGACTACTCAATTGACCTCATCCTCATACAAGCAGCTTCTTCATTCACCTCACTCCTCATACAATCAGCTACTCAATGACCTCACTCTCATACAAGCATCTACTCAATTGACCTCACTCCATATACAAGCAGCTACTCATTTGACCTCACTCCTCATACAAGCAGCTACTCATTTGACCTCACTCCTCATACAAGCATCTACTCAATTGACCTCGCGACATCGCTACCAGCTAGATCATCTTCATTTATTAAAATTAATTACCTCAAGGACATACCAAATACTTTATCGGGTAACCTATTTACTTTCATGATGTGCGCGATAATGGTATTTTTAAACATAAAATACCATCACCTATTATGTTTAGCACATGACGGATACGCTTACACGTTCGGTGTATTGCGATGGTGTGCCGGACATTTAACACGAGAGCGATAACAAGATGGTTTCAGTATAAACAGAAAAGTGAGAAGTTCTATGTAGATAAACATAGATAACTGGCATCTGCAGTGAACTACTACCTGAAACTCTCAGACCTGTGATTATCCCATGTGGTAATATCACGATCAAGAGGATCCTAATTGCTATCGAAAATCAAGTATGCGATAAAAGATAATAATATGATATTATTATTATTGAATTCTATAGTAGTAAGACATATGTACAAACAAGAAATTATACAAATAATTTACAAAATTAAGAACAATACAAACAAGAAAGAAATAATGAACATAGATGAAATATATACAGATTTCCTAACAGAAGGACGTAGTTATTGCCTATGATATAGAAATAAGTTCATTCAGATTGTTTAAAATTGTTGGCGAACAGGGACTTCCCAGGTAATCCTATTTTTAAATTGTTTTCTATGTTTGTCCCAGAACATAAAAATGAATTACCTAGTCTTAGGGCGAAATTAAAAGACAACATCGATAACTTAAGTCATTACTTAGCATCGGTTTTCCCTATCTTACACAGTACGCAATTCGAGACTTAGCGACACAGAGGTATTACAAAAACGTCTATTCATTCCGTCCTTATAGACGTGACGCGACCTGACATTTTCTCTTTCATATAGAGTTTTCTATTTCTTGTTGGTTCGACTTTAATACGTCTCAAATTGCCTCATTTTGAAAAGCAACCTTTTTATTATTTTCCATTTTTGAAACCAATACATTTTTTTTGGGGGGGAGGGGGGGTTGACGTCGCTTTGAACTACATGGTCATATCAAGACGGGGGTGTTACCCTCGATTCGCAGGAAACTAACAAACCTCCAAACCTACTACCCACATTAACCTCACCCAGCCTGGATTGGGCCAAAATGCCAGCATCACGTGTTTGGAGGGGACAAAATTTTCTTCGAAAAGTCTGCCACTACCGGGAGTCGAACCTGAGACCTCTGGACTATGGGCAGTAATCCAGAGTCCAGTCCAGTCTTCTGCTGTACGTTGCTTAACTTCGGTGATCCTACGAGAACCGGTGCATTCAACGCGCCATCGACGCTGGCTGAAAAAAAAATACATTTTGATTAAGACAAACGAAGATGAACACATCAAGCAGAATTGTAATTAGAGAGACGTCAGAATTAGAGAGTGGGCGTTCGCCGAAATCGAACAGACACTGCCCTTCGGTTGTTTTGACAGAGCATCCAAGTCTAAATAACAAACCTGACCATAATCTTCTGCTTTTGAACTATCTCAAACTTCTCAAAGTAGTTTGCAAGTATTAAATGTCAACTTTTTTTTGCATTTAGCTCGGATCGTGAGAAAAATTCATATGCATACTGGAACGGCAAAGCTCTACACATGCTGTTTTTATGATCCAATTTGGCGGGTGTAGGTTTAGCGAGTCTTTTAAAAAGCCGGCTGCGCTCAAATGAACTACCTACATTCTGGGATATCTGGGTAAGGCTGAAATGATGGAGATATGATGAAGAAATGATGGAGATATGATGGAGAAATGATGGAGGTATGTTGGAGAAGTGATGAAGAAATGATGGAGAAGTGATGAAGAAATGATGGAGAAGTGATGAAGAAATGATGGAGAAGTGATGAAGAAATGATGGTCGTGAATGTATTCGTACAAATCAACAATCCATTTACCGTCCATTCTCACGGGTGCTTAACTTGAGTGATTCGTTGCAGGCGTGTGTATTCATCACAATCACCTGCGCCAACTTCATTAAAATAGTCAATATAAAAGTATAGTAAAGAGATGTAGGTAAACTACAAACACAGCATAATGCATTCAATCATGTGGACATGTATTCAATAAAATACAAAATCAAATCGATTTAAACAATGATAATGTAGCAATATATTTTTTACTAAAAAAGTTCAACATACAATCTACAGACTCTTTGTAGTACCTAACAGTAAAAGAACTCTAACCAATTTCTTAAAGTTAAATATTTTTTCTTCAAATAGACAGTCATTCTCTTATTTCCTCTGCAACTTAATTCAGTTAGGATTATTTTTTCTTATTTTTTATTGGTCTTGTATTGTGTTATCATTGTCAGTTAGGTACTGGTAAATTTCATTATTGGTAGAATACTGTTACCATTGCAAGCAAGGTTGTTCGACTTATGATAAGCCACTTTGTACTTTGAAGTTCATAACCTTAACACGTTCATCGCCGCAATATTTTATATGACTTATTGTTCTGTGCCAACCTTGTTCAGCCAAAATTGACAAGTTTTTCGAATTGACAAGTATATCAAGTTGTAGCTCTGTTCCAGGACAATCATAATCCCATAAGAAATACATTGAAATATAAAAGCCCTTTAGGGGTTTAGTGTACAGAAACTCTTCACATATTTCAAAAGCCCCAGAGGGCTTTACGGTATCAGTCAATCAAATCAATAAAGCCCCACGTGGGATTTCGGTACCAGTTCTAAAAAAGCCCCCATATGGGTTTACGGCGCTGAACGTGTTAAAGAACAGGCTGAAATCAGCGGCCTCCTATACCAAGGACCAAGGTTTATCTAAGGCATGCTCTTGGTAAGAAAAAATTCTTACCACAAAGTCAGAATACAAACAAAGTGTATATTATGTGAATAATGAATTGAGGACTTGAAATAATGGCCAATAAAAGTAGGATGGTATTGATGGTAATGACGGGACATTAAATAATGATGGCATTTTAATTGTTTATCTCGAAATTAATAGGAATTATTTGCTCATATTCGGTCATGTCTAAAAATATATTTGAACTAAGAGCCTCTTAAACTTGAAACCTAAGTATTACAGATAGATCTGTCGATAATCGTAATAATAATGATCTTTATTATTACGATTATCAATCTGTATTCTTAGATAGGTATTCCCCATAGACCAGTTTTTCTTATTCTTCTTTTACTCTGTCTTATCCCGCTCAAGCAGGGTCGACGTTGTTCAACCTCATGGTTGAGATTGGTTGGTTTTGGCACAATTTTCACTGCCGGATGGCCTTCCTAACTCCAACAATTCTATTTGGTTAAACATCCTGGATTAGGACGGGGGTTTACCCTCCATTCGCTGGGAATCGTACCAGCTACCCACATTAACCTTACCCAGCCTGGGTAGGGCCGGAAAAGCCTCACATGTACGGAGGAAACAGAATTTTCTGAAAAGTCTGCTCCGACCGGGGATCGAACTCAGGATCCCTGGAATACGGGCAGTTGTTACAACCGTTACGCCACGGAGGCTGCTTGTCCATGGACCAGTACATGCTTTATTTTGTAACTTAATTTTCGTTTATTTTTTAAATATATAATGACATAATTGTTTGAATTTTAGATGTACATGAACTGCCCAGGAGATGGGCAGTTCACAATAGATATTGTTGTTTCTCTCTATACTGCCCGTACAAGACGAAGGAGTCCTTTTAAATCAGCAGTTGCTATGGTGAAAAATGTGGTCCAATTTGAAAAAATATTAACGAAAAATTGATGAACTTGGTGGGATTCAAACCAAAGTACCTCGATTACCAGCCTGAAATTATCAACTCTTGACCTGATTTAATCGGAAAATATATTCCTTGTTTAAGAGCCCCCAAATCTAAACTTTCAACCCAAACCAATAGCTGCCCTATCTGGTAATGGAAGCAGCTATCTATCCAATTTCAATAATATTGGAGCATCCATTTGGCAGTTATCGCGTTATAATCAGACAAAATATGTGCAAAATCAACTTGATTCGGTCAAATATCCATGTTAAATCAACATTTGATAGGCTATTTCTGTGGTTCAAAGGCAAATCTAGTAAACTTGTTCATTTGCTCCCAGTAATTACACACAGAACGATCAGTTCTTCAATTTGATTAGCTTAAATCTTTCCATTGCTAAATGTGGGTGCAGCAATTCTTTGATCTTCGGAATCAATAAATATCAAATAAAATTATCGGTGATTACTTCTGGTGAGGAATATTAAAGAAGCATTTCAATTAACTCGCCAATGTGAGGTTTATTCCAGTTGACCGTGTTCTACTATTTGCGAACTTATGATAAATGTTAAAGTACAAAGTGAGCTAAAAATTTAACTTATCTTTTAATCCCACTACGATCTATAATAATCAGGATTATAAAGATTTGAACATTTAAAATGTGAACCAAAATACCGTAAGACGGGTTTAGTTTGCGCCTTAAGGGGTAAAATTGCTCCACTCTATGTCCATCATGTGCAGCCCTCTCGTGGAAACAGAATGCACTGTATCTAAAAATAAATCCTCCCAAAATAATTGTTATGATTTGACAGTCGTGCCTAATGATCAAAACACTCATTCAACAAGTTGTTGCTGCTGTTATCAGTTCTCAAAGTTGATCATAGTTTTTTCCCTTAAATTATGGCTGGATAATTTCTAGGCATTTATATGAATTTTAACTCTTTTTTTAATAAATGGTACCTACATGAAAAATCAATATTTTTTCACCATTTTTTTTTCTGTTTTCTTAGTTTTAAATTCTCTCTCACATGCTATAAAAACTGAGCAGTTTTATTTTGCTCCACTACGTCTAAAATAGGGATTTCCTACAGCGTATCACAGGTGGTGCAATGTAACCCCACCTATGGGGTAAAATTGCTCCAAAGATTAGTTGAGTTTTTTTCATAGTTAGCAAATGGAAAACGAAAGTTTCTAATTTTTATTGAAAAACAATGTCCTTGCCTACAAAATGAATTATTAATTAATTGTTTATTTGGAATAATAAAAAAGTTATGCAACATTTTGTAAGAAATATCTTAAAAGTGGAGCAAACTAACCCCGTCTTACGGTATTCTAATTTTTAAAAGTCAAATTAATGAAAACTATACTTATGTCAGCTCTGTTGGTATTTTTTTTCAATAATAATCATAGACCTACAAATTTAACATGCAACATGCATTATTGGACTAAAGAGAATCTACCCCGGATGGTACATACTACATAATAATAATATCGCCTTATTTATACTGCCCGATAAGGACTATCAAAGTCCCAATATTCCAGCAGTAAGCCCAAGATACATTATTATGTGTTAAAAATCCCAAATGGGAGGATAACTTGTCAAGTCCCGGCTGGGTTTCGAACTCACGACCTCTGGAACCTCTGGATTCACAGAGTGCCGCCTTTACCACTGAGCTACCGGGACAGACCGGTAGCTCAGAAGTAAACTTATACTTACATAGGTAGGTATAAGAAATTCCTAATGGAAAATATTCTAAATTCCAATACACTGGTGGTCAAGTGGTTAAGGCGCTAGTCTGGTAATCCAGGTAGCGTATGGATCCGATGGTTCGAATCCCACCCAATGCATCAATTTTTCCTCATTAATTTGAGTTTATGAGCACATAATGTTTCTTCATTTCTTTGAGACTCTAACCACTAGAAAGACCATAAAACAATTTATTAAACAATGTTCATAGAAAGGGACTTTTTATTATTGAATATTATAAGAAATGGTTGGGTGGAAGAGCTCACACCAGTGATTATTAAAACACGTGGCATGGGGTAGGGCTCCGTCCCGCCAAGTCAAAAAGTAAGAAGACTATTATTTTGTTGAGGGGTTAAATTTGAAGCAGGTTTTCAGTTGATAAATTCTGAAAGCTCTGGAAAAAGTTCATTGCTTGACAAGATCTGAACTTCACAGGTGCTTAACCACAACTATTTCTGTATCCCGTCTGCTTCGATTGAAATCGGGTAGCGGGTTCACGGGTTCTAAACCCAGCCGGGACATGACAAGTTATCCTCCCAATTGGGATTTTTACCACATACTAATAAGTATTGGGCTTACTGCTGGAATAATGGGACTTTATAGTCTTAATCGAGCAGTATAAATAAGGCGATATTATTATTATTATTTTATTATTATATTGACACTGGCATTTTTCTTTTCTTTTTCTACGAATCCCTCGAGATATATAAAAGAAGATGCTAAGTCCTGAAGGCATCAGCAATCTTTCCGCATGTATAAATTGGAATTTTGACTAAAAAATTTATTTGATTCCAGTTTTTTTTTTCGTCCATCCACGAAGAAAAAAAATAGTTCATCAAACACGTAAGATAATCTTCTTCGTTTTTGTAATTTGAACAGAGTTCGAAACTTGAAGCATCAAGGTCAAGATTGTGTGGTTGATCGTTTTTTCTTCTTGTTCTTCTCTATCTTCTTCAAGTCATTTTTTTATTCTTCTTCAAGTAAATTAATAAAAAAAAATATTACTTGTAGAAGAAGATTTAGGAAATAATGGACCATTTTTTTTACCGATTCTTCTGGTTAAAAATGAAGATGTTGTCCTATGGCACATGGTCACTCAACACATTTTACATAATCTACACCCCGGAGGAAGGTCGATATTTGGGTTACACACTCGATGTATTTTGACCTTTATGAAAAAATAAAGTAGAATCATGTCTTCAGTCATATTCGTTTAGAAAAAAGCGTCATTCATTCATTTGTCGTTGCGAAATCGCTGATGGTGGTTGCCAGATTGATATTGACACTGCCGTTCTGAAAGCATCTCCGTTGTCAGATGTCAGCTATCTTCTTCTATATTCTACAAATAACAAAAGATGGAGCAATTCTATGATTTGTATTTGCAAAAAAAGTACATAAGAAGTGTACGGATGAAAATTTGAACAAAGGGATGAACAAATGGATGAAAATTTACATCAACTTGGGGAAGATTTTAAAAATATAAAAAATATATGAGCTCAAGATTTGATCAGTGTTGTCTTCTTCTTGGTTGAAAATGCCTCTGCATTTTGAGCGGTAAGATGCTTGCTTACAATTACTTCCGATAAATTTCTAATATTAGAAACCGGAAAAGTATTGTGTTCGTTTTTTTAATAAAAAAATAATAATTTTTTGCTCCGATATCAATTTTTTTCATATATCTGGACGTTTCATAATTTCCTGAGCAACTTTGGTTTTGTGTCTGTCGGTCGGTCTGTCTGTCGGTTAAAAAAATCCTTGTTACGCGCAAATCTCCGAAACTACTGAACGGATTTCGACAATTTTTTGTAAACATATAGGGACATTCTGTAGTTTAAATTCATCTACTTCGCACTAGCGGTTCTTGGTGAAAGAGATCATGCGCCTGACCACTAACTTTTTACTTAAACGCTTATATTTCGTGAACGGTATACCCAATCTAGTCCCATCTTCATAAGGTATACGCTTACTCCTTACAAATTTTCTAGTCATTAATCGATTTTATTCATATCTTTCCACCTTAAAACTTCGGAATCCAATGAAACACACCTGATTCATGAAAATCGCTTGAGATGACTTTTTATCGCAGAAAAATTCGACGCAAGATGTTAATCTGACTCGAAGGCCGGCGTTAAATGTTGGATAATCGTTGATCCGAGAAATAAATTTGTTTCACAAATAAAATTCGCCATGATCCACTGTTCATACTTATCTCTCGTATGAAAATTACAGAAGATGAAGACACTCAGGTGACTACATTCCAATCTTGAATTTTCAACGGTCTTCTGTTTCTAGCTAATGCGATCATTTCCATCTTTGTTTTTATGTGCATTCTTTAAATCCAAGACGAGAGAATCGAGAGATGAGTTTGGAACATCTTTTTTTCTGCCAAGGAAATTGATCATTTTGGGATTCTTAATTATTTTCCTCGGACGCTGGTCGGTTAGAGATTCTCATCCTTGAGAGAGACTAAGGACCCCGTGGTATTTACCAACTCGATGGTATGTGGCATTAGCTCGCAAAACTGACTACCTAGGTATAATACTCCTAGTACAGGGTGGGACACAATACGACGAGGAAACTTTCACAGCATGCTGAAAACCCTTTTTAACTCATCATCATCATAGAGTGGCGTCATCGCGAATGATGGTAGCCAGACAGTAGAGTCATGACTCAGCACTTCTACCACTGTCTTTACAAGGAGGCTAATAATTGACAAGGGCCCCCAGAACCAAGCCAATGCTGGTCTACTCCCTGTTTATAGTCCCCCAGCCAGACTGCTGGCTCAGTTTCAGTACATCAATAAAATATGTCTTTATTATTAAAAACATGTTCGATTTAGAAATGACATAGAATGTATACAATTACATACATAGAAATTGAAATTAATAAAACAAAACTTGATCAAGGGCGGTGCAAATGACAACCGCATTCTCTTCCGAAAATGTCTTTATAGAAAATGTGAATTTTCTATAAGTCTTTAAAGAAAACTCACATCAGTGCCTAGCCTACCTTTCTCAAATATTACCTGGCAAACAACAATGAGATATAATGTCAATTGAGATAATAGCAAGAGTGAAAAAAATAAATAAAAAGAAGAAAGAAAATGGTCCCTAAAAGTACATTAGTGTACTTAGAGAGATTTTCATCAATGAGAGAGTCAATTTTTAGAATGATGAAATAAATCTTATTATTATTATTATTACCTATCTAACTATGAGAGGTCGTCTTTTACCAAAACCACGTCCCAAACAATAACTGTTATTCAAATTTTCATGAGAGTCTGAAAGATTATAAAAAATACAAAAAGACACTGTAACATCACATTGTGATAAACACAAAAATGATAACTTTTCAACTTCTTCTACATTACTGGTCTTACTTTGACAAACTCTATCCATCCTGCGGCAAGACAGTTCTATTGAGGATATTTTCGTCTCACCGATAAATTATAGTAACACTGTTTAGTGGAAGGAAACCACCAGGCGAGGTTAATGTTCATAGCATTTTCTACCACCTAACCCTCAAAGTCTTATTATTATGTAGTCACAAACTCAATTTAATGAGGAAAAATTCATGCACTGGGTGGGACTGGAACCAACGGATCTCTAAGCTACTTGGATTACCAGACTGGTGCGTTAACCACTCGACTACCTGTGCATGAATTTATGGGTTTAAAAAAAATCTATAATAAATACGATAATTTTTCAATGCCTATTTCAGCACCTTTTTACTTTCCTTATCCTATAATAAGGAAAGTATTGTATTCGTCGAAAATTTGACCTACCCAGTTTTTCACATTTCTGGACGAATCATAGCCTCAGGATACCAAAAAAGTTGTTTTCAGCCATTGGTCCGTGCGTCTGTCTGTCTGTCTGTCTGTCTGTGTGTGTGTGTGTGTGTGTGTAAACAGGATATCTCAAGAACGGTACGAGCTAGAGACTTGAAAATTGGTATGCAAATTAATTTCATACACCAGACGAACCACGAAACTTTTGGTTGAAATCGGCCGCAAGATGTGGCCGCAGGGCCGCAAATATTGGCCGCAACCGCCGCTTCTTTGAATTGGTTAAAGATACAAAAAAAGTTAGAGAACAACATTTTCTCGGATTAAAAAAATAATAGGGGTTTACTCAGATCATTTTTTTGATATCTTGAACTTTTTGGAACCCGGCCCCAATTTACCGGTATTTTGGGGGGACCCGCTTGGACTAACTTTTTTATTATTCAATCTAGATGGGGGTTGCGACATATCAAGTCCAATGATTTTGAAGTGCTGATTACGAATTTGGCACTCCTTTTTAACTATCTGTTACCGTTGAGTCACCAGTGGCGGATTTCGACTTCTTTTTGGGGGATAAGGAAAGTCGTGTGATGTTTACACCAGATTTTTTTCAATTTATCGCACTTTTTGTATTTACAATTTCTATAGAAGTTTTTTTTTATTTATATATTATATTACATTTAACAATTCCTCTTTACTTCTCTATTGTACTTTATAAACCATGCACTGGTAGTACAGTGGTTAACGCGCTAGTCTGGTAATCCAGGTAGCGTACTGATCCGTTGGTTTGAATCCCACCCAGCGTATGACTTTTTCCTCAATAATTTAATTGTATGACCACATAATAATAAGACTCTGAGGTGGTAGAAAATGCTTTGAGCATTAACCTCTCCTGGTGGTAACCTTACGCTAAAGAGTGTTATTATTATAAACTCACTAGAAGTCACCGTGGCCGAGTGAGTTAGCGCGCTAGGCGACCTGGGTTCGATCCCCAGCGGGGCAGCATTTTTTCTGCTCTGTTCTGGGGTGTTCAGGGTCCACTCATACCTCGTGAGGAAAATTGAGTAGCTGCTTTAATGTGAGCAGCGACCAGTGGCGGATTTATAGGCAAAAAAAGATATTAGGATATTAAAAATATATGGAAAGCCTTATAATTCTGCGCTACCCACTAAAAATTGTGATATAATAACAAAAAGAAACACATTTATTATAAACTCACTAAGAACCCAATCCCACCCTGTATAATCTATTCCCGTGCGTTATGACCATCTCATTTTCGGTTCGGGACTTGGGTAATGATTTTTTTTTCCTTCATTCAATGCAGAATCTCTTGATACCTTCAAGGAAATTACAAATTCATCACTCCCCACCTTAGAGGATTAATCTCATTAATCCTCACACTTCCTACTCAAGCAGATAATCTTCCTAATTGGAATCGAAAAAAAAAGAATCGCTGGAAAAACCAAAAACATTAAGAAAAAAAACGAGAGATTCAAGAAGATCCTCACCGGTACGGCTGGTTTCTATAAAACAAATACTATAAATATGTAGAACAATATTTATAGTATTTTTTGTAAACTTAGACTTTTCGACTATTTGCAAGTAAAAAAAAAGTTCCATTGCCCTAAAGTGTTCGGTGGAAGAAATTGCCATAGGCAATAACCCCCCGCCTTTTAGTTAGGACATCTGTATAAATTCTATCAATGTTATTCATCTTTTTTTCTTGAGGTCGGTTGTTGCTGGATAAAAAGAATATGAAGATCATCATCTAGTGGCGCCATCAAGAAATATGATGGTAGCCAAGCAGCGAGAGGATTTCTGCTGTTTTTTCTGAAGTTGTCCAATAATAATCCAATAAGTATAATAATAATTGACAGGGGCCCCCGCAGATCTAGAGATGGGAAGAAGAAGAAGAGTAAGAAGAAGAAGGACAAGAAGAAGAAAAGTTAAGTTAAAAAGTAATCATATTTGTGTAATCACTTTCGTGATAAAGATCATCATCAACTACTCAAACTCGCTTTATTAAATCTACGCTGAAACCGGGACTTGAACCACCGACCTCCAGGTTACAAGTCCGCCGCCTTATCGATCAAGCTACTGAGGTCGGTTAAGAAGAGGAGGAAGAAGAAGAAATAGAAGAAGAAGAGAGATTATTTAATCCAAGATGTTCTCAACTTGTTATAAAACACTTGTCAGATCTCCTCGACAATATCGATTAATACTGTGCATATTTTTTTAAATATTGAAATTAATAATAATAAAATTGCTCATATGTTCTTCGAATTTTAAGATAATAATATAATCTCGTTCATTTTTATTTAAAATCATAAAATAATAATAAAATAACAATGTCCAGACAGGACAACTGATATGAACACTAATAAACAGCCCGGTAGCGGTGGTTAGTGATGCACCACTAACCGCTAGTGATGCAAAGTAATCTTGCCTATCTCTACTAATAACAGATTACTAGCTGACAAGAGTGAAGCTGGCTAATAAAATAAATGCACTTGATTATAGGTGAAATATGACCAATATCGTTCCCATTGGTGATACGGGGAAGCAAGGTTTTGATTTGAAAATGATAATCTATCCTTATTTATTACTTTTTTTTAAATTATAGTTACTTTATGTATACATTATGTACGCCAGCCTTCGTAGCGTAACGGTTGTGACTACTGCCCGTAGTCCAGAGATCCTGAGTTCGATTTCCGGTTGGAGCAGACTTTTCGCACAGAAAATTCTGTTCCCTCTGAACATGTGAGGCTGGCAATTCCGGCCCTACCCAGGCTGGGTGAGGTTAATGTGGGTAGCTGGTACGATTCCCAATAAATTGAAGGTAAAACCCCCGTCCTTGCTATCTCAAATCAGGACGTTAAAACCAAATAGAATCAATGGACATTTGGACATGAAAGGAGCCTAGACATTGGATCTAGACGTCCATATAATCCTCTCACCACCGTGATATAGATATCTGTGCCTATCTCACTGACAGGGAATCATTATATTTAAAAAAATATGTTTCTTTGTGTTATTATATCACAATTTCAGTGGGTAGCGCAGAATCATAGGACTTTTCCGTGTAAGCTACTCATTTTTCCTCACGAGGTATGAGTGGACCCCGAACACCCGTGTACAGAGCAGATTTTTTATTATTATTATTATTTGGTCCTATCTCTGTCGTAAATATAAAGCCGAGGTGATATTAGGCACGGTCATGTCTCGGACAATTAATGCGATAGGATGGGTAGGGTTGAAAATCGTTCCCATCTTCTCGAATGACGAGATTTAATCTCATAATACCATGTTGTCTAACATCTTGAATTTCAGCCAATAGTTCAGAAGAATATCGAACCGATTAAACCGTGTGACTTGCGACTCGAGTTCAACATGGAGGAAAACTGTTGGTTTACATGATTTCCATACGAATGACACGTGTAACCTCAATTTACCTGTTGAACTTTTCAAATAGACCTTCTTAGAGGTTTCTTTATGACAATATTATAAAAAATAACATAAATGAACATCTTATTATTTACTTGTTAATCCTTTGACTCATTTTTATGTACGACATTAATTTAGATTAGAAGTACATAGTTGGAATTCTATACATTAAATTATTGTTTATGTATTCTAGGGTTGATCCGCTTCCTAAAGTGTTCTTGCCAAAGTGGATTCAGACTATTCAGAGATGTTTCTACCCTCTAGCTATTTTAACATTTGGACATTTTCCAAGAATTTATCAGTCAGTCAAAATAGAAAAGTGAGAAGTTGTAGAAGATACATACAGAACTGCATTATTCTAAATTCTGAAGGAAATTTCATCTGCAGGTGTCTGAATAACTCTGAGTGCTTTTGAAGCTTCAAAGACCAGCAGCCCGTTCTAGAAACTCTTTCTACTCTCTAAATCTCCGTCTCCTTTTGTCACACAACGCACTCTGTTTGGTTAATTTGAACGCATTGACCTGAGTGCGTTGTGTGACAGTTGAAACGGAGATTTGGAGAGAAGAAAAGTATTTCTGGAACGGGCTACAGGTACTTAAGAGAAGACAATTTTACCTCAAAGTGTTAAAATCCGCTCTTTTTGGGTAAAAAGTTATCATATTTGTGTTAATCACTTTCGTGATATCACAACTACTCAGAATCGCTTTACTAAATCTACACTGAAACCGGGACTTGAACCACCAACCTCCAGGTTACAAGTCCACCGCCTAATCGATCAAACTACTGAGTTCAGTCTTCTTAGGTAAAGCAACATTTGAACTGAAATTTCAATAGCACACTACACTCTCAAAATCTTCCTTTCAATAGTTAAATTTCGTTTTAGCAACGCATTCAACCGACCTCAGTAGCTTCAACCAATCAAAGCGCACTATAGACCAACATGAAGGATAGCCTGACTTATCTTAAATTTCTTAGAAGCTTTTATCATTACTTAGGAAAAGAACCTTTGTAAAAATCCAATTTAATTGTTAATAAATAATACTGTTTTAAGTGTTTTATAATTTGGGAATTTATTTGAGTTATGTATTCAAAAAAAAAAAAAAAAAAAAAAAAATGAAACTGCGCTCTTTAAGTTGCCAACAAAAAGCCGTGTTTTTCAAAATCCCATCGAGTGCATATTACAAGCAAATAAAAAAAGCTATGAACTACAAAGTAGTTCAGGCATGACAACCTTTACTTGTTAGCCAGAATGAACGCAAGAAGACATTTTCTATGCGAGATGGCTGCAAGTACTTGTTTCATACTGACCAAATAACCTTTCTACTGAAGCACTTAAACATCTTATCTATGCTCTTCATCTAAGCAATGTGATCAAGAGCAAAATGAATATTTTATTAATGAACTCTCCTCTTTTTTTCTTTCAAAATGTACCTTCCTGCTGGAGTAAAGGGACTTTTCAGTCTTACCTCGGCAGTATGAACAAGTAAATTTAATTCTATTCTTCACTGGAACAGCTTTTTATTGTACATTCAAAAAAAATCCACCTGGCCGCGATTCGAACACACAGCCGTCGGATTCCCGAGGCAGAGCAGCTTACCTCTCGACTACGGAAGTTTAAATACAATTCGCTTACGGAAAAGATAGGTACTTTAGTTTTAAGAATCCACAACGAATTTCAGCTTGTTTGAAAACTTCGATTTCGCTATATGGACAGAACTTTTTATTCATGGTTAAAATAGATCTTTCTTTTTTATTGTCCTAGCTTCTTATTTGATCTTCTTCTTATTTTACTCTGTCTAATCCCGCTCAAGCAGGGTCGACGTTGTTCAACCTCATGGTTGAGGTTGTTTGGTTTTGGCACATTTTTTTTCTCGGCTGAATGTCCTTCCTAACGCCAAGATTCTATTTGATTGAACGTCCTGGATTAGGACGGGGGTTTTACCCTCTATTCGCTGGGAATCGTTTGATAATTTGATTTTTTGTTTTGATATTCTATATCAAATAAAAAGTTTTACTTCAGTTTTAGCTCATCTAAGCCTTTTTTTTTAGACAACATGGTTTTATTTTGGACATTGCCACCCAAAACTTGACTCATAAAACCCTGAATTTCCAAGTTCACCACACACCCAACCATATCATTGGAAAATTTTCTTCAAGTTTTTTCCCCTTTCAAAAACTTATTATAGAGACCTCCCAAGATACCGATGCTGACACGATCAGAAAATTACAAACTCGAACGTTTAAATTGTTTTCCAAATGGAATAATTGGTTCACCTTTTTTCATGTGTAACAATGAGAGATATCAGATCTCAGGTTTAATATCATCAATTAGGAATAATCACCATGAAACAGTGTCGTAGCCAAGATTGTGAATATTTTTTTTTACATAATAAATATATATATATTTTTTAATTTGGTTTTAACGTCGCCCTTTCAACTGTATGATCATAAACGAGGGGTGTTACCCTTCTTCATTCGCAGGAAATACACAACCTGCTACCCACATTAACCTCACCCCAGCCTGGTTGGGTAGGAATGCGAGCATCACGAAGTCTACACCTCGCTGGACGTTGCTTAACTTCGGTGATCCTACGAGAACCTGTGCATTCAACGCGCCATTAACGCTGGCTGAATTATGAATATTAAAAAGGTAATAAATCATAATAGACCCTATTATTTATCTCAGTAACTGGATCGATAAGGCGGCGGACTTGTAACCTGGAGGTCGGTGGTTCCAGCCCAAGTATACCATAATATTTAAAAGGTGAATTTGAGTAATTTTGACAACACGATTGTGATTAACACAAGATCACAATCGTGTTATCACAATTTCTCAAACTCACCTAACTTTGCCGTACTTGGGATCGAAACAAATGCCGTTGAAAGCAATCTTAATCTCAATTCAAAAATAAATAAATTCGCCAGCGTCGATGGCACCTAGAATGCACCGGTTCTCGTAGGATCACCGAAGTTAATCAACGTCCAGCGAGATGAAGACTTCATGATGCTGGCCCAACCCAGGCTGGGTAGCAGGTTTTTGAGTTTCCTGCGAATGGAGGGTGACACCCCTGTCTTGATATGACCATGCAGTTAAAAGCTACGTTAAACCCAAAATAATAATAATAACAATAATTTATTTTATAAAAGTTCCTTAGTAACCAAAAACTCAACTTGAAGCGAAAGGGCCAAAGTAAACTAATTTCAGGTCTAATCACATCTCATCAATACTTTATACTCATTATCATCTGGTGCAACCTTCCTCAAATACTGGGTTCCTAGAAAAAAAACCCATTTTTTTTTTTTTTTTTTGAAATTACGAGTAATAATTTAATAATATTATGTATTTGGTGACTTTTAAAACCCATAAAGTATTTGTCAAATATAGGTATGCGATCTTGTTTGAAACTTTGAACTGTTGACAGCACCTAAAAGAAACTCCTTTTGAAGCCAACACAAGTATACAAAAGAAGAAACATTCCAGACCTACCTACCTACCAGAAAATGTCGAACCGATTTTCATTGGAGAAAAACATCAGGAAAATTAAACTGGAATAACTTGGTAATACATACAATATTACAGTCAAACCTGGATATAAGACAACAATTTACAGGTCAATATATATTATCATGTTATTAATTTATATAATAGGTATATTTCATTTAGAACATCTTCTTTCTTCAGTGTGCTCAACACGGATGCCACATTTCCTCTTTGTCAATATTACCTTTCTGTATGGGAAAAGAACCTCTTAATAAGGGAAAAAAGTCCCCTTGAGTTCTCTGATATCCAGGTTCGATTTTATGAACTTGTGTATCTGTCTTACCTTTTCTTTCAAAATTTGTATCATTTCTTCAATCCACCCAGTAGGTTAATAATATCATGTGTTACATCTAAGATGAGGCGATATTTGAATGAACTTTGGATTTTAAATAGCAGGAGTTCTAATTGGAAGCCGAGTGTCTGTCTCATCGCTAAAGCATAATTATAATTATAGAATATTCAGATCTGATTAAATTGTATTTTGAATAGTTAAATAAAATAAAGAAGGTGTATTGAAATCGATATGTATGATACGCTGGAACCTGTTTGTAACAGAACCCAAGGGACAGAGCTAAAAGAACATTTTTTTTTAAAGATGAGTGTTTCACAGCCTTTTTTATTTCGTAGCCATGAAACAGGAGCTACTGTAGAGTCTGTAGACGCTTGTGGTCTGTGTTGTAGCCTGCCTATCCCGTAGTATGCCTCCCCTCAACCGACCTCAGTAGCTTGATCGATAAGGCGGCGGACTTGTAACCTGGAGGTCGGTGGTTCAAGTCCCGGTTTCAGCGTAGATATAATAAAGCGAGTTAGAGTAGTTGTGACATCACGAAAGTGATTAACACAAATATGATAACTTTTTTTTAGTATGCCTCCCCTCTGATGGGCGATAAGTTACACAGTACTTCCCATTTAGGTAATTGTTTGTAAAGTATCCCTTACAAACAATTGTAACCGAATTAAGAATACAATTTTTTGTTGGCACGGGAGATCGAACCTGGGACCTTCCGCATGGCAAGCGAGTGCTTAACCACTGAGCTTATCGCGCGTTCTTATAATGAAGTTTCTAATATAGCCAGTTCTCTATTACACATAAACTAGTGACGCAGGGACCTGCGATTTTCTCTATTATAAACAGTTTTCTATTACATCCGAGTCCATTATACCCAGGTTTCATTGTACAAGATAGTTAAATATGGAACCTATTCTAATACAATTTAATACATGGTCGATTGTAAATGATGTAAAATGACCAATTTGAAATTTGTTCTAGTAAATAAACTTCCTGATGTTCGAAAACTCTCGTAATTGTCCTTAATTTGATCTACATTCATAGGTAATAGGTAATAATAAAATTTATTACAAATAAAAATTACATTACATAGGTAGGTAGTAATAAGAGTAATGTTGGCTTTCGTTGTTTGTTACTTCTATTGTAACTTCGACCTATATTAGGACTTCTGAGCTGGTACTTACTTACTTTCTGTGTCCATTTGTAATGTCATGGTGGCAATAATATTTATTTATTATTATTATTTTTTTTTCATTTACATTTGAACTCCTCTTTCATTCCCATTTACAGGCAAGATGGATACGGATATTAACTTCACCCAACCTGAGTAGAGTCGGAATTCTAGCAGAACATAAATTTCTATGTTTACTACGGATGGATTCAAATTTATTGTAAGTGAAATTAATGTGGGTAGCTCGTTCCCAGCGAATGGAGGATAAATTCCCTGTCCTGATCAGAACTTTAACTAAAATAGAAGGACATCCAGCTGTAAAAATGTGCCTCATACAACCAACCTTACCCATGAGGTGAACAATGCCGACCCAACCGGATTGGGAAAAGGCAAAGTGAAAGAAGAAGACCACGGATAGATTCGAAAACAAAACGTTCACCAATCCGTATCCTGTACATGTTCAACGTTGCTTAACTCAGTGCTTTTGAAGAACTGATGTTTTAACGTGCATGCAATCTCTGCTGGTCTGGTGATGAGAAAAAAGTAATAGAGCGTATTTTAACCTTGCAGTGAATAACCTCATTTTTGCGACATCATCTCCTGTTCTGAAATGTCAAGTAGAACATAATCTTCTTTTGGCAATCGATTCTAAATGAAACAAATGGGATTCTGTTAAACATCGAGAAATATAAATCAAGTCACTACATATTTTTGTTTATTTTCAACCGACAAATCACTACATCACAAGAACATAAAAGTGTTGAACCATCTTCTATAATTGATTGACTGTTTATTTTTGACCTTTTAAAAAATCCGACCAACCAAATGATGGACAATGAACACAGAAATTCAATTTGTAAATAACTCCATACGAGTTTAAATTGGTCTACACGATGAGCAACTAATTTTATTCACCTGAATATTATCTTGAGGATAATTGAGTATTCCTGGCTATCGGTTGTCCTTGAAAAAATACCCAGTTTGCCGCATTCATCTGATTTATTGCACTTTTAATACGGGCAGTCTAAGCATTATCTCACTAAATGTATTTACTACATGTGTTCTGCATGAGTAGTTGAGTACTACAGCCTTATAGGTCCCCGAGGAACTTGTGACGACTAAGTCTAACCGATATCTGTAGCTTCACCAATAAAGATGGCCAATTTGTATTCTAGAGGTCGGTGGTTCGAGTCCTAAGAATGGCAAATTTATTTAATTAGTTAATTTTCTTAGAAGCTTTAGCTTAGGAAAAATACCTTTGTATATGTTATCCTGTTATTAAATAAATAAAAAATAAATAAATAAATTTAAATAAAAAAAATTGGCAGTGGGAAAAATAAAAGGCCTATTTCTTTATTGCTTTAACACATTCCGTGCCACGTCAGGCGTTTTCACTTGACAGTAGTACTTACGATCAAGTGAATGTCAGGCGAAAACGCCTGACGAAAATCGTCTATACCAAGCTGTAGGTACCAGGGTCTGGGTTCGAGGGTACTCGATGTGGCCGTTGTAGAAATAAAAACTCGTTTTTTTTTACAAAAAAATTATACAGACTTCATTTAATGAGCAAATTAATAAAATAAATTAAATTAAAAAGACTACGCAATATTTTTTATTACTTTTTTTAAAATAGAATTATTTGAGATGAACACAAAAAAGATTTTACAGGTTGAAAGAAATCCGGTAATTTCTTTGAAACTCCTTGACTGGTGCACGGACCAATTAGTAAGGATGTAAAGGACAACGGAGGTGGGAGAAACAGTGTTAGGAATACAGGGGAGCTTAACATATTTGCAAAACAAGAAAGTATTTTTTTTTTTACAAGATTAAATTATCCTGGCATTGAAAAACATTCGACCACGTGGGTCTTTTTATTTAGTGTTGTACAGTTGAACCAGGATAAAAGAGAACACAAAAAACAGATTTTTTTCCTCTTATTTCCATGTTTCACTTATAAGTAGGTTATTTTCCCTTATAGAGAGGTAATTTGGACCTGGAAATTGTTCACTTATATCCATGTTTCTCTTATAAATAGGTTATTTTCCCTTATAGAGAGGTAAATTGGACCTGGAAATTGTTCTCTTATATCCAGGTTCGACTGTATAGATGAAAATGCAATATATCAACAGTTACACCAAGGATGAGGAATATTACTTCTGTGTCAACAAAAAATTAAACGGAAAACAAGACAAGTTAGTGTTCAACCTGTACTGTACGTGTATACGTATAACTCATAGATTTATAAGCCAATGAATAATCCTGTTTACCTAACTGAAAAACTTTTTATTTTAGAATAGGTCTTACCATACCAAAATGTAATAGAGAAGGAAGACAGGATAGAATAAAGCCAGTCAATACAGGAAAGGTATGGCGAAAGAATTGTCCAAAGCAGGAAAACAAACCTGCGTATAGAGAAGCTTAGCGGGAGGAGAGCTATCAATTTGACCAACTAGGCTAAAAAGACTTAACATTCATTAATTTTAATATTGTTTTTTAATAACTTTTTCTAACACATGTCAGGATTAGATTAATCATTTCATTTCACCTCATGTTAAATTTCCTCTACTCTATGCCTACTATAATTCTTCATAATTACCAAATCATTTGATATGGTAATGTGAGTATACACTATACAAATGCTCTTTAATTCTAGAGGTGATAAAATTGCGATTGAAAATATTCCATTGTATTCTGTTGTAAACACTTTATTTGCAAATGCCCCTATTAATTTTATTATTATAATTTTGATGAGAAATAGGTAAATTATGAGAAAGCTCCACCATTAGATTTGAAGCATTTAAAATGATGATGATTTGATAGTTTCTTCACAGCATTTATGAATAAAATCATGTTAATAGGGGAACTTCCAAATTATTTCTGAGATTTACTGGAAATGTGCAATGTTTCTGACTAAATCACCATCAATTGCTATTGACGAGTTTTATCACCACTATAATTTTGTCGACGTATTTTAAGGACATTTTGTATAGAACTTTTCTATTTACATTTAGGATTTTTATAAATAATAATATAATATAAAAACGCCAAGAGATTCTTGATTGCAGCATTTATTTTCTTCCAACCTCGGACATTTATGTGGGATTATAAACCAAAAATGTGAAACCCAAGGGGCGTTTGATGAATTCTATAATATGACTGATAGGGAGTGCTAGGAAAAGTTAAGGCAATGACGCCCGAAAACAGTCTCAGAACTGAAGTGAAGTGGGTGGTATATGAAGATAGAACAGAGTTCGTTAACATGTGATACCTACAAGTGATGTGAAATCTGTAAATATTTTGTAATTAAAGGTAATGTTTGGAGAGGGGGAGGGAAAACTATTACCTTACCTTGGCTGAAAATGTTAAACCTACAAAGTTAATCAGTATTTAAGTACAACATTTAAAACTTATAAAAGTATAGTGAAATGACTCTTTTAAAAATGAATTAAAATGTATATTTATTTTCGATCCTACATAGCAATGACACCTGAATAATCTCATCTTTCTAATTCTCACTGTATTTGTTATTACAAGTGTTAATTGAAAGAAACAAGAATTATTCTAATTTTACAACATAAAAGAAAATCCTGATACATATGAAATGAACACAAAATAGGTCTGTGCAACATGTTACACTATGCAGTTTTAGTGGGGTATCTCTGTTCATTTACACTTAAAAATCAATGTTTTTACCATTTAAATAAAATTGAAGAAGACATGAAGAACCATCAGCACCGTAGGCTGAATGAAGTGGAATTCGGCTCAATGTAGAATTTCATTGGAGATAAAGGGGAAATCAATATAGGGGCAAAATTAATAGACAAAATCGAGATCTCAAGTCGTGACTTGGTATTAATTTTCCCCATTTAAGACAATACACAAAATCTAGACTTGGCTTCACAGAGGTATTACAAAAACGTCTATTGATTCCGTCGTAACCGTCGAGAGGTATCGCGGAACAGACAGACAAACGAAAGCCAAATCGTCCAGTACCCAAGTTAAAACAGAACCTGTGAAGTTGCTTCACTCTCTCACTGTGTGCGGTTAATAAACTGAAATCTTCTCACATGATTGAAATTGATAGAGTAAAACGTAGATATTTAAAAGAGTTCTTAGCATTCACACATTATCCAGTAACAGTGTGTTTGAGTTATTACAAGTAAACATTTTAATTGAAGACTTGATTGAATGAGGTATTATTTCAAAGATGAAGGAATTGAGAAATATCGACAAAATAAAGAAGAGAGATACATCAAATGCATATCAGATGACTACTCAGACGGCCCAGTATTTCAAACAGAGGATTGGAGAAACTTTCACTTCAAAAAAAGGTCCAGTTTATTAAGATTAAGAATGCACGGTTTTCATCACAATTTCTGAAGAAAAAAACGAGGATTTCATGAATCTCGAAAATAATGTGTTTAAACTGCCTGAGATTCTGTGCTCATCACTGTGTGGACACATACCATAAACCCCAAGTAATTGTTTTTTGGCTTATAATACATTTTTCCATTACATATCCCCCAAGTATACATAAGAACAGTCTTTACGAGCCAAATGATACTATAAATACATAGTACACACTCTAACAAGAATGAGAAATGTGTGAAAATGTCAAAAATCAAAATCTATCCAATTGGTGGCGCAACCGTACATTCAATTCATTGCGGACACTAAGGGCCAAAACATGAAACAGAATTAAAATTAAGATACATCAGACACGCCTTCCAATCAGAGTTTCAACCAATCACAGCAGGTTATAGCCAGAGTTGAGGGACAGTGCCTTATCTAAATTTTAATCCTGTTTTATAATTCGGACCTAAATATTTTCTGGTCTTAACTTTTCGATAAACGATTAAAAATCAATATAGTATTTATTTTACTATTACTTTTTATTATTTCAACAGATTTTTATTTCAGAGTTTAAATAGATATTCTAATTTCGGTTACAAACTTGTTGTAACGGAAATAATACAAACATTGTTCATAATTTTAAACAAGTTTAAAGAAAATTCTTTTTAATTGATACTTGGGTCAAATTTATTTTTGCCATACTTGAATGATTTTTTATCATCAGTCTTTATATAATTTATAATTTCTGTTAAATGAAATGTCTTTGCTTATTATGTATATAATATAAACAAGATGTGACACTAGGTAGGATAAAATTTCTTCTTCGTAAAATTAAATAAAATTTCTCCTTAAGTATAAAAAAATTGGGTATTTTTTTGCTGTTTCTTTTAAAATGATGACCTTCAATACAGTTTCAAATTATATTAACTAAAATTTAAAATTTCTGTTACTGTATCTATTTACTGGACTAGTATTGTTTGTTATTTCAAAAGAGTTTGAATAAATTTGAATTGTATTAGATTATGTCTACTATGTAATGAGTTTTATTTTTGTTTTGACATTACATACTTGAATGACCTTTTATCAGATTTTATATAATTTCTGAAACATACCTGTGTAATCTTACTATGCCTACAATACATGTATGCAATATAAACCAAGATGTACATTTGTACATTGAGTTACCCAGGATAAAATTTATTTTTTAGTCAAATTATGTATTATTGCAGGTTATTTCAAATGTAATAAAAAACGTTGGGTAAAATTTATTCATATGTATATTCTTATCGCTTCAAATAAGTTTGGAAATAATTCAGTTTTTCTAAATAGGTAAAAAATAATTTAATTATTCTTTTACAATTTAGAGTTCAATGAGTTCAAATAAAATGTATATTATTATTTATTTTACTCTGATAAATAATAATAATAAATGTTGGATCGCATTTTAATTTTTCTATCTTGTATGTAATAATTATTTACAAGTGAGAAACAACACAAATTTACACTAGGTACTTAAAACAATATCAAAACTGTCACAGTTAACAAAACAATGCGAGCTTGTTGATAGTATGCCAACAGAAAATTATATACAACAAATAATTTGTTCCAACCAGAGCCTTTTAGACTACACCAGAGAGAGAGAGACAGACAGAGAAAGTCTATTGTGGCTTAGACTGTATGGTATAGGTAAAGATGATGTAATATGAACACTATCCTTCAGTCGTTAGCAGGGTATGATTTGATAAGGTTTTTTAAAAAACTTTTAGCTTTTATATGACATTTAAAAAAATAACATATAAATCAGACTTAGCCTCCTTTTGCTTGCTATTTTTAATTAAAACTCAGATAATACCCATAGTAAATGCATTTAACTGGTCATGTCTACATAGTATACACAAATATCCTTGTGCAGATGATGGATATTTTTATGCTTCTATTACCTTTGATCCGGAGAGCCAGTCAGTCTTATTAGTTCTCAAATACAATCAGCTCATTTTAGAAGATCAATTGCAATAACTAATAGTTGATATAAAGTATAAAAGAAATACATTTCAGTTGATGAAATGTCAATAATTATAACGGTCAATAGGAAAATATGCCAGTCAAAACTATAAAACAAAATTAAAAATCAATTAGCAGCAAATTATTAAGAAAATGTCTTTAAGACATCATTGTCAGAGTTCAAAAGTAATATAAAATGTGTACTAATAATCGGGGCAATAATAATGCTCATAATTTGACTTCTGTATGGAAATAAATATGATATTGAAGAGCATGGAGAATATAAGCAGACCTGAATGGATACCTGCACAGAAATCTTAATAATCAGCGCAACTCTGAAACGGCTAATGACACAAAATTAGGCCCAGCTTCTCTTTTAGGTAGTAGTTGCGTACTAAGAAAGGATAAAAATTCCAGATAGGATCCCAGCCACGCGACAAAGTGCCGGGTTTCAGCTAGTACTATATACGAACGAACAAGAAATTATGCTAAAATTTAGTTCCTGTGCCTAGCCTGTGTCTACAAAGACCCAGGCTTCCTAATGTCAGTGCGTCACTACCGGACTTTGTTGAACGCACACGCTAACCATCGGGCTGTGTTCATCTTGTTTGTTGGCTCGGAGATTGGCTCCCGTCGGATGGAAACCACCTGAGGCGGGACCAGACGACGGCGGGAGGTGGGTGAAATTTGGCCGGGTGTATTGTTGACCTTGGAGGAGCGAAGGGTGAGTACGGAAGTACGGAGAGGGTGGGTTGTAGATCTTGTGAGGCTTGTGGGAACTCTTGTAGTATGGAGAGTCATGCTTTGAGTTGCTTGACTGGTAGGATGGTTCACAGTCCATGGCGATCACTCCACTATGATGGTTACCAGAGCGATGTCGGTTTAGTCCTAAAGAAATAAATAAATAAAGAGGTTATAAAAAGTTATAGTTATTTGTTAAGTGGCAATAACTATCATTTTGATTAGAATATCAAACATGAAATTCAAATGGTTTTAAAAGTAAATTTCACATTTTAATTAATTGTTTCTTTGCAGGAATTAAAAAGGTAAATAAACTAAAGTTGTGAATTGTAGACTTTGAACTTAAGTTTCCTTTTGTAATATCAGATATTTTCCAGAGATTTTTTTTTTTTTTTTTTAATCGCACAAACCACCAAAATATGAAATAGGAGTCAGCATAAAACTCATTTTATAAGGTCATAAAAAAATGTTCAGGAAGTACAGCAAACAAAGTGAATGAAATCTTATTAGTTAGTACAAACAAACCACAACACGAAAATCAGCCAACTTAAAAACAATTTGTAAAAAAAAAGAAAAAATTCCTCTACAGACCCTTCATTAAATTAAAATGAAATTCGAACCTCCATTCACTTTTGATGAAATTGCAATAAAAAGGTTTGAGGTGGGTCTCACAAAATGTAATGGTGAATGAGCTAAACACAATAAAAATATTAGTAGCATGTTCGTGCAAAAGATAAGTTGATCATATTCTTAACAAATCCAATAAAATATTAAACTAGATTAAATCTATTTGTATACAGTTCTACTTTTCTTCATGTATATTATATCATTCATACCATACCTTGTAATCTCAGGCTTGCACTGCATTACTAAGAGATGACCACAAAGAAAACAACAACATGTCTTTCATTTAAAGTTCGATTTGATTTTTTTTTTCTTACTTTGCTTGTACAAACATAGTGATAAAGACTTTCTAGTGCACTTCATAATGTTGCATGTGATATTTTTGAGACTTGTTATTTGATGGCTTCATATAAGGTAAATAGGTTTAATAGATACTGGCTGAAACCCGGTACTTGGCGCCGTTGAGGTTTGGCTTTGGCCCATGGATAGCGTCCAATGTCCTATCTGGATTTTTTAAACATCCGTCATGACAGCGAGAATACACACCACTCTTTAATAGTTTAATCCCTTGATTGACTTTTAATCTTGAAAATAGTTGATTAAAAATATATTAAAAATGGTAAATAAAATAATTAATCAATTATTTTCAAGATAAATCAGAAAAAAACTACTTTTTTAATCCTTGATTGACTTTTAATAATATACAATATTTACCACTTAACGTAAATGAGCAGTTTTCTAAAACAAAGATCTACAACAACAAAAACAAAACCAGAAACACAAAATTCACTTTGTACAAAGTTTTGATATACAAACAAACATGGAAAATGATAAAACTCAAGATCCAACATGCAAAACGTCAGGCAGAAAATGGTTTGTGACTGACATTCATATTTATGAAGGAACACATTTCTCTCAAAACACATTAAAAATCCAATCCAGTGTTTAGATCAGATGTTAATTGGAGTCAGAGAGCCATGATTTTCTTCATAGATATGCTTGTGAGTGAGATCACTTACATTGACTATATGCTTGTGAGTGAGATCACTTACATTGACTACCGAGTCAGAGCCCAGGCCCAGTCCTAGTCATCGGCGTTCAGTGCTGGGAGTTTATCTGAGTCGGTAGAATGACAAGAAGAGGAAAATGTGTTCTTAAATGTTGTTATTGTAGCCAGCTTGGCTACAGCTGGAGGGGTGAGTGATGGTCTCCAGCCAACTTTATTTCAAAGTTGGCTCGTCCTGAACCACATATTTCTATTGCGATCAACACATCATGAGGACTGTGTTCTTAAATAGTGGAGATAAACGTATTATTTGGACGATTTTTTACCTACTAAAATAATGATATGATCAAAATTTATTTATTACATTTTTACCATTTGAACTGTAAAACAATAATTAATATGCACAGTAAGAAGACACAGTTTATTTAGAGTAAAAGCCTTTAAAATTCAATATTTACTCGTCGTGCAATTAATCGTTAATATTATTTTAGCATAGGTATTTCAGTTCTTTGGTCAAGATTAACATTCTCTGACAACCTAATAGAAAAGTTATACGATTAATTCGAAGTAATATTCTCACCTGAAGAAGCTGTCTTCTGTAGGTCGAGGGAAGACAAGAGATGCGGAGGTAAGGATCCTCCTCCTCCACCGGTCGAAGCTGGCGAGCTAGAAATCGAACCTAGTCCTCCGGATTGTGAGGCAGCGGCAGTGTTCGTACCCTCATCAGCAGTGCGCTTGAAAAAGTTGTGCTGTAGGGCGTAGTACGGTGTAATCCGTGTTTTGGGGTCATAGTCCAACATGCGAAAAATCAGATCCTGTGAAGAAAGAGATCTTGTTATAAATAGACCGTCCGTTTTATGTTAAATTTCACATCAGAATCAATTATAATAATAACACTCTTTAGTCCTCCAGGCGAGGTTAATGCTCAAAGTATTTTCTGCCACCTAACACTCAATGAAGAAGAATTTTAAAAATTAAATGGTTGAAAAAGTCAGCAATGTTGATGAGTTACGGAGAGTAAACGAAACAAAATGTGAATAATGACAACAATGAAAGAAGAAAACTAAGTTTTGCAGGTCATGTTTTGAGAGGTTCTCGTGGTCCGCTCTCATCAACATCATAGAAGGAAGAATGAAGGAAGACGTGATCGGGGAAGACAAAAAAGGTGGATACAATGGTATGGAATGGATGAGGTTGACAAGATATGAAGATATTAAGAGGATGGCACAGAATAGAGAACCTTCTGAATAGACGTCACACATGAATCAATGAGTGAACCCTCAATGTAATGATTATAAGTCTCGTGATACTGTGCCACCCACTAAATGTGTGACATGATAGACAGTACAAAAGTTACCGACAGTAAAATTAAATTAAAAATCAGTCTCGATTATTTCGATGTTTATTTGTTTACCAAGAGTTGTGTAATGTGTATAGTTTATATATAAAAAGTTATCATATTTTGTTGACATTTCGTGATGTCACAACTATCAACTCGCTTTACTAAATTTACACTGAAACCGACTTGAACTTGATAAAAAAAACTTACTTGATAAAAAACAGTGTAAAATTATTTAAGTTTTCATTTGTACTTGTACTTGATGCTATTCTCTTTGACTACTTAAATTTAAGGTAGTCCGATACTGAGTGGCCTGGCTCTCCGAGTCTCCTACCTCCAGGACCTCCGCTCTCTACTCCCAGAATGTCATGTAAGCGTCTCGAACCCGGTACCTTAAAGATCAATAGATAAATTTAAGGTTTTACAAATCAGTATTAAAAGAAAAAAAAATGAGAAGTTGTACCAGATGTACATGAATATCAGAAATACTGGACAGCTGTTCGAGCTATTTGCTCTATCAGTAGATAATAGTTCGAATATCCATGCATCAACTAAAAAAAATAAATAAAATACAGGTGATATAATAATAATAATATCCCCTTATTTTTATTGCCCATTAGGACTATTAAGTCCCATTATTCCAGCAGTAAGCCCAAGACGTATATTATGAGGTAAAAATTCCAAATAGCCAAATGGAAGGATAACTTGTCATACCCTGGCTGGGTTTCGAATCTCACAACTCTGGATTCACAGAGTGCCACTTTCCACTGAGCTACCGGGGCAGAATAAATATTTGAAGAACATTTAGTTATTTAAATTTCAATGTGTTAATCACAAGATTGGTGTCACAAGTACTTTAACCCCAAGTCTATACAGGAAATCTCGTTAGAGAACAATAACCAGGAGTGGACACGTTCTACTTTAACCGGACTAGCTAGCAGATAAAAATGCTTTTTACATAAAAGTCAATAGATTTAACAGCTGGTTAGGCCAATTAAGTTCACGTAGTCTATTTCCTCTTCATAATGTCCCTGCAAGTTCAGTCGCTATCAAGCCAAGACACATCGATTCAAACAAGCAGATATAAAAAAGCTTTATCAGTTGAGGTTAGGTTAATGTTCAAATAAATATGTTGTACTTTACCTTGGGTTTTCGTCCATCTTTTGGTTTTTTGAGAGTGTAGGACCCATCTGGCATTTTATCAAAATACTTTCGCGACTTGTGAGCTCCATCCAAAAGATGTTTAGGGGGGAGGCCTAGGACTTCTACAATTTTGTTCATTTGATCAACCTGAGGATAGAAATAAATAAATTATTTTACTATTCTATTTCAAACGGCCCTTGAGCTTCTATTTGAAATAGGAGCTTCAAAAAATCCAAGTGTGTTTTTCAAAAAGCATAAATATTTTTTTTTTTCAATTTCTTAAGCGACTATTTCAATTTTCCATTATTTGGACCCCATATTTGTCTATTTAAGTATCCTAAAGTGAGTAAGCAATTCATAATTTGAGACTATCTCATGCAAATATTTATACATTTATCTCTTTTTATAAAATTATTAGCAGAACGTTTTGATTTCTATAACGTCAAAGGTCAATAAAGACAGAGATTCTAACCTTCATTCGCTGAAACTTACAAACCAGCATGGTTTTGGCTGGTAATAAATAGGATCACAAGGGTTTGAATTTTAATGGTCAGACACCGAGTCAGAGAATGTGCCAGATCAAGTAGCAAGTAGATTTTGAGTGAAATAGTGTTCGATATTTCACTCTCGTAAGAAGAAAAATGGAAAAAACTGAAAGCACGTCTAGCGGTAATAGTCATGAGGCATTGAACTGGCTGTTATAGTCTGAAACGACGTAGAATTTTGTTAATAATTAAGTATACCTCATTGCTTCCACTGAATAAGGGTTCTCCCGTATGCATCTCAACGAGGATACAGCCTAAACTCCACATGTCTATGGCCAGATCATAGGGTATAGCCAACAGAACTTCCGGTGAACGGTAGAATCTGGACTGTATGTATTGGTATATCTGAAAAAAGAGCATTAATAATTTGATACATTAATATTACCCACCTTTTTTTACTACTTGTATCACAATCACTAACACTCCAACACTCATGGGTTGTTTCTCCTATTATACTGAGCGACTAATAGAAACAATCTTGAATATTCTATCAAATAGTTACGATTAGAAACTGCTAATATTCTCCTCTGACCTCAGTAGCTGGATCGATAAGGCGTTGGACTTATAACCTGAAGGTTGGTGGTTAGAGTCTCAACTTTAGCAAAGATTTGAGTAGTTGTGATATCACATCGTGAATAACACAAACATGATGAGTAAACTACTAATATTCTCCCTGTTTAAAGACGTTCAGCCTAGCTGTATCTGTTCAGCTTTTCGTTCATAACCCCCTAGCTAAACTGCCGCTAAACAAACATATTGAAGTTCCCAAGCTTTCTAATGATCAATCAACCCCTGATTGAGTCAGTCCCTGAGATAAACATTGACATTATTTCTATTCTCGCTCGCATTAGAGGAACTTTAAAAAAAAAAGATAAAGTTAAAATTCTATAGGTATGTGTCACATTTTTTCTGTCCTAACACAATTCCCAGTCCACCTTTTTTTTGTGAGGATAGGAAAATCTTCTTAAGACACCCAGCCACCTCACTCCCTGGGGTGTGGGAGTTTTACCCACTAAAAACCTATCCTCCGAAGACGTAGGAGATCCCGGAACCGTGTGATACATTACTTCGGGATCTCTACGCTTTAGGCTCTCAGCTATTTTGGGCCCAGTCCACCCTTAGAAAACTTACTCGCTGTCCAAGTTGACAAGACGAACCAAAGTCAACTATCTTGATAGCCGACCGTTTGGGATTGCAAAGGAGAATGTTCTCCGGTTTGAGATCGCAATGGATGATGTTGAGTTCCGGTGTGGACAGGAAGAGAAGCGCCGTGCAGAGCTGCTGTGAGAATTTGCGAGTTAGGTTCAGACTGACCCCGCGGAAGTTTGTGTTCCGCAGCAGATCATACAGGTTGTACGAGAGAAGTTCGAACACAAGACAGAGATGGTTGCGCCACATGAAGTGACGCTTTAGTCGAACTGAAATCGAAAGAGATACAGTGTGATGAGAATTATGTTTACAGTTTAATAAAAGTAATCACATTATTATAAAGAACTTTACCGACCTCAGTTAGCTTGATCGATAAGGCGGCGGACTTGTAACCTGGAGGTCGGTGGTTCAAGTCCGGGTTTCAGCGTAGATTTAGTAAAGCGAGTTTGAGTAGTTACGAAAGTAATTAACTTACGAAAGTAATTAACACAAATATGATAACTTTTAAAAACTTTTTTTTTAAGAACTTTATACATACTTTTTTAATGCTCTTAAAATCTGATAATTGTATCCATTAAATTCCTTTAAAGTATATATTCAGTTGAACCTTTGATGGTAACACTAGAAAGTCTCACTATGCCAACAGAGATACCTCTGGTGGTGAAAGGATTATACGGACACCACGATCCAATGTCTAGACTCATATCATGTCCAATGATTCCATTTTGGTTTTGAACGTCCTGATATGAGTTATTCAGGACGGTCGTATTACCCTCAAAGCACTGGGAATCGAACCAGCAACCAAAATTAAATTAACCCATCCTGGATTAGGCCGGAAATGGCACCCTTACGTGTTATTTACTTGGAAGGTGACAAAAATATTGTTAGAAATTCTGCGCGACCCGGCGATCAAACTCAAGACCTCTGGACCACGAGCAGTGACCATAACCGTTACAAGATTGAAGTTGTAATTTCTTATTACTGTTTTGACATGACTAAAACCAACCACATGATATGGAGCCCCCCGCGCTAACCACACACACAGCAACGGATAATGTTTGACTTACCTATGTAGTAGGTGTTGTTTATGTCCGCTTTGTTCATTATCTCCAGCAGTTTGACTTCAATCTGGGCTTGATTCAGAAAAGGCTTCTTATTCTTGATGATCTTGATAGCTACGTGACATTGCTCTTCTAGATCAAACGCTTTCACGACCTGACAAAAACAGAAGGCACTATGATGGATTTTTTTCTTTAGAAAATATTTCTTGAATACATAATTTTGAAAATGATGATAGTTTGAAAAGATTTTCGGTAGAGCTTAGATGAAACGGCAGTCTAATAAATGATGTTGTTTCGAATACCTAATTCTGTGTTTCTCTCTTGATAATGAAACAAAATTAACCGGGTTTACCCCTATTTATTGGTTAGGCAGTAGAAAATGTTTGAGAATTAACCTCGCCTGGCTTAACCTTCCCTCTCAAGAATATTATTCTCATAATTATTATTATTATAAATTCAACAAGTAATCGAATATGTAACAATTATACAGGGTGGTCCAGAAAGTTTGCACCAAAATGATAGGGGTAATAAAAGAGACCATTTCCAACACAAATATTCCCGGACATTTTCCTTTATTTTTTGTCGTTTTCAAAATGGCGGCCAAAACGTGTGTTTTCAAATATTCCGACTTTGGTTTGGCTTTTGATTTTTTAATTTTTTCTGTACCACCTAGAAAAAAACGGATTGCATTTTTGAATTGAGAATAAAATTATAATTAAAATAAGTTAAATTAACCCGTTCAATGTTTTAATGATCATGCTCATTTAGGCTGTCAAGGTTCTGAACGCACGTATTAGAAAAACATACGTTTTGGCCGCCATTTTGAAAACGACAAAAAATAAAGGAAAATGTCCGGGAATATTTTTGTTGGAAATGGTCTCTTTTATTACCCCTATCATTTTGGTGCAAACTTTCTGGACCACCCTGTATATTCATAATATGAGACTAGGATTCATATAAGAAGTCTCGTATTAACATAGGGTGGCGTCATAACTCAGCACTTCTGCCACTGTCTTTACAAGGAGGCTAATAATTGACAAGGGCTCCCAGAACCAAGCCAATGCTGGTCTACTCCCTGTTATAGTACCCCAGCCAGACTGCTGGTCTACACCCTGTTTATAGTCCCCTAGCCAAACTGCTGTTCTACTCCCTGTTTATAGTCCCCCAGTCTCATATTATGAATATATAAATTATTATTATACCTGACCAAACGATCCTTTTGCGATCAGAGAGTCGATTTCTTATCGGTCCAGGAATTTCTCGCCGTGCTGAATGATGTAGTCCCCTAGCCAGACTGCTGGTCTACTCCCTGTTTAAAGTCCCCCAGTCTCATATTATGAATATATAAATTATTATTACTATACCTGACCAAACGATCCTTTTCCGATCAGAGAATCGATTTCGTATCGGTCCAGGAATTTCTCGCCGTGCTGAATGATGTAGTCGTGGTTGTGAATATATTTTTTTTTTGGAAGAGGAATGTTTTATTTATTTTTATTAAATATAAAAAACTTGTCCCAGGGACCGTCCTTCCGGAAGGGAACCAAGGATGCAAGAAGATGTGAATATATAAATTATTATTGTACCTGACCAAACGATCCTTTTCCGATCAGAGAGTCGATTTCGTATCGGTCCAGGAATTTCTCGCCGTGCTGAATAATATAGTCGTGGTTGTCATCATCGTAGCCATCGTTATACAGCTTCTTCTCCTTCTTGTGCGACGAATCCTCGCCCTGGCTCTGCTGCGCGCGTCGCTTCTTCTTCGCGTAGTACACCTGAGGAGAAATTGAATTGAATTTTTTTAACGTTTTATTTAGTGGCAGAGGAATACAGGAATTTTCAAAATGGTAAGATTTGTCTAGGAATCCAATTGAGGAAACGGTTCAAATCATTTAGGATTTGTTTAATGTAATAAAAATGTGGTGTGAAAATAGAAATACTTATTATCCTCTGAATCTTTAAATTTTCTGCCCATCTTTTTAATATGATGTACCGACCTCAGTAGCTTGATCGATAAGGCAGCAGACTTGTAACCTGAAGGTCGGTGGTTCAAGTCCCGGTTTCAGTGTAGATTTAGTAAAGCCAGTTTGAGTAGTTGTGATATCACGAAAGTGATTAACACAAATGTAATAACTATTAGCTCTTTCATCCAAATGTATTTGAATATGTTTTTTTTTGTATGTAATAATAATTCAAATAATGTACAATTAATACAACTTCTCACTTTTCTGTTTATACTGATTACATTTTATAAAAGCCAAAGTATAAATGTAAATAGAAGAAAGGACAAAAGGAAGAAAATGGCGAAGGCATAATCACCACGCTTCATTAGAGTTTGCTTCAGATTTATAAATATGTTCTAATAAAAAATATAAAATATTTCATCTATCTTTGAGAATCCTGGTACAGTACCATTCACTGCTGCAGAATTTCCTCGCTGAGTGGCGAGTGAAATTCTTTGACTCAACTAATCGCAGCCCAACTTCCTTCACAAACATCTTGGCCTAGTGACATTAGGGTCTATTTCTGTATATTGGTTTATTAAGCAAAGAGTCCTTTATTTGAACTCTTCCATACGTGTTTTCTTTTTGTACATGACCATTTGATACACCTGTATATTAAATAATAACACTCATTAGTGGAAGATAACCACCAGGCGAGGTTAATGCTCTAAGCATTTTCTACCACCTAACCTTCAGAGTGTTATTATTATGCGGTCACAGACTCAAATTAATGAGGAAAAATTCATGCACTAGGTGGTATTCGAACCAACGGATCCCTACGGTACCTGGATTACCAGACAAGCGCGTTAACCACTAAACTTGAGTACCAGTGCACTTATTATATAGTATACTCATGCGCCTAAAGTGGGGGTTTCAGTAATAACAAAGTAAACCACAGGTCACTAATCAAATCACATCTTCAGTTCAAACCCACGAGTCTCAACAACTAGTCTGTTGTTGTTTTTTTTTTTCTTCTTCTTCTTCCTCTTCTTCTTCTTCTTGGTTTTAACGTCGCTTTGAACTGCATGGTCATATCACGACGGGGGTGTTACCCTCCATTCGCAGGAAACTCAGAAAGGTTGGGTGGAAGAGATTGCCACAGGCAATAACCCCGCCCTTTAGGTAGGACATTATTGTTATTTTCTTTTTTTACTTATTTATTTTGTCATTTGTTTGTTTTTTTTCTTCTTAATTTTATACTGTTACCATTGTACTTTGTCCTCCTAATAAAGCTTTTTTATATATAAAAAAAAAAAAAAAAATTCCTGCCCCGCTGGGAATCGAACCCAGGTCACCATGCGTACAATGCCTAGCGCGCTAACTCACTCTGCCACGGTGACTACTGATATGACCATGCAGTTGAAAGCGATGTTAAATTTTTGTTTAAAAAAACGCTTGCATACGAGTCTGCAACCATTGGGACATTTTCATCTTTACTATTCAAGGTCCAAAACCCAACTGACCAAATTTCGTATTGTGCGCATGACACATACCTTCTCTCTTCTCTCCCTCTACAATTCAATACTTCGCCATTGTGCGCATGACACACACTTTCCCTCTTCTCTCCCTTTACAATTCAATATTTCGTTACATAATATCGTTACATAATTTCGTTACATAATTTCGTCACATAATTTTGGTTATGTGCCAGAGCAAAGACATGAAAATGTCAAAAAAAAAAAAAAAAAACCTGCGACCCACATTAACGGAATGCAACAAATCAAGAAGTACATATTATATTTGTACATAATAAATTCGTGGGTTGGGTTACTTTTTGTTACCGGCGTAAATAATTTACAGTTACTAGTCGTTACTCATTCATATAATCATTTCTCCTCACTAGTTATCATATTTGTGTTTATCACTTTTGTGATATCACAACTACTCAAACTTGCTCTACTAAATCTACGCTGAAACCGGGACTTGAACCACCGACCTCCAGGTTACAAGTCCGCAGCCTTGTCGATCAAGCTACTGAGGTCGGTATTTCTCCTCACTATCGCCTCGAACACCTTCTATCCGACACTGATAAAAAAACCAAATTGCCGCACATCGGACGAAAATCTCCGAGTTCCATTCATTTTTAATTTAGAAGTAAATGTAACTTCAACTTCTGTACATTCAACCAACATAGATTCACATAGGTACATTTAACTTCTGTTAATACCCTCACCGAATGATTCAAGACCATATATTCCACATACCTAATGTACCTACATTCATCTAATGACCGTTGAACTATTAAAAAATGAAATAATGAACATTTTGGCTCAAGTAAATTCACTTACGAATAAAGTACAAGCTTATGTATACCTAATGTATTCGGTATGCATGGCACAGAATTACATTCGGGTAATGAACGGATAACTTCTCTAGTGGCCAATGCGTTCAGAGACTATGCTGAGGTCTGGTTCATGTTTCCATCATGCTCAGCAGACCCGCCAATATCTGCCCGACACAAAAACATAGACACTGTCCGGGCGGGGAGAGAGATAAATTATTTTCAAATGAGAAGAAAAGATAAAAAACATGGAATGGCAATACTCGACAAATCCAAACAGACATTATCATTTCCAATAAGCCTGCCTCCGTGGCAAAACGGTTGTGACTACTGCCCGTAGTCCAGAGATCTAGAGTTCGACTTCCGGTTGGGGCAGACTTTTAAAATTCTATTCCTTCCAAACACGTGAGGCTGGCATTTCCGGCCCTACCCAGGCTCAGTGAGGTTAATGTGGATAGCTTGACGATTCCCAACGAATTGAGGGTATAACCCCCGTCCTGACTATCTCTCTCAAATCAGGACGTTAAAACCAAATAGAATAAACTGGTCACAATAGATCTTATAGGGTCGCAGTGTTAACTGCAAGGGTTTCACTGAAAACCTTGCAACCAGGTCAGAATTCAGATCATAAATAAAATATAGGTAGGTGCCAGGTATATAATTGGAAGTTGATCACAATTTTATAGAAATCACAGAGATGTTACAGTAAAGCAACTCATTTGTCCTCGTGAGTCGTGAGGCTCAGCAAATTCCATAATTCAATTTCCGACCTCAGAAGGAATCGAACCCGGAATCTTGGCGTGCTTATCTTCATTTCGTCAACAAAAATGGCTTTGTGAGCGGCACGTGACAGAGTGGCTTTGTGTGCACGTCAGCACGTGACAGAATGGCATCATCAACAACCAAAAATGTACGTCGTATTTTTTCTCAAAAACAGATATTATCCAACTTCAAAACTGTAAGAAAAAGAAGAAAAAAAAAAAGAAAATGAAAAGAAAAAAGTCTTGGCAAGTGTGCAAGCAGTTTTCTTTACGGACAGCCCCATTAGTCATGTTCATGCTTCATTGGGGAGGTTTTCCCGGGTGTGAGGGAAGATGCATCACAACACGTGTTTCCCAAGTAAACAAGACATGTAGTTAAATATCAAGGGCATTATTATTATTATTATTATTATCTGTCCTGGTTGAAGGGTTGCAAGGGTTTTCAATGAAACCCTTGCAATTAACACTGCGACCTAATTAGATCTTTAGTGACCAGTTGATTCTATTCGGTTTTAACGTCCTGATTTGAGATGGATAGTCAGGACGGGGGTTTTACCCTCCATTCGCTGGGAATCGTACCAGCAACCCACATTAACCTCACCCAGCCTGGGTAGGGCTGGAAATGCCAGCCTCACGTGTTTGGAGGGGACAGAATTTTCTTCGAAAAGTCTGCCCCTACCGGGAGTCGAACCTCAGACCTCTGGACTATGGGCAGTAGTCATAACCGTTTCAAGGGCATAGATATAGGGCATGTTGATATCGTGTTCATCAATATTATTTAATATTTTGTTGGTGAAAGCATAAATGCCAATTATGATCATTAACAATACTTTCCATACCAACACGCAAAGTTGATTTTTTTTTATAAAAGAAGAAGAGAAATAATTTGTTGAAGGGTGGTGAAAATGCCTTTGGCATTCTCTTCCACACATTATCATAATGTTGTACGAATATTAAGTTCTGGCGACAAGTTCGATCTCAAAAATTCACAAAATAAAAGAGATGATGATGTCAGAACTTCGACTTGTTGTCTGGCTTAGCTTGACTTGAAACCCGTTTCTTAATGTGGCCTTTATTAGCAAGAAAAAGGGTGAAAGTCAAGCGTCCCGCTTTCCCTATCACCAAGTGCATAAATACGAAGCGTAATAAATGCTCCAATTAGTAGGTGATATTTTCTGGGATGTCAGATAAGTGTCATATTGATCAACACGTGCCGTTGCTCTCACACTTTTCTTCGGACGAACGTTTGTTTACAAGATTCATCTTTCACGAGTAAATAAAAAAGAGAAATAATTCGTCTTTCACGAGTAAATAAAAAAAGAGAAATAATTGGTGTATCTGTGTCGGGGGGATGCACTCTTTAACACCGAAATTGAGTTTCCTGTCATCGAAAAACATAAGCGTAAATCATGTAAAATATAAATCTTTAGAACATTATACGGGATGGGTGAGATAATATCAATATAAACAGAAATATAATAAGAACATTATTCTTTCTAGGATCCCTCGGAAGAACTATAAAAAAATATTTAAAAAAAAAACTATAATAATAATAACACTCATTCCGGGGCAGTATAAATAAGGTGATATTATTATTATTATTGTTTCCAGAGTTCCTCGGAAGGAACATACAAATAAAATAAACCATAAATATAAGGGTTGGGTGGAAGAGATTGACATAGGCAATAACCCCACCCTTTAGGTAGGACATTAGCTTCATTCTCTTTTTTGTTCATGTTTCTTTGTTGAATCTATTTTTTTTTTTTCTTTATAATTTCATTGTATTTTACTGTATATATTTTTGTCTTACCTAATAAAGCATAATAATAATAAAAAGATTAAAAATAGTACAGATGAACATCGCTGCTATCACATGAAATGATAAGATAGAGATAGCAGAAACAATACCTGAGAAGTTGGTTATTATTTTTAATTAAGAAACTTTCATTTTAAGGAGAGTATCTGAAAATGATATTTCATAATTTGCCCCCAGGATGTTTACAATGCAGGTAACAACCTGCTTGTGTGCCCTAAGTAACGCGTGCTTCAGGTAGCTGGAGGGGATATATTGGGAGGGAGAGGGAGAGAGGGAGATATATTGGGAGGGAGAGGGAGAGAGGGATGTATTGGGAGGGAGAGGGAGAGAGGGATGTATTGGGAGGTAGAGGGAGAGGGATGTATTGGGAGGTAGAGGGAGAGAGATATATTGGGAGGGAGAGGGAGAGAAAGAGAGAGATATATTGGGAGGGAGAGGGAGAAAAAGAGAGATATCTTGGGAGGGAGAGGTAGAGAGAGATGTATTGGGAGGTAGAGGGAGAGATATATTGGGAGGGAGAGGGAGAGAAAGAGAGAGAGAGATATAGAGATTTAGAGAGAGAAAGATATATTGGGAGGGAGAGGGATTGAGATATGGGAGGAGAGGGAGAGAGATAGAGGGAGAAAGAGAGAGCTAACGGAACAGACAATTTTTTGTAGAGCGAAAAGTAGTTAGATGGAGGAGATATAAGAATAGTGAGAGAGAGAGAGAGGGTATAGAGAGAGAGAAAGAGGGAAATACATTAGGATTAAGAGAGAATGGGACATTGGGTTTGCAAATCAAATTTGCGTTTTGCACTACTTTCGGTTTTTTAAGGAAAAATGAGGAGAAGGAGGAGAAGAAGAAAGAGGAGGAGGAAGAAGAAGAGGAGGAGGAACAAAAAAAGAGGAAGGGAAAAAGAGAAATCTGCAAAGTTTGAAGAAGGATTTTCGTGAGGGCTTTTTGTTTAGCTCGCATCCTTTGTTATACTACGGAAGTCACCGAATTCTTCCTCAACCCTACTTTCAGTCAGGTAGACCCTGCTTTTTGTAAGGTAGACCCGGCTTCCAGTAAATCTCTGCTTTTAAGTAAGATAGATTTAATCAGGTAGACCCTGTATTTAGTGTCGTAGACCCTGCTTTTAGTCAGGTAGACCTTGCTTTTAGTCAGGTAGACCCTGTATTTAGTGTCGTAGACCTTGCTCTTAGCCAGGTAGACCATACTTTATGTAAGGTAGACCCTGCTTTTAGTCTGGTAGACGCTGCTTCTAGTCAGGTAGATCCCGCTTTTAGTAAAGTAGACTGAAGAGTACGAGTCATGACCGACTCGTAGTTGGATGGCGGAGGAAAATTATTTTTTTAAAATGTCATTTGATTTCGAAGATTTGCGGTACTCCATCGGTCGCGAGTTCGAAACTAAGCCGGGACATGACAAATTATAGATAGATAGATAGATAGATAAATTTTATTTGTAATAAAATCAGATTTTGTTACAACGGTTGGCATTAAGACTATGAATAATTTCAAATGAGCTTAAAAATAAATAATATAAGAAAGAATAAAAAATTAAATATTAAAAATAAAAATAACATCATGGCCCCTGCATTTTGTTAACAAAAATATAGTTAAAACAATTTATACTAACAAAGTTACTATTCAACTTAAGATAATTATCATTAATTTATTCGTTTCTGATAAAAGAACGAATCCTCAAAGCTGCCTGCACATAACCAAATATTTTACTTATATCCGATCTATTCTCTGTATTCAGGAGCGACGTAATTTCGTTATTATGAGCTTGTAGTAATGCTCTAATATAAACTTCCCTAAATTGTTCATATAAGGAACACTGTTTAAAAAAGTGATTCATAGATTCAAACTGCCCAAGCTCACAACTTGTACATACTTCATTCTGATCCCACTCATATATCATACCATTTAAATATATTTTAACCACTTTTCCTGCAAGACGTAGCTGTGCTATAGTCCTAAGTTTAATGATGGGCATATTATTTAGAAGATATGTGGATGGAAATGCTACTCCAGGTTGATAGGTAGCCAACTGAAGTTTTAAATTATTCAAATGTCCTCCATAACTCGAGACCTCTAAGCTTTCCCAGTCATCATTAATTAGTTCATTATAGAGTGTGCTATAGATATCTAACTTACGAGATTTTAATAATTCCAGACTTTGAGCTTCCCATATATCTGTAAATCCTAACTGTACCAATTTTCTTTTTAACATTGTCACCCAATTATACTTTTGGACATTGCTGGACCTAAGATCTTGTTCTCTCAGTTGGTCATAACAGATTTTAGGGTATCGAGTTTGCGACATTGCCAGAAGTCGAGTCCACCATTCCACCATCTGCTTGAAAACATGGAAGGACAGCTTGGCCACGCCCATCTCCAGCCTGAGCATGTATCCGGGTGTGCATCTTGGTAGACAGTAGACTGACTTGAGCATCTGAGATTGACATTTCTCTATAACATCCACATATCTATAACCCCACACTTCCGCGCCATACAGCAACGTTGTCTTTACTATTGAATCATAAAGCTTCATTCTTGTGTTATGTGATTCTGCTTTCGAATTGCACAAGATGTTCTTCACATTCGCAAGAGCCAGCCGCCCCTTGGAGAGAGCCTGCTGTGAGGCCTTGTGAAAAACGCCATGGGATGAGAATAAGATCCCAAGGTAACTGTAGTCACTGCACACCTCCAAGGTTCTGCCGCCATAGTGAAACACATCCGAACCAGAAACTTTTCTGAAGATGACAACTTTGGACTTTGTTTCGTTTACTAACATTTTATTCTCTTGGCAGTAAGATGAAAGTAAATTTAGTTTTCTCTGGAGATCAACACGACTTGAACCCAGTAAAATCAAGTCATCAGCATAGAGAAGCAACAGTATATCCACCGCACTCGTCACACTCACCCCCTCCACTCCATGTCTTCTCATGTAGTCCTCCAGATCATTGATGAAAATGATAAAGTTCAGAGGAGATAGCGAGTCACCGGTTATAACTCCTTTTGTTATTTTAGACGCCTCGGTAAACTTATCCTCAACACGAATCTGGACTCGAGACTGCCCGTACAAAGTTTTGATTATATTGATAACTTTTCCGGAAATACCAAACTCGAACATTTTCTTGAATAACAAGCCATGATCTACCTCTGAAAATGCTGACTTGAAGTCGACAAAGGCCACAAAAAGTTTTTTCTTCTTTATCAGATGTAGATTGATAATGCTGGCAAAAGTGAATAAATTGTCGACACAACCACGACCTGGCCTGAACCCAGCCTGTGCCTCCATTAGCAATCCATTATCCTCGCACCAACACAACACTCTCTGACTTATCATGTGAGTGAACAATTTAAATGCATTGTTTAAAAGAGCGATAGTTCTATAATTTTCCGGGTCTGATGGATCTCCTTTTTTATGCAACATGAACATGTACGAGTGGGTCATAGACTCTGGTACCTCTCCTTGATTAAAAACATAATTGAAAAAACTTAATAATCTTTCCTTCCATTCTGTACCTAGAACTTTCAGGAATTCATTCAGGATGAGGTCAGGTCCTGGACTCTTATTATTGCGCAAATGCTTTATTCCCCTTTCAAGCTCTCCAGAAGTAAAGTTTAAGTCCGTAGATTCTCTCTGTACATCAATAAAAATAATGTCTGTCGCTACATTTACTTCACATTCAGGGTAAATCCTTTGTAAATAATTATTCCATGTTTGCAGTGACACTTGCTTGCATTTATTTTCTTTTTTCGGCCTGCACGACTTAACGGCTTTCCAAAATTCACCAGCATTTTTAATGTTTGAAATTTTTTCTTTGAGTGAATTTTCATGAGACGTTTTTAGGGTGGAGCATAATTTAAAATAATCTTTTTTGTATTTTAGGTATTGTTGCATATCTTCCTCTTTATGTCTTCTTCTCCATTTTCTATGGAATTTTCGGAACAAAAATCTTAAATTTCTACACTCAACAGTATACCACGGCTTTTTACTGTATCTTCCTTTAAAAATACTGACCTCTTTAACCAAGTCTAACTGATTGACGACATCATCAATTGTATTTTTCAGCACGCCATAAACATTGCATGGTTCAACTGTTGAAAGCGGCAGCTTTGAATTGACACAATAAGTAAACAAATCTACTTTTTCTTCGAGTTCTGGCCATTTGTACTTTTTTATTTTTATCACATCTTGAATGTTGATCGCCGGCACTTCGTTACCCCCTGTACCTATGTCTAAGAAAACTGTCACTGGCAGATGGTCAGAGGTCAGAATGCAGTCAGACACATGTAGCTCCAACACCCACTTGCACAACTCTAGATGACACCAGATCAGATCAACCGAACTTTTCCCAGCCTTGCTAATATAAGTGAACTGACCCGGTGTGTCTCCTTTCGTCCTGCCGTTAAGTGCCACGAGCCCATAATATTTAGAAAGCAGAGGTAATTGAGGAAGTAGTGTGGCCCATGTTTCACAAATACATATAATATTCCAACGTAAAACATAATTCAAATCGTGATCACAAGTATCTATGAGATTTTTTAAGCCATTTACATTCCACCACGTAATTTTAAGTGAATCTTGTAAATAGCTTTGGTCAATCAGTTTTTTGAACCAGTACCATTCCTGAAAGTATTGGTTAATGCTCGCCTGGGTTAGAGTTTTATTCACGCCTGACAGTGATGGTGTCGATGGCGGATTCACCTGGGTCAGTCCGGGATAGGAAGGTGGACAATATTGATTAAAGTGCATACGATTATCCTCTGCATTCAAAACATCCAAGCCTCGGTCCTCCGAGTGTGAATCATGTTCCATGAGATCTGGAGAAGCAGTTACATTAGAATTATTAAAATTTAAACGTTTATGCTGTGTGGGGACATCATTAGGTGACTCCGAGTGCGCTCTCTTGTTCTGGGTGCCGGGGGGCGGGGCACTAAACTGCGGCCGGGGATTATCATAGCTAATCAAGCGGCCAGATCTAACTATGGCGAACTTACCCTCTTTGCGCAGCTCCTTCATATTTACTCTGAGATTTTTCTCTTTTTCCCGGTCTTCTGAAGATAAATCCTCATGTATATAAATATTAGTACCCTTCAGTTTACCTGTACATTTCAAAATTTCTATTTTTCTTCTTTGAGTTGTAAATCCTAGGATGTTGTTGTTGTTGTTGTAGCCAGCTTGGCTACAGCTGGAGGGGTGAGTGATGGTCTCCAGCCAACTTTATTTCAAAGTTGGCTCGTCCTGAACCACATATTTCTATGTGTGATCAACCATCATGAGGACTAGGACTTTTCTGTACAAGCCATTAAACCCTAAGGAAACTGCAAGCTAGCCTGGCTTGTAAGGGTTGGCTAGTCTGTTCTCTGTTTATAGTCCTCTAGCGAGACACTGGTCTTCTCTCTGTTTAACGTCCCCCAGCCAGACAGGTCTCGGTGATGTGGTGCGGCTTTTAATCCTCCTGCAGAAGTCCAATTCACTCAGGGAAAATGTAGAGAGTTCTAGAGTACGAGTAATTAAATGCACGATTTTGTGTTCCAGGTCATTATAAGATTCATTCTCGCCATGTACGAGACCAAAAATGATTAAATTTCTTCTTCTCTTTTCATGATCTAAATATTTTATGTCTCGAGTATGTTTATCTACCACTTGAATCATAGGCTGAACTGTATTTTGAATAGCATCAAGTTTTTCATTAACTAACTTATCACTTGCGAGTGTTTCTCGCTGCATATTTTTCACATCTGCAATTTCTTTAAACAAAGCTTCCAAGCTAAACTGTCTCTCTTCACCCATCGTAATAGAATGAATGCACTCAGAGGTATGAGTTATGTAAGTTTTGAAATGTAGGTGAACTTCTAACCCAATGACCTACAGTCGTTATCTAATCATATATTATCATTAGATAGGTATGCAACTGATAATACGTGAGAAGATACCTCTGATAGTAAAGATGACATGTACTGTGCGTAGATGTGACCTTGAGTTCTTGTGTGGGGGGGGATTCTCAATGAAAGTTTTCTGTCACGTGATAATGAATAGGTATCTCGTAATGTATTAGGTGATAATTGATGTTTAAAATTTCAACACTTGGTACCACTGATCTGATTGATTGATGGTGCTATCTATAGGGTTCTCGGAGAATGACCATTTAACGCACATGCGCTCTAACAAAATCAAGTACTTGTCAGATATTTTCAAATATTTCTACTGACGTGGAACTTTTTGGTTCAACTTACAAGGAGATTTGGCCATCTTGAAATAAAATTCCGCTCTACCAAGAGAGTCTGAAGTTTCAACTTTAGAACACTTTAACACTCGCTAACCACAGTCTCTTCAAACACAATACACTAAGCAAACGTTAAACAATAATTTTAAACACTAAAAACACCGATTAAACAAATAATTAACAAGATATTTAATTTATTTTAGAGAGCGATAAATTTCGTGCCTTCACTTTTCAAAGCACGGTTGCCAACCCGACATGACAAATTATCCTGCAATTTGGGGTTTTCGACCGCATAATAATACGTCTTGTGCTTACTGCTGGAATTCTGGGACTCACATTAGTCCTAATCGGTAATCGGGTAGTATAAATGAGGCGAAATTATCATTATAATTACCAAGATAATGCAGATGCATTACCTCCTGAGTATTTTCCCAGCTCGTTTGTTTGCTCATAATAACACGAAAATATTGAAACTCAGGCAAGGTGGAGAGAAGTCGAATGGCTGAGTACCTTCGTAGGTACTCATCTCTTCTCGAACCTTTCCAACGAAGAAGAGGAGGAGAAAGAGAAGGAGGAAGAGAAGAAGAGGAGGAGGAGGAGAAGAAGAGGAGGAGGTGAAAGAAGAGAGAGAAAGAATGAGAAGAGGAGGAGAAAAAGGAGAAGGAGGAGGAGAAGATGAGGATGAGAAAGAAGATGAGGAGAACTAGTATGAAGAGGAGGAGGAGAAGAGGGAGAAGGAGGAGAAGAAGGAGAAGAAGGAGAAGAAGGAGAAGAAGGAGAAGAAGGAGAAGAAGGAGAAGAAGGAGAAGAAGGAGAAGAAGGAGAAGGAGGATATAGAGAAGAAGGAGAAAGAAGAAAAAGAGGGGGAGAAAAAGAATAATAAGAGGGGGAGAAAAGGAGAAGAGGGAGAAGGAGGAAGATGAGGATGAGAAAGAGGATGAGAAGAACTAGTATGAAGAGGAGAAGGAAGAGGAGGAGAAGGAAGATAAAGAGGAGAGGGAGAAAAAGGAGAAGAGGGAGAAGGAGGAAGAGAAGAGGGAGAAGGAGGAAGATGAGGATGAGAAAGAGGATGAGAAGAACTAGTATGAAGAGGAGAAGGAAGAGGAGGAGAAGGAAGATAAAGAGGAGAGGGAGAAAAAGGAGAAGAGGGAGAAGGAGGAAGATGAGGATGAGAAAGAGGATGAGGAGAACTAGTATGAAGAGGAGAAGGAAGAGGAGGAGAAGGAGGATAAAGAGGAGAGGGAGAAAGAATAAGAGGAGGGTGAGTAAAAGGAGTGGGGGGGGGGTAGGAAGAGGAGCAGAAGAAGGAGGAGGAGGAAGATAAAGAGGAGAGGGAGAAAAAGGAGAAGAGGGAGAAGGAGGAAGATGAGGATGAGAAAGAGGATGAGGAGAACTAGTATGAAGAGGAGAAGGAAGAGGAGGAGAAGGAGGATAAAGAGGAGAGGGAGAAAGAACAAGAGGAGGGGGAGAAAAAGGAGAAGAGGAAGAAGGAGGAGGAGAAGAGGGAGAATGAGGACGAGAAGGAGGAAGATGAGAATGAGAAAGAGGATGAGGAGAACTAGTATGAAGAGGAGGAGGAAGAGGAGGAGAAGGAGGTGAAATAGGAGAGGGAGAAAGAATAAGAGGAGGTTGAGAAAAAGGAGTGGAGGGAGTAGGAGGAAGAAAAGGATGAGAAAGAGGATGAGGAGAACTAGTATGAAGAGGAGGAGAAGGAAGAGGAGGAGAAGGAGGTGAAATAGGAGAGGGAGAAAGAATAAGAGGAGGGGGAGAAAAAGGAGTGGGGGAAGTAGGAAGAGGAGGAGAAGAAGAAGGAGGAGGAGGAAACTTGAAATATTCACAATGTTGTGCATGAAAGGGAAAATTTAGATTAATATTAAAGTTCTTTCTCCGAAGAGCAGGGAAAGTTTTCTTATTGAATAGAGAGAAACGAGAAAAGCTCGAGATTGTGAAGCTGAGGACCGGCGAAAAAAAAAGGAGCGAAAGAATTTTCCAATGCCACCAAACAGTCGAGAGTTGGAAAGTTTCCCGACTTGAGGAAAACTCTCTGGCTCAAGCAATACTGCTACTACTACTGCGGCTAGGAATGATTCTACGACAATGGAAATGAAAATTTCGTTATTGAGATAGCAAAGATAAAGATACAGCTAAGATAAGATAAAGATTAGATCGAATCCCACTGACTGAAACATTGCTTCACAACAAGTAGTCACTGTGGCAGAGCGAGTTAGCGCGCCAGGCATTGCACACATGGTGACCTGGGTTCGATTCCCAGCGGGGGAGGATTTTTTCTGCTCTGTACTTGGATGTTCGGGGTCCACTCATACCTCGTGAGGAAAAATGAGTAGTTACTTGTATGAGTAACGACCAGTGGCGGCATTACCAGAGTAAAAAGAAATTAATGTAATAGAATAATTCGAAATGTAAAGGAGGCTCTTAGTAATGCTGCGCTACCCACAAAAATTGTGAAGAGGCCTTGTGCTTCACCACAAAGAAATTCGTACATACATTGCTTCACAACATTTGCATTTCTTTTATTCGAGACAAAATGTTGCTCAACGTTTCGCAACAATATGTTGCACTCAGTGGGATCCTGGCTTTTTTAATGGCTTAGAACAGCGGTTCCCAACCTTTTTAGCTTGGGGCCCCAATAATATTTTTAAAACAATTTTGCGGCCCACCCCGACTTATTTTGCACTATTTTAGTATTATTTCTTGAGTTTCGGCCAGCATCCGCGGCCCAGTAGCGAGCAAGTGGGCCGCGGCCCACCGGTTGGGAACCGCTGGCTTGGAAAGTAAAAGCCCAATTTTTCACGATGGTTGATCGCACATAGAAATATGTGATTCAAGACGAGCCAACTTTTCAACCTAAGTTGGCTGGAGACCATCACTCCCCCAGGTGTATCCTACAGCCAAGCTGGCTACATCAACAATAGCATGATAATAAAGGAAATAGAATAGAATATACCTTGTTTATACTGCCGAGGTAAGACTGAAAAGTCCCTTTACTCCAGCAGTCAAACAGGTCTTATATATATTAAAGGAAATCAACGAAGAAGATGATGTAGATGATGATAGTAAAAGAAATCAAAAAAAAGATAATAATATTTGAAATCGACGATGATAATGATAAAACAACAACAATTATCTGGAGCCATCCTCAGGGCTCGGCAGAACTCTAGCAAGTTTGCATATTTCTCGCAACTTTGGGAGGAAAATATTTTTCCGAGCGCAACTTGCGAGGATATCGAGAGAGATCAAACACGAGGAAAAGATACATAGAATTGACAATGTTCAAACAACAACGCGCTGTTCAAATAGAGCGAAAGATGGTATTGTTGAAAGGGAGAGGGAGGGAAAGAAAATAATGATAGAGAGAGAGAGAAAGGAGTGTTAGAAAGAGATGTTGGGTGAAAGAATGAGAGACTGAAGCAGGGATAAGTTCTTTCAAAACAAAACGGCCATCCCCAAGCTGTTTTCTGTGGTACAATTCAATCGACAGCCAATTCAATCGATAGAACAGAAAACAAAAAACCTTTTTATATACGATAAGAATGAATCCCTATCCTTACATCAAATATTATAAGAAAAAAAGTCTGAATATTTTTTCCCCCATATGAAATTTGTGTTGATCACTTTCGTGATAATTACTCGTAGCACAACTACCAAACTTTAGTAGAGCTCCCTGGTAAATAGGTTGAAGAGTATTTCTACAGTTCAGTACATAATAATTATACTATCTGATTTACTCTCAAAGGAATTGTAAGTAGGACATACTTACATACTTTGACATACTTATAGTATTTGAACACTTTTACTAAAAAAATGAAGTTCGTGCAATAGTTTTAAATAATGGAATTTTCTTTAGAAAAAAAAGACCCCCAGAAATAGCTCAATCCAGTGTTTGGTTGGGTGGAAGTGAGAACCCTACCATAAAAAAAGAAAGCTCATAAGAAAAAAATAAAAAATAAAATAATAATAACGTAATGTACATACTTTTTTAAATAAAATATCTCGCCCATAGATAGGGACCTGGGCATTGTACCCATGACAGAACCCGCGTTTCCTCTCTGGATGTTTTTGCTGATCTTCTGCATGAGGATTTTTTTTTAATAATAATAATATCGCCTTTTTTATACTGCCCGATGAAGACTTTTAAAGTCCCATTATTCCAGCAGTAAGCCCAAGACATATTATTATGTGGTACAAATCCCAAATGGGAGGAGAACTTGTCATGTCCCGGCTGGGTTTCGAACCCGCCACCTCAGGAATCTCTGGATTCACACAGTGCCGCCTTTACCACTGAGCTACCGGGACAGACATACTTTTTTGATAAAATATCTTGTCCATAGATAGGGACCTGGGCATTGTACCCATGACAGAACCCGCGTTTCATCTCTGGATGTCTCTGCTAATTTTCTGCATGAGGATTTCTTTTTTTAATAATACAAAATACTCTGCTGACCCGTGTGTCCGGAGACAACCGATCACGGCATTACCTCATTCAGCGTATTGCAATTGCTATACAGAGTAGTAATGCTGTGAGTATTAGAGGAACTCTTCCAACCTCTGAAAAATTGGAGGAAATCTTTTATTTGTAAGATGTTCGTTAAAAAAAAAAAATAATAATAATAAAAAAAAAAAAACGTAATGGCTCTCACCTCGTTAATATGCTTGTAGGTCTTGATCAGGTCCACAGACAGCTTCCTGAGGGGGGCGGTGGCTGGGTCCCGGAACTGAAGAGGGATGCGGGCCTGCATGGCTAGTATGTCGCCCGGACAGGAGGGCTCCTCCGCCACAAGCCGCCCGTACAGGGGCGCATGACCCTCACCCGCTGGGGAGAGAGAGAAATAAATAGAACTAGTAGAACTTCTCAATTTTTGTTCCTCACCCGCTGCGGACAGGGAGAAATAAATAGAGTAGAACTTTTTTTTTAAATGGTATACTGTCTACACATGCTGGCATAGCAAGTTAACTACGCCAACATGCAATAAATGACAAAGGATGGGTACACAATACATACATATACACATTCATAATTACATTTACGAAGATCATACTACTTTTCACTTTTTGTTGTTTTTAGGTTCGACTGTATCACTAATACAGTCGAACCTTGATACAAGAGAATTAGATGTAAGAAAAACTTCGATATAAGAGAATAATTTCCAGGTCTTTGAGGAAGAGAGAAAATATGCTGAAGATATTCTAGGGTTAAAACTATGTACTGTAAACATCATTGATGAAATGTTGGCATGTGAGGAAAAATGGGAAAAAAATTTATAAGGGCGGTAATGAAAAAGAAGGAAAGAGATGAGAGAGTACAGGCCCCATTACGTTGTCCCATGGTGAGCCTTAAAAGATAATGCACCTGAAGTAATGTTATTAAACGGTTCCGGGTGCATCATCTTCTCCAGAGAGGTCTAGGTTTTTTAGTGGGTGGAAATCCCACTCCCCATGGTTTCCGGGTGTCTTTTAAAGATTTTTCTCCTAATTTACCTCTGTAAAAGGTAAAAATGAGAATCCAGGTTTAAGAGAGTTCTCTTATATCCTGGTTTAAGAGATACCTGGATATAAGCGAAAAAATCCGGTCCCTTGAGTTCTCTTATATCCAGGTTTAACACTTCCCGCGCCACGTCAGACGTATGCGTCCGACAGTGAGTTACCAAAAAAGTGCATGTCAGACGTATGCGTCTGACAGTCCTTCCTCACTTTAAATGCATGTCAGACCCTTACGTCTGACACTACAATGTATTAACATTGGATTTATAATCCTGGGCCTGTGAGGAACATTTTCCTTTTTTTAAATCTGAAATATCTTGAAAACTAAGGAAGTTACACATGAAACGCATACGTCTGACATTTTGGGCCTGGGGGGAAATGTCATGTTTTTGCCTTGGGCACGGGAAGTGTTAAGAGATACCTGGATATAAGCGGGAAAAAATCCGGTCCCTTGAATCCTCTTATATCCAGGTTCCACTGTAGTACAACTTCTCCAAAATTAGGCCAAAAGATATGGGTTAAAAATAGTACAAATTCTGATCAGACTTCATGATTTTTTACTTTCTATTAATACCTACATGGTATATAAAGTATTGTTTTAATGCTCGAAACAGCTGTCCAGGTATGTTCTGATATTTATGTACATTGTACATCGAATACAACTTCTCACTTTTCTGTTTATACTGATATCCTGAATGAATATTTATACATAATTATCATGTTTGGTTCAAATAATAATGGAAAAATTTCAGTACGCTAAAAATACCTCTTAATAGGCAATTTCAAATCAGATAAATATATTTCAACTTTTTTTTTTAACAACCTATTTTCATAGCAAATTGACGTTATTACAATTAGGGTTATTAGGGCTATATTTTGAAAAACATCTATTTAAAATTAAGATAAATTCCCCGTCTACCAGATATATTTTGGTGAAACCCGTCATGGATCTTCATTTAATAAATTTCTATACAACAACATTAGACACCGCCCCAAGATCTACTGTCAATTTCTATTCTGGGAATGGAATTTCAAATTTAAGGGAAAATAATACCAAGTTTAAACAGAATGGCAGTTTAACAAATTTTCTATCACAACCATTGTTCTTGTATTTTTCTTGCAAAATTAAACCCTAAAGCGTTCGTTTCCAATTCAGTAATACCTACGCTCTATCGGAAGAAGACAATGAAGTCATATACTAGAAAATAAATTATAACAATGATTTTGTCGCTCTACGTGTAAACTATATAATAATAATACTCTTTAGTGGAAGGTAACCACCAGGCGAGGTTAATGCTCAAAGCATTTTCTACCACCTAACCCTGAGAATCTTATTATTATGTGGTCACAAACTCAAATTAATGAGGAAAAATTCATGCACTGGATGGGATTCGAACCAACGGATCCCTGCGCTACCTGGATTACCAGACCAGCGCGTTAACCACTTGACTACCAGTGCACTATTTGCGTAAGTGTTTGATTTTCCATGCGTTGAAAAATTATCGTTTTCTTTTCTGTTGCATAAAGATCCAAAAAAAATCATGAATTATGAAGGATCCGAACCAACAAAATATTTACAATAAAAAATAAAAAAATGTCTTCTTCTTCCTTTACTCTGTCTTATACCGCTCAAGCAGGGTCGACGTTCTTCAACCTCATGGTTGAGGTTCAAGACGGGGGTTTTACCTTCCATTCGCTGGGAATCGTACCAGCTACCCACATTTACCTCACCAAGCCTGGGTAGGGCCGTAAATGCCAGCCTCACACGTACGGAGGGAACAGAATTTTCTGTGAAAAATCTGCTCCGACCGGGGATCGAACTCGGGAAAATGTAACAATTTAAAAATTTCATTTTCAAACACGCCACCGTCACAACGGTTATGTAAGTAAGGTATCACTATTGATACCTCCCATATACCCGGATGTGAAAATAATGCTTTAGTTTGCCAAATTTCCAAAATTTCTCTTACAGCTGAAGAAATATTATGCCTCCTTTTACGATGAGAATTTTGAATTTCATAATTATTTCACACATTTTCTAGTAACATTATAATATCCTCATAAGAATAGAATAGAATATACCCTGTTAGTACTGCCAAGGTAAGACTGAAAAGTCCCTTTACTCCAGCAGGTTTATATATTTTATGGGATAAATAAGGTGTTTTTTTTACTTTTTTGATAAAAGAAATTGGGAGGAGATTAGTTAGCAAACGGGAAACTCCTCAGTCAATGAATTTAAATCACATTTTTTTGTTCGTTTTCTTTTTTCTTCTGATTTTTATTACAAATAAGCGAAACGGTCGTTTTCCGGAGAACGCCTCCGAGAAACTACAGTCCTTATATAACGGTAAATATACAATTATACATAGTTTGTTTGTATTTTGTCGTCTTGAAAAGTTACATTACCACCATTGCCTGAATGGCAGTGGTGAAACAATGCTGGAAGATAAATCGAGCTCAGTAGCTGGATCGATAAGGCGGCGGACTCGTAACCTAGAGGTCAGTGGTTCGAGTCCCAGGAATGGTAAATATTTAGAAAGGCGAGTATTTAGAAAGGTGAGTACTTGTGGCTTCACTATTGTGATTAACACAAAAATGATAATTTTAACTTTAGGTAAGAAAAGAAAAGGAGAGGGAGGTCAAAACTCGATTGCTCACACATCTCATTTTGATGACCAAGTGCCTTAACTAGAACTTGGCCCGGCGCACTGCCGTGCGCCTATAATAATTTTGAAACAGACAACCGAGGTGCAAAAACAACATCATTCAAATATGGAATGTGCAAAACAATGTATTGAGAGAGAAAGAGAGGGAGGGAGGGGGAGAGAGAGAGAGAGAAGAGAAAGAGGAGAGAGGGGGGGGGAGGGAGGGAGAGATAGAGAGAGGAAAGAGGGCGGGATGGATGGAGTGAGAGACAGAGAAATTGATGAAAAAAAAGAGGCAGAAAATAGAAGTAGAATTTCGTGATTGCATTTTTGGGCCGTCGGTTATTTCGAGAGCGAAGCTGACATGGGCCGCAACGTACCGACGCGGCAGTGGACAGCGGGATATAAATAGACAGCACTAGCGACAGACGCAGCTCTGACGGAGTTCGGTGGTCAGAGAGATACATGATGATAATAATGATGTTCGGTGTACATTAAAATACACGGGAATAATAATATTCATTGTACATTAAAATTCACAGGAATAATAATATTCATTGTACATTAATATACACGGGAATATAATATTCATTTTACATAAAATACGCATAGTAATGTTCGTTATGCATTAAAATATACAAGAATATCAAATGTTCATTTACATTAATATCATACAAATAATTTAGTTCGTATACATTAAAATACACAATAATTTAGTTCGTTATACATTATAAAATACATAATAATAACTGTTGTTTCATTATACATTAAAAAATACAATTAGATTTTCTTTGGAACTTTCAGGTAAATAATAGTAATAATAACAATAATAATAAGTCCAAGTACGTAAAACAAGACAAGTGACAAGACGCCTTTTACAGCTATTACGTGTTTATACAACATATCACGTTGTAGTTGTCTTCGTTGTCTTCCTGGGGATGGTAAACAGATAGAGTACTAGGAGCTCTGACAGGCGGGTCAGGCTAAAAGACGATAACACAAATCGTGGGCATCCATATCAGAGTTGGTTTGAGGAAGGGTATCCATCCGTAAAAAGTGGAAGTAGAAGTACCAGAACCAAACAACCTCAACCATGAGGAAGAGGTTGAACAATGCCGACCCCAAGTAGGTTTGGGAAAAGGCAAAGTAAGAGAAGAAGAATAAGTAATTCAAGTACAACTTCTCACTTTCCTGACTTTTTGGTTTCACCTAGCACAAATTCGTTTGCTTACTTACCATCTTCTAGATCGTTTTCACTATAGTCATTGTCGTTAAGAAGATCATAGGTGTCCCATTTCAACGTGCACTGAAACCTCGATAAGAACTTATCCTTGTAAAAATTAAAATTCTCCATTGTTTAAAAAAAAGGGTCTAGTTTTAACGTTCTAAACTGAACACGACTTTTTTTTAATGATATTTATTTACAGAGGAGACTCATCAATCAGAGTCCTTGCTCCTCTGACTTGGTCCTTCTGTTAATCCTCTCAAATCAAGACTGAGATCAGAACCCTTTTCTCTCACGCTTTCCTCATTTTAGAAGGAAAACATTAGAGATGATTTATTGCAAATTGATTTCTCACGATGGAGCTCTCAAGAAACAAAGAACTATATCAATATTGACCCGTGAGTGACATGTCTCATTAACACGCGTGTGCCAAAGCTGATAGGCTGATTCATTGCTAGGACCAAAATCAGTCAAACGAACAATCAGTAAAACGAACTTGGGGCCTTAAATGAACGGGATTTAGCCAGACCGTCGCAATCACAGCGCACTATAGCCCGACTAGGGGGACAGTCTGACTTATCTTAAACTAGCGGGTTACACCCGCCGCTTCGCCAGCCCATCAGACACACACACATACACACAAACCACACATACACAAACCACACACACACTCACACCACACACACATCACACCACACACACTCAAACACACTCACACACCACATACACATCACACACACCCCCCACACACATCTACACCACATACACAAAATGTCCTCTAAGTCGAAAAAACGTGAATATTTTTTGTCTTTGTGTTAATTACTTACGTGTTATCACAACTACTCAAGCTCCTTTTACTAAATCTATGCTGAAACCGGGACCTGAACCAGGAGCTCCAGGTTACAAGTCCTACATCTTATCAATCAAGCGGCTGAGATCGGTCTTTGCTTTCAGTGAACTTATCAGAGCTGCTGTAGTCACTGAGGCTGCACAAGGCAATAATAATAATTATGTGTTCTGAGATAGACACCAATTATTATCTTCCACTGGTGGAAGGATTACATGAACGCACAAATTCAATTTATATGTTTCTATCATGTCCAGTCATTAGATTTTGGATTACTCGTATATGTTCTGATATTCATTATGCAGTAATGAGTAATAATTTGTTCTCTTTGTTTAGAATATTCTACCAACATATTAATAACAGCTATCTATGTTCACACAAGTAACATGATTCAATTAAATTATCAATCTAAACAAAAAATGAGAAGTTGTACTAGATATATCTATCTACCAATTTTATTCTAACACTTCACTAGAAAAACCACTTTTGATCATTGTTCCATTCAATGTGTAGGTAGTCAATTCAAAACAGTTTATTTATTCATTTTCAAGTAAATATTCACCTATACCTACCTACAAAGGATTTTTCTCATGTCACAATTAAGTAATGAGGTAAAAATCATAATAACAAACAATAATGAAAAAAAAAAAATTGCTAGACTCCATGAACTTGTATGTACATAATTTTCACTTTCTTGTTCTCCAAGTTCATACCTATTGACTTCAATTTCACAATGCCTATTTTGAAAAGTAGGAAGAAACTACCTTCTGTGAAAATTATTTAACACGTTCGTTACCAAGCCATTTTTTTTCAAGTTTTACGTAGGGACCAGGCGGTAAAGTCGCTGTTGCATCCTGGGTACCAAAATGATTTTTTTTGCATATTTGGCATCGTATTTGTACAAGAATCGATCCTATATCTGTTCTAATACTAACAACCTACCTCAAAAAGGCCATATATGGATGTCCGGTCCCTCGTTCAAATTTTGATAACGGCCACATGTGTGTTTCGGTCCCAAAGAAAAACACAAAAACATCCACATATGGCCGTTCGGTAACGAACATGTTAATCATTGAAAATAGGTAGGTACGTATGTACTATTGTGTTATTATGTTGCAACTTTATTGGAAACACAGCATTATGATATTCCTGAAAACACAATTTGCCCAAATACCTAATGGCTTGCTCATAATGCCACTGGTTGCTACCCATACACATAGAACTCATTTTTCATTGTAAGAGAGTAGAAAATATTCTACCCTGCCTGGAATTTAACTCGGGTGACCTACGTCATTTTACCATGGTTTTTAGAGTATTAAAAATGGCATCGAGAGGCCAAATAAAGAACAAGTGATATGAAAGGAATATGAATTTAACAACTTACGTTTTGTTCTTTGCTTCTCCATTAACATCATTTGCTCTTGCTTCTGCCATGTGTCCAGTCTCTTCGATCGCTTGGAATGCACGGTGGCTACCCAGCTATCCATGGCTCCTATGGAAGCCGGAGGCACTTCCGGTTTTAAAAGCACCATGGAATCATAGGAGCCGATTTATAGTTCACTTTGCCCCAAGAGATGTTCTTCATTCACAGTAAAATTGGCCACGAGTTCAAAGTTTTGAAAAGGTTATAATTATTATCTGACCTGGTTGCAGGGTTACAGTGAAAACTCTCAACCATAAAATCTCTATTCTGCTCAACCCAGGATAAAACTCAGGATATTTGGACCACTGGCAGTAGAAGCAACTGTTACACCATGGAGGCTGCCTTTGTATTGGTACTTAAGTATAAAAGCCGCTGTTTCATTCACAGCATTTGTCAGTTAGAAAATATTTTCAAGTTCTCAATGTCAAATTTAGTTTGGGTTATGTCAGAATTTATTTATTGTTGAAAAAATATTAAAAAATGTTCCTGGGAATTTATAGTACAGTAGAACCTGGATATAACAAAAACCCAAATATAATTAAAGAAAAGACTTCCCTTCCCTTGAGAGGCTAAATAACAATAATAATAATAATATCACCTTATTTATACTGCCCTATTAGAACTATTAAAGTCCCATTATTCCAGCAGTAAGCCCAAGACATATTATTATGTGGTAAAAATCCCAAATGGGAAGATAACTTGTCATGTACTGGCTAGGTTTCCAACAAGCAACAACTGGAATCTCTAGATTCACAGAGTGTCGCCTTATGAAGAGTTGTGCTTATAAACTTTTGATATATGGCCTGGATTTTAACAAATGTCTTGATTTTATGAACAAATGTCATAAAAATTTACCATGAAGCAGTCCAACCAAGAGTCAGAAGATAAAACCTTGATATAGTGAAATTTGTTTATTTTGAACCATGTTATTATAAAACCTTGATTTAACGAAAACCTCTTTATAATGAAAAACTGGAATGTTCCTTCAGATTTGTTATATTGAGATTCCACTGAAGTTTATTGACATTTAAGTATTATACTTCAAAGTCCTGAAAACACAGAGGAAATTTTGTTTTTTACCTAAGAAGTACTTCCTATCCACTGTGATCAAAATACTGCAATTAACTTATTCAATCTCTGGACAGATAAGGAGTGTGTTGAGAAACTGATGAGTGATGATGTATTCTAAAGGTGATTGCAAAATTCAAAAACAAAGGACAACTCACACAAGAGTTTCTGACAGAAAATTTACCCTCACTGAAGATCTTCAAGATTTCTGTGATTCACAACTGATGAATTTTTCAAGACAGGCAATGAAATGATGAAATTTACATACAATAACAAACCCATGTACTTTTGCACAAAGTTCTGTTTAGGATTGGCATGTCTCCCAATAGATTCCTCTTAAAACCCAAAGGACAGTGAACATAGGAATGAGATTGATTGACAAGAAAATATAACTTTCAAACTAGTTAATGTTTTTTTTTACTAAAAGAAGGGAAAATTAGCTACTTAAATATAATTGTGTGAGTTATCAACTGCAATATAATTTTTCTCTGTATTGTAGATTCACTTCATCAGTGGATAAATGGACAGGTGATCAGTTGATTTTAGAAACACAAATTCAAAAATTATCATTATCTTTATTGAACACGTAAAGAGATAAGAAATTTTTTATTTAAATTAAATAGAATAATTATTAGTTGAGAAACATATTATTTAACTAAAAAGTCCCTCACACCCTAGCAAGACCATGGTTCACTTTAAAAAATAAAAATCTTGAATTAAAAATAAAATATGGCAGGTAGCCCCAGCGTTGCCAGATGAGGAGAGTTACAACAGATATAAATAAAGTTTGAAGTTTAAACGGCTTTCTATTACATCTGTTGTACCCATGGCATAGATTTTTATTTTAAATCTATGACCCATGGTTGTACCTAGTTGGTTTGAATTTTAGTTATAAAATTAATTGAATATGTTTTTTTATAGATGTTTCCCCGCCGTAATTCGCAAAGGAACTCACCTGAAATAACACATGTACTTATATTTATCATATTCAAACACAGAACTGAAAAATCAGTAACATTAACTGACTTTTTTAGTCTATCAAGTGGAATATATACCACTTGATAGAAAACCTATAGGTTCTTGATAATTGCAACCTATAGATATAGTATACGAAGGGAAAAAGATGGATTAAGACCAAATCCGTTGAAGTTTACAGGTTTACTCGAAAAGTCAGGTTGTCCAAAGTCAATTTTGGTAAAATTGATCTTTCAAATGTCAAAAAAGTAAACGTTGATATCTCTACTTCTGGTCACACTATAAAGATTAATTTTACAGTAAAACGCTTGTTTATGTGGTTAAAATTAGAAAAATAAAATTGGATTCAGATGATCCGAAGAATCGAAAAAAAAATTCCTTCTGATTCTTCCGAATCAGAAGGAAAAAAATCGTTTTTTCACTCTCCTGAAAATTTTGAAAAATGGCGGTTATCGTGTCTTGTCGACTTTTCACCGAATTATCCTCCATGTTAAGAAATGAATCCTGCAATTTGACAAATTTGTACGTTTGTACCTACCAAGAAACTTTGAGGGTGAAACTTTTCACTCCAGTCACTTTAAAAATAAATAATTAACAGGTGATATACAGTGAACTCTATCTCATATAACTATAAAATAAAGAGCTCACTAACTGGGTATTATATTTCATAATTTGAAACCAGGCCATCATATTATTGATAAGAATAGTCTTTGACGGCGCGCGAATTTGAAAAAATGTAAAAACAAAATTCCAAATTCAACTTGAATTTACCAGCAACCTTAACCGAAGTTAAGCAACGTCTAGCAATTTGAAGACTTCGTGATGATGGCATACCGGCCCAACCCAGACTGGTTGAGGTTAATTTGGGTAGCAGGTTTGTGAATTTTCTGCGAATGGAGGGTAACACCCCCATCTGTCTCTAGATGACCTAGCTGTTGAATGAGACCTAAAATCCCAGTTAATAATATCACCATACCTAGTTTTTTTGTAACCGCTTAAGTAAGTAAGTTGAATTAAGTAACTGCTTTCAAAAATGTGCTAATAATCAAACTATGATTCACAAGAGAATTGCAATATCCAATTAATCAGTATCACCTATAACTTGTACAACTTTTTCAAGCATTTTATTGTTCTAGAGACAACCAAGTAAGTAGTTTTACTCAAAAGACTAGTTCATTATGAGCATGGATAAGAGCAAAAAAGGCAACCCTTCAACTTTGGCAGAAAAAATAAGAGAAATCACACATCAAGTTAGACTAAATCCACCTGAAATAATTGACCAAAGAAATAATGAAACACTAGAAAGTGAAGAAGATGATACAGAGATGATTACGCCTCATCTAACTTCCACTGAGCCACAGCTACAAAAACATGGAGCTAGAAGTCATGATGGATATCATTCTTTTATGTCAGCTTTGAATATTGGTTCTCAAATTACAGTCAAGGGACATGAGACCAAAAGGGATGATATGAAGCCCAGATTCCCACTGAAATTTTCAAGTGATGAAGAATCAATTTCTCCAAAGTTTGGCAATGATTATTATCCTTCTGTAAGTATTTAACATAAAAATAAAGCATTAAAGAACAATCAAATTCCCAGATATTAACTTTGAAAAGTCATCATATTTGTGTTCATCACAGTAAAACAAAATTTCTTAACAAAATGTTTGCTGACTTGGGATGCAAAGCAACCTCCAGATTAGCTATGAGTTTAAAAAAACCTTCACTACAGTTGAATTATTTTTTCTAGTTTTCATATTGTATGGAAGAAATAAATATTGGAAAAAGACTTTCTTTTGAATTTGGAAATAGGTACCATAATATATTTTCCAAACTCTTTGCTCTTTGTGGGGTTTAACAGTATAACTAGTTATATGCATTAATCACTTTGGACAAGTTCTGATGCAAACGATGCACTAAAATTAAACAAAAAGGCCTATAATTCTGTGCTACTCACCAAAATTGTGATATAATAACACAAAGAACACACATAAAAAAATGTTTATGGTAAATCTGAAACAAAAAATACTGATTTTAATATTATAATATTATGAAATTCAGGTAGATATTAACTCAATATTGAATGTGTAAAGCAACAGATTTCATTTTTGTCAAAATTTCAGGCTAGAAATGAAACAGAACTAGATTCCTCTTCTCTCCAGGAATCCTCTTCTGATGATGCACTTGATACCTGGCTCAAGGAAAAAGTGGTAGGTAAAAAACCCATTTTATAATAATTACCAAAAAATATTAATTTTTGAAACATAAAGTTACTTTTTTCTCTCAACATTATTAGTTTTTGTTTCATTGTAGTCTTCTTCTTCTTTCACTTTGCCTTTACCCTTGTTTTCTATTATTTTTACTATCTAATTGTTATTTTATTTACATTGTATTTATACTCAAATAAATAAAGAGGTGCTTTGTTAAACTGTTGGCATAATGGGACTACCTGTCTTGCGCTGACAGTCTAAATAAAGCACTACTTATACTTATACTTACCCAAATCTACTTGGGGTCAGTATTGTTCAACCTCATGGTTGAGGTTGATTGGTTGTGGCACATTTTTATGGCTGGAAGCCCTTCCTAACGATTCTATTTGATTTAATGTCCTGATTAGAACGGGGGTTTTACCCTCCATTTGCTGGGAATTGTACCAGCTATCATATTAACCTCACCTAGCCTAGGTAGGGCCTGTTTTCATTGTAGTACATAGGTTTATGATGTCTTCTTTTAAAGAAAAAAAAATACTTTAAAAAATCTGTTATTTTATTTATTATTTGCTTCACCATGAAACTATGCATTCACAAAGGCATAGCTGTGTTTGTGAAAGAAAAATATTTGGTAGTTATGTATTGACAGTTAATTATAGAGGTGCATTAATTTTCCTCACATCGTAACTATGACTGGCCATCACAATCAATTTTCAATTGCCCAAATAATGTATGATTGTAAAAAAATTCTATGTTGTGACACAAAAGGTTGAACAGTCACAAAATAATAATATAGTAAAAACATAAAAAAATATTACCAGTGTGTTATATTTTACAAAACTACTATACATTATCATTTAAAAGAAGAAGAATAAGTAATAAGTTGAAATTTCTTTAGAAAATACTTGTCAAAAGCACATTTTGTAGAAAACTTTTTTTTCTTTTTTTTCAGAAAAGATATTATGAACAAGGTTATACTAAGAGAGTAACCTTTTTTGCAAAAAAAGAATCTTCTGGAACAAAGTACAAAGTAACAAAATGTATACCAAAATTAGATGCTGCAGGATGTTCTAGTCCAATGAATCTCCATACTGCTGGTGAAAATGCAGAAATTATTCCAGGTAAAATTTATTGATACTTCCAGTCTGAGTTTAGCAAGTCAATAAAATTTAATAATTTCTTTTCAACTCCCATAAATATTGAGAAGCTAGAGAGATTTTTTTACACACTTCCAGATTATTTTTCTAGCTATATGATTGTAAAAGTAAGGTTAACTTATGTGGAAAAGTTGGCTTGTTCTGATTTAATTTTTTGACTTGTAAGATTTAATTCCTCAATGTAGGTATACAATATACATTATACATATTATGATCCTTAAAAATTGAAAATTCACTAACTGAGTCTTAAATAAAACTCATTTTTAATTTTTTTTTACAGAAAAAAAAGAACCAGCTCCAAAAAGCAAAGTACGGAGAAAGGCAAAGAAAATAGTACACAGAAGAGCAGTAAAAAAATATGCTAACATGAAAGAGGTTCAAGAAGCTCTAAGAAAAATATCGGAAGACAGAAAGAAATTAATGGAAATTCCTATCCATATTGAACGGCTCTTAGAAAGAAGTACAGCTGATGACTTGTCAGAATTAGCTAACTATTGAAAAGGTTCTTGAAGAATGGAAAATTCTGTTCGTTTTTTTTTTCTCTCTTTTATAAAGTTACAAGTATTTTTAATTTAAGATGCTTTGTGTGTACTCGTATCTTGAATATTTGTAGATACATCCTATTTCATCTCAAAAAATTATAAAATTATTCATAAAGTATTTTGAACAATCATGCTCCATAAATTATTCATTTTTGTATTTCTACTCACAAGATAATATAATGACAATATGTCAATAATAATGCAATCAGTTTATCTCAGAAGTTCATCAGATTAATTTGCTTTTAATTCTTAAAACAACTATCAATAACATTAATGATCAAACTATTTGAGATGGATGTTGATTTGAAATAAAAGTCATTTCCACAGATGAAGAAAATAAAATGAATTCTTATTTAATTTATTATTATATTAGTTTGATATATTAAAACCAAACAGTATCTACCAAAAAGATAATGAATCTATTTATGTTTCAACAGTATATTTAAGAATTTAAATATTTAGGTATTTCTCATATTTAGGTTCATCAAATTTATTTTATTGTTGTTTTGAATTCAATCAAATAAAAAATAAGATAAACTATGGAAACCTTTAAATATTTAACTACTTTTTTTTTTCTTTTTTTTAATATTGAATCAACATCAAATTAAATTCCTACAGTAAAAATTTCGACATATTTATATTTCCCGATTAGGACTAATCGAAAATTAGCCGGATTAGTCCTAATCCAAAATTAGTGTCACCTTATTTTTTTCAATTAAGGGAAAACTTTAATTGAGTTAACGTAAAACGTAAGACTCGGAAATTTGAGCGCATATGCAGTTTTTGTCAAATAACGTCAAAAGTTCAATTAGTGTAACGCTAATTCAATTAGTGCAAACTCTCTATTGTTAAAAATTATCAAACAGTAGATAATTACTCTAATGTTAGATCAATAAATTCATCTCATTTATTATGTTTTAATAGTGTACCTGCATACGAGGTTTGGCTATTAAGTTCGTAGAATCTTTCCATAAAACGATGTGTGTTTAACTTACCCAACTTTAGTAGTTATCCCCTTCAATGTACTCCCCTCCTCTATCCCTACAACGTTCTAAGCAAATTTTTCATCGATCGAAACAGTGGTGGAGGTCATTTTGTGAGAGGCCTTTCAAGACTTTTGCCGGTTTTTTCTTAACGTCATTTACGCTGTCAAATCTGGTACCTTTCAGCGTAGATTTGATTTTTGGGAATAAGTAAAAGTCGCACGGGGCCAGGTCGGGTGATTAAAGAGGGTGTTCCAACACTGGGATGTTGTACTTGGATAGAAACGTCTTCACGGAGAAGGCACTGTGGACTGGCGCATGGCATCATTTTTGCGCAAACTTTTGTCATGTTGAAATTTTCGTGCAAAATTTGTCTAACACATTCTTCATTAATTTTAAGTGTATCAGCCATTAGTCCTAGAGTTAATTTACGGTCAGAACGAATCATAACACCAATTTTTTCAATGTTTTCGTCAGTTTTTGAGGTTTGGGGGCGACCAGGACGTGGATCGTCCTCAACATCTTCCTGACCACCTTGAAACAGTTTAAACCACTTATAAAGCGTTGATCTTTTCAAACATGACTCCTGGTACACTGTCTTTAACAAAGAAAAAGTTTTACCAGCAAGTTTTACGTAAAATTCAATAATCACTCGTTGCTCAACGTTTGTATCAATCATAATTCCGGCAAATTTAAAAAAGGTGTCTTGCGCGTCGGGCTATTACAACAGAACTAATTACAGTACAGGCACATGATAGCTATCAATCAAAACACAAGACTTAAAGCTTTCTAAACATGTTCATCATATCTTCCTAGCATGGACAGCTTTTGCGTAGCGGCTCGCGTCTACGAACTTAATAGCCAAACCTCGTATAATGTAAGCTTACCAGATTTATTCATTTTTGTTGTCATGTTTAAGATGTTTATAATGTGATTAATTTATTTCAAATTATATTTATTTAGTGTAGATTTGAGCTCATTATGTGATTAATTTATTTCAAATCAATATATGTGATTAATTAATTTCAAATTATTATTTTTTGTGCAGGTATGATCTCAGTTTATTATGATTAAGATTTATTATGATTTTAGTTTAGGTATGACCTCAGTATGTGATTAATTTATTTCAAATGATAAAACTTTAATATAGGCACATAAATGAGCTCATCCAAATTATTTATTATGTTCTCAAAGGTAAATTATTATTAATAAGATTGATCAATTTATCTCAAATACAATTTATTTCTCACTAGTTCATTTCCCCAAAGATAAGACCATAAAATTTATTTTTACATCTAGGTGAACTTGTGTATTGATAGGGTGATTGATAAAAGTATGTAAATATATAAGGGGCATTAACTCTATTAGAAAAGTTTCATGCTTTCTAACGTGGTGACTTCCCCCTGAAATTGACAAAAAAATCGAATATTATTAGTTATTCCTTACCCAATTGAGAGCTATTAAAACAAGAAGAAAAAAAAAAGTTGCTCTCAATACACGATGTGAGTTTTCATGCCCTTCCAAAATTAGAAGAAAAAAAATAATAAGTCATTTCTTTCTGATGGTTGATTAAATTTGAATTTTGTTTTCGCCAATTTAGAACTAATGTTATTACTTATTATGCTCAAAAAAGGTAGGTATAAATTTTTCCGCAAACCAACACAAGTGCTTGAAATTTTTAATGGAAGACTTTTAACTAAGCCTTCATTGTGAAACTGATGCAATATACTCGTACATGCTACTTTTGCTAAAAATGTTATCTGTAAATTCTTTGTAATTAAAGTGGTAAACCATCATAAAATACTACTTACACTTACTTTTAACATGACCAATTCACTTTAGGAACGGAATCTTGAGATTTTTTTCATTATTTCTGTTACCTGCATAGTGCATATTTATTAATCAAAATACTGGCTGAATACCTACTTGTGTTGGTTTAAGAGAAGAAAAAAATATATTCTTATCTTTATGTGCACAATAACATTGGTTCTAACTGGACATATCAAAAATAAATCAGACTTCTTGTATTGAGGGTAATTTTTTTGTACTGCTCCAATAGCTCAAACAGGTAAAGCCTATCTAAAAAAAATCGATATAATTTCTTCAACTCCAGGGAGTGTCACTCCGTTAGGAAGCATTTTCGCACCTTTTGTTATAACAAAGCTGATCTCCCTAAAAATAGTTCATAAAACATGTAATTAACGTAGGTATTTAAAAAAATTAAAATAATCACCCTGTATATTGTGGAAGTCGAGGGACTCTTTAATCTCATTCTTGCAGGATAAACATAGTATTTTATTGTATATTTGATCACTTAATTGTTTCCCCTATTATTACTAGAATACGTAAATATGCACAAGTTCATCAAGTTTATTATTGTGTCCTCAACCATAAGACTGATATACAGAAATACATTGCGTGATGAATCTGTTTCAAATTATATTATTTATTAAATTATTTTAATCAATTCATCTTCAACCAGGTTTTGTGCTAGGGTACAATTTTTTTGTACCCGATACGGACACTAAAGAATCTCGCTAACTCGAAATCCTCTTAGGTCGAAAATCGCATTAACTCGAAAGAATTCTTCGGCCCTTGTCGAATTTCGCACCTTATTCGAAATCCCGATAGCTCGAAATGAATAAATGAAGCTTCTATCGCTTGAACTTGGGGTTCAAGGGATTTTTCTGTAAAACCAAATCAAAAAAAAAAAATTAACTACAGAACCTATCCAATGGAAAATCCCTTCATATTTTGAGGAACCAGGCTCCGTGAGTCCGTGGTGTAACAGTTGTGACTACTGCCCGTAGTCCAGAGATCCTGAGTTCGATTCCCGGTCGGAGCAGAAATTCACACAGAAAATTCCGTTCACTCCGAACACGTGAGGCTTGCATTTCCGGCCCAGGCTGGGTGAGGTTAATGTGGGCAGCTATTACGATTCCCAGCGAATGGAGAATAAAACCTTCGTTCTAATCAGGACGTTAAATCAAATAGAATCGTTGGCGTTAGGAAGGGCATCCAGCCGTAAAAAAACAACCAACCGACCTCAGCTTGCCGACAATGCAGACACAAGTAGGATTGGGAAAAGGCAATTTGAAAGAAGGAGAAGAGTAGGTCTCTGTAATAGACCCTGCCCCATATGGACATGAAGATCTTAGTATGAGCTGTGTGATGTTTTGTAGACCCCCAGACGAATTTTTTCGTCAACTCAAAAAAAATATATGTTAAGCTCATAAATCTTCGTGTGTATCATTATATTTATCTATGCTGAAGGAGGAAAAAGAGAAGTTAGGGGAGGAACGAAATGGATAAAGGAAGTAAGCTACATATACACTCATCCTCTAGAAATAACCAATTTCATCTTAAATAGTAAAAATTCCTGCCCCGCTGGGAATCGAACCCAGGTCACCATGCGTACAATGCCTAGCGCGCTAACTCACTCTGCCACGGTGACTACTGATATGACTCTGCAGTTAAAAGCGATGTTAAATTTTTGTTTAAAAAAACGCTTGCATACGAGTCTGCAACCATTTCGACATTTTCATCTTTACTATTCAAGGTCCAAAACCCAACTGACCAAATTTCGTATTGTGCGCATGACACACACTTTCCCTCTTCTCTTAGGGTTGCAATATCGAAACGAAAATATCGATATTAGGTATATCGATAATATCGAAACCATAATATCGATATCCGATATTAGAAGACTTCTCTCCCTTTACAATTCGATATTTCGTTACATAATATCGTTACATAATTTCGTTACATAATTTCGTCACATAATTTTGGTTATGTGCCAGAGCAAAGACATGAAAATGTCAAAACAATTTTTTCTATATTAATAATTTATTGTCGATTGTTTTGTATAAAAAAATAAGGAGTAAAAAAAAGAATGTTTCTTCTCCTTCCTCAACTCTCGTTCGACACTAATAGCCGAGTTTATCACAACTCCACCAATCACTGATTCGCCAACCACCCTCGAATCTCGAGGGTTCACGAATCCACCAATCGGGTTTTATCACGAAAATTCAAGCTCGAGTTCGTGAATCATGATTGGCGTTACGGCAACATCGCAATTACACGAAAACCTCAACAAAGCCTCTGATTTTTGGGAAATTGCGATGTTGTTTTGTTAACTTTTTACATTTTGAATGTTAACATTTCTGAAAGCATTTTGAACGTTTTTTTTGTGTCGTCCACATGGTCATTTCATAAGTTTCATAATGATCATTTATCATTTTGTGTGACTTGGGTTCAATTCTCACTAGGGCAAGATATAATAAATTACCTTATGAGTAAGAATGCTGTTTCAATGTGACTATCAGAGATGGAATTATGGTCAAAATAAGATATTGGGACAGATGGTGATCTCGGTTTTATTCCCAGCAGGGCAGAAATTTTTCTGCCCTATGTCCACTGTATTTCCATCACGTTTTCATTAATGTTGTGTACTAGAATTATAATTATAGTTCTCATACCTAGCTGTTTAAGAATTCTAAATATTATCAAACACCTCGGCCGAGGTGTGAAGAACGCCTATACAAAGAAAGAGACAGCCCGGCAGAGTGTAAGGTTACGGAAAACATAGTTCCCATGCATTTCATGTACTTTCAGCCAGCGAGGTTTTCAGCAGGAGTTTGTACATACTGGTGTGGAGAGATGATATAGGACCTGCACTCATACCCAGAGTCACCAAGAAGTTTTAGTACATGTGTTTTAGGGCGGAATTAATAGACAACATCAATAACTTAAGTCGTTGGTAAGTGTCGATTTTCCCTATCTTACACAGTACGCAATCCGTGACTTAGCGGCACAGAGGTATTACAAAAACGTCTATTAATTCCGCCCTTAAAGTCTAAGGGCGGAATTAATAGACGTTTTTGTAATACCTCTGTGGCGCTAAGTCACGGATTGCGTACTGTGTAAGATAGGGAAAATCGACACTTACCAACGACTTAAGTTATTGTCTATTAATTCCGTTGTCTATTAATTCCGCCCTAAATCTTGTAGGAACTGAGATTCGGACAAATTCAGAATGTTCCCGAATGAGCTTTTATCTTCCTGGGATTAGCTCGTTTTCAGGAAAAGTGGTGAAGCACAAGCAAAAAAAGCACAGATGAAGCACAGAGCAGAAAAATTCCTGCCCCGCTGGGGATCGAACCAAGGTCACCATGCGTGCAATGCCTAGCGCTAAATCATTGGGCAACGGTGACTACTCACAAATCGCTTATCGGCCTTTTGGTTAAGATGTAATATCACAAAAATAAGTATTAATTAATTAATTTTAATAGCAATCGCGTGATAATAGCCAGTTTGAAAAAATTTCAAGTATTTTTTTTTAGGAATAATTCAAATTTATTTCAGTCTTTATTACAAAACTTTTATAAACTTAGCACATCAGGATAAGATGACAGGTTTATGAAGAACAAGGACAAGGGTAATTAAATAATGGGCAAAAGAATAAAGATGTCATGAAGATAAACAAGTGTTTGAAATTTGAAAAAGATAAACATTTTATCTTTGTTTACGATTTAAAAATTCCAAAGAAGAAATTCTATAGTATTTTCAATATTTTTTTCTCTTTGGGAAGCCAATCGGTCCTCGAACCACTGATTCACGAATCAAGGTTACTTCCTCAAATTGAGTGCTCCGAATCAGCTGCGAATCAGAGATTGGAGATGATAAAACCCGATTCGTCGAGCCAATCCGGAGTTCGAGCGAATCCGGGGTGAATCTTGGATGATAAAATCGGCTATAATTGAAGAAATCTGTGGTTTATACAGACAGTCCCACAGATTCCTCTGACAACATTGCAGAAGGAGAAATCGACTTTTTCATGGAGGTATAACTTTAGGAAGTCCGTAAAGAATAAATTGAGGCACCATTGTTGCCAAGTTTTCTTTTTCTCAAAGAAATTAATCCGTAAGCATTTGGTCATGTTGCTCAGGCGACTTGCTTCTTTTTTATTTGATAGTATATCAACTTTATTTCAATTTTATTAATAAAAAAATATAATTATTTGGAAATATACATATGTATATAAAGGACACAGGTTAGGAAAAATAGATAGATAAATGAAGTACAAGGAAAATAATATTAACAAGAAAAATGGAAAACCATCAAGAATAATCTGTAAACAATGCGAGATTTTCTCATATCCCAATTTGTACCTTACATTCCAAAAATCCGGTTTCAAATTTAGTGCGACATTTTGTTTCGAGACATTTAGCGACATTTTTTCTTAAATTTTAAATGTGAAGTATATATGCAAAGCAATGATTTAGTCAGTAGGTTTCGATTTTTATCAAGGGAATTCACTGAGTTTTGCGCAGCGTTGGACAACAAAATGTTGCATTCGATGGTATCCTAGCGTTCAATAGTTATGCAATTTAGAGGTAGATTTTTTTTTCCCACTGGGTATTTGAATTAATCATGACCCCTCGGGCCACGGTCACATGGACAAAATCACGTTTGTCCGTAGTATCATTTGTTGTCGCCCTACCCAAAGGTAGGACGCTGGCTCGAGTCCCATGTTTGGTTGAAAAAAATATATCAGTGAATTATCAGTTCAAACTCAAACTAGGGAAATAACTTTTTATTAACACGTTCGTTACCGAACGGCCATATGTGGATGTTTTTGTGTTTTTCTTTGGGACCGAAAACACACATGTGGCTGTTATCAAAATTTTAACGAGGGACTGGACATCCATATATGGCCTTTTTGAGGTAGGTTGTTAGTATTAGAACAGATATAGGATCGATTCTTGTACAAATACGATGCCAAATATGCAAAAAAAAATAATTTCGGTACCCAGGATGCAACAGCGACTTTACCGCCTGGTCCCTACGTAAAACTTGAAAAAATTGGCTTGGTAACGAACGTGTTAATATAGACATAATGTATAAACAGAGAGGACTTCTCAGAATCAAGATAAAGATTTCTTAATACTCTTCATAACCTAAAAGACTCTCCCCAGAACGAAATCTGGTCCGGGCTCCTCTGATACACATACTGGATAATCAAATTATTGTGACATCACGGTAGTGAGTAGAACATAATTATATTATTGTGATAAATTTAAATCCGATATTAGAAAGTTATGCTCAAACCTAGGTTCGCCCAAACCAAACCAAACTCAAAATCCATGAAACACGGTCAATACCTGCTTGTATCAAGGAGGCTGTGATTAAGTAAAAAAAATATTGTTGAAGGCGTTTTTTTTTCCTTATCGAAAATAATATAAATGTACTGCTTGTAGTTTTTCCTGATTATCTAGAAGGCGTAAGTTGAAAATTGGTTTGAGCGTAATATAAGTATTTACCAGGTAGATTTATTGTAGGCGTTTTTAATAATAACGAAAATAATATAAATGTACTGCATGTAGATTTGTTTAAACATCGTGAAGGCGTAAGTTGTCTATAAGTTTACGCGTAATTTAAATAATACTCGTATATTATATACCATGGAGTTTTATTGCAGGCGTTTTTAATCTTTACGAAAATGAATAAATATACTGCATATAGTATTGCTTGATTATCGTAACGGCGTAAGTAGACAATTGGTTAACGCTATGTATATTGTATAGCCTCCCATTGCTTATTCCTAAGTGAGTGGTCTAATTATGACAGATTATTATTTATGAACCGTTCAAAAACCTGACGACACCAAAGCAGTGACCCAAGGATGACTAAAACTCTAGAAAATCTAGGAACATTAATATTCTTCGTAATCTACGTTCAAAGCTAGAATTAAAATATTTCATACAGCTGGAGTAGATCTTTATTTTGCATAGAAACGTCGAATAATATTCATAGTTTAAATTTTATAATTGTTAAATTTTATAATCTAGTTTAAATACCTAAAAATTGCAATATTATAATAAAACAGACCCCACCCAATGCTTGGATTTTTCAACCTTCATTGGAGTATGTGATCAAATTTACTATGAGGGTTAGGAGTTATAAAATGCTTTTGAGCATTAATCTCGACTGAAGTGTATTATTATTTAAGGAGAAGAAAAAAATACCTAGTGAGAGAAAAAAAATCAAGGGGCCATCTAGTTTAAAGTCTCTAGACTTACTTGCCACCTAAATCCAAAAGTGAGATCATCAATTCCTCAGATTTTCTTACTCGTACCAGGTTTATTTTCGTTTCTTTTTTGAGGCAAATTTGTCTATTTGTCTGTCCCGGTAGCTCAGTGGTGAAGGCGGCACTCTGTGAATCCAGAGATACCAGAGGTCGCGGGTTCGAAACCCAGCCGGGACATGACAAGTTATCCTCCCATTTGGTATTTTTACCACATAATTATACGTCTTGGGCTTACAGATGGAATACAGGGACTTTAATAGTCCTAATCGGGCAGTATAAATAAGGCGATATTATTATTATTATCATTTAAAAAACAAAAAAATAAATGCGGTTTAATATTTTACAGAACTGTCGTGATTTAATAGAGCCAATAAACTTCGAGTTTTCCAAGTGTCTTCTGATATCTATCTCCAGCATTCAAGCAGGTAGATTCTTTACTTTTACCAGAAGCATTATAAATTCTTCTTTCACTTTGCCTTTTCACAACCCTACTTGAGGTCGTCACTGGTCAATTTTTTGTTGATGGATGATGTCAGTTGGTTCTGTTACTCCTACTTCCACATTTCAGGGCTGGATGCACATTATTGCACATCCAACCCTGATAGGGGCATCAATTTTTTTGTGTTTTTGTCTTTTGTTTTTTTTTTTTTTTTTTTTTTGTATTTTGGTCTGACAAGGCTGGTACTGTATTTGTTTAACATCCCCCAGCGAGATTATTATTATTCACCATAACTAACTATTAGACCAGCGTAGTCGAACGGTGTAGCGCACTAGGTTTATTTATTTATTAATGTTTTTCTTTTACAAATATACAATTATACATACGTATGTGGTACAAAGTCAAAATAAAAACATAGAACTATCTTAAAAAAAAGAATAAAAATAAGAATAAGAAAAAAAAGAATTTTCAATGTTTCCGAAGTGCAATCATGTGCCATCCTGGGTACAGCCCACATTCTCAGAAAGTTTGGTGTATAATTGAAAGCGATTTAGCTATTATCCAAAGAATATGGTTTATTCTCGATGTTAGTAATTTGTATTGTACGGATAAAAAATAAATTATCTTGCGTCGTATGCCATAATAATAATATATATACAAAATATAAAATACCCTAATAAAACAACATTAGAACTCATCAGCTTGAGACTCCCTCTTCCAGCGCTCCAGTTGAGATGGCATCCCAGAACTCCTGAACACTAGATTGCACGTAAGTGAACCAGGTTCGTATCCCGATTTGGTAGAAAATATTGAACTGTCTGTCCCGGTAGCTCAGTGGTGAAGGCGTCTGTCTAGCAATCCAGAAGTCGCATGTTTGAAAATCTGCCGGGACATGACTAGTTATCCTTTAGGATTTTCATCACATTTTAGGATTTTGATCACATAATAATGCGTTGGGCTCACTGCTAGAATAATGGGACTCTTTAGTTCAAATGGGTACTATAAATAAGGCGATTTTTTGTATTACTGTGAATGCCCGGCGTCCACTCATACCATAATAATAATCATACCATACCTCGTGAGGGAAAGAATTGGTACCTTCAGTAAAAAAGGAAATAATGTAAAGGATTTATAAAAGTAAAGGAGGCCCTTAGTAATCTTAGTAATAATAACACTCTTTAGTGGAAGGTAACTACCAGGCGAGTTTAATGCTGAAAGAATTTTCTGCCACCTAACCCTCAGAGTCTTATGATTATGTGGTCATATTTTCAAATAAATGAGGAAAAATTCATGCACTGGGTGGGATTCAAACCAACGGATCCCTACGCTACCTGGATTGCTAGACTAGCGCGTTAACCACTTAACTTCCAGTGCAACTTGCTACACCACAAAGACTTTATATTTTCACTTAACTTAACTTTGTGTGCGTTTGTTAATTATCACACCATTTTTTTCAATTACAATTTTTTCAAAAAAAAATTTTCACAGCCAGCGTCGATGGCGTGTTGAATGCACCGGTTCTCATAGGATCACCGAAGTTAAGCAACGTCCAGCGAGTAGAAGACTTCGTGATGCTGGTATTCCGGCTCAACCCAGGCTGGGTGAGGTTAATGTGGGTAGCAGGTTGTGGATTTTCTGCGAATGGAGGGTAACACCCTCGTCGTGATATGGCCATGCAGTTGAAAGCGATATTAAACCAAAATTAAAAAACAAGAAATACTTTATTTATACTGCCAGCGCGCGGCGTCAGACTAAAGAGTCCTTTATGCTACCAATTTAAACTAAGTCTCATTAATCGATTTACAAGATGTACAATTGACGGTTAAATTTAGTCTTGGAAAATCTTAGGGCCGAATTATGAAACAGGATTAAATATCTAGGATTTGTTAATCCTAGCCACTATCACTTAACAGCTGATATAAATGTGCTGTGATTGGTTGAAATGCCCACCAGAGGGCGTGTTAAGGAATAGTGTAGGATTAGTTAATCTAGTCCTGTTCATAATTCGGACCTTAATATCTAGGATTTGTTCCAAGCCATGTTAAGTGATAGCTTAACAGCTGATATAACAAGCCACAACATCAATATGATTTAAGCCTTCCGAAACGATCAATATCACCCTTCAATACACATTCATAAAGGTGATAGTCCTTTATGGTGTGATTGGCATATTGATTCATAATATTGATCGTTTGAGGGCTACCTAACATTTTAATAAATAAATATAAATATACTACCCTTTGGTTTAATTGATAAATGCTAATGAACAAATTTTAACTTCACTTTATGAACTACATATTACATAAGTACCACAAGTGGTATAGTTAACAGAGTTGTGTTGATTACAATCGTGATATCACATCTACTCAAACTCACTTTACTAATTTTTTGCTTAGCTTGGGACTTGAACCACCGACCTCCAGGTTACAAGTGCGCCATCTTATCGATCAACTTGATCAAGCTACTGATGTCGATTACCACAAGTGCTATACATACTATTGATACTATATTACTACATACTCGTATACCCACCCAATTCTATACTTACCCAGTACTAGGCATATATTAGCTACTGGTAATTTGATTACTTGCATGGACGTCTGTGAACGTTTTTTTTTTTGCGTTGGAAATTACAAATGGCGCGCTAAAGCTCCACCCTCGAAAGGTAACCTAATACCTTCGCAGCTCCCGACGTGAAAGTGGGAACAAAGTTTTGTCGCTTGATACAAGGATTTACGACTGATTGAGTTTACGAGGTGGCAGACCAGTGGAAGTTACCGGTGACTATCTGTTCCGCCGCACATTGGCAAGATGACATGTCTGTCCCAACTATTATTATTCTTAGTAAGTAGTCACCGTGGCAGAGTGAGTAAGCGCGCTAGGCATTGCACACACGGTGACCTGGGTTCGATCCCCAGCGGGGCAGGAATTTTTCTGCTCTGTACTTGGATGTTCGGGGTCCACTCATACCTCGTGAGGAAACATGAGTAGTTACTTGTATGAGTAACGACCAGTGGCAGCATTACCAGAGTAAAAAGAAATTAATGTAATAGAATAATTCGAAATGTGAAGGAGGCTCTTAGTAATGCTGTGCTACCCACAAAGTGAAGAGGCCTTGTGCTTCACCACAAATAAAATAATACATTCATACATTATTATTCTTAGTACAACTTCTCACTTTTCTGTTTATACTGATTCAAATAGAGAGGTTGGTGAATTGGTAGTCGAGTGGTTAAGGTGCTAGTCTGGTAATCCGGGTAGCGTAGGGATCCGTTGGTTCGAATCCCACCCAATGCATGAATTTTTCCTCATTAATTTGAGTTTGTGACCACATAATAATAACAACACTCTCATGGTTAGGTGATAGAAAATGCTTTGCGCATTAACCTCGCCTGGTGGTTACCTTCCACTAAAGAGTATTTTTATTACATTAGTTGATGACATAGATATTCAGAACTATTACCTGCTGATGAGAGGAAATAAGCTCGAAAGAGCTGTCCAGGTATGTTCTGATACTCATGTACAAACATCTAGTACAACTTCTCACTTTTCTGTATATACTGATTAGTGTTCCGGTAGCCCAGTGGTTAAGACGTCGGTCTGGTATTTAGAGGTCGCGGGTTCGAAAACCAGCCGCAACATGACAAGTTATTCTCCCATTTGATATTTTGACCATTTAATACCTACAATTAAACCTGGATACAAGGGAAACATGGATATAAGAGAGCGATTTCCAGGTCCAATTTACCTCTCTATGTAAATTTTACCTCTTTTACAAACCTGGATATAAGAGAAATAAATCCCGATCCCAGGAGTTCTCTCATGCGCGGATATAGGGGGGGGCACGGGGGGCACGTGCCCCCCCAGATTTTTTCGGCAAGCGGTGTTTCTCAAATTTCAATATACCTAATCCCGTTTTTTAAAAAAAAGATCTCAATGAGTTAGGGGGGCACGGGCCCCAAAATAATTCCCAATTCTAAGACTAATCCCGTTAAAAAAAAAAAAAAAACTCAATAAGTTAGGGGGGCACGGGCCCCAAAATAATTCCCAATTCAAAGACTAATCCCGTTTAAAAAAAAAGATCTCAATAAGTTAGGGGGGCACGGGACCCAAAATAATTCCCAATTCTAAGACCAATAAGAAATAACTAAAGTTCAGCTACACGGGGTAAGGACAAAAAATGGATGGGTGACACAAAAAATCACATTTTTCGACTGAAATGTCATTTTTTTCTCAAAATTTGTCGTGACGGCGCCACGGCGGCGGCGTATCAACTCAAAAAGAGAAAGTTTTATGCAAGGGTTCAAGTTTTCATTTGAGGTATCAATCACAAAATTCTGATGAGCCGTTCTTGAGCTACGTTGAGTAAGGACATAAAATGGATGGGTAAACAAAAAGTATTTACGTTTTTTGACCTGAATGACATTTTTCTCGAAATATGTCGTGACGAACTATCAACTCAAAGCGAGAGTTTTTTTGCAAGGGTTGGAGTCTTCATTTGACACATTGATCGCGAAATTCTGATGAGCCATTCTTGAGCTCCAGTAAGGACAAGAAATGGATGGGTGACACTAAAAATATTGACATTTGTGTGCGCATGTGTGTGTGTGTGTGTGGGGGGGGGGGTGTGTGCGTGTGTGTGTATGTGTGTGCGTTTGTGTGTGTGTGGGGGGGCGTGTGTGTGTGGGGGGTGTGTGTGTGGGGGGGCGTGTGTGTGTGGGGGGTGTGTGTGTGGGGGGGGGGGTGTGTGTGTGTGGGTGTGTGTGATAGGTTTGCGAAGCGGTGGGTGCAACCCGCTAGTTAGGTATATTGTGCGATTGTGCCCCCCCAGTACAAGAGGGCTATATCCGCGCATGAGTTCTCTTATATCCCGATTCAACTGTAATACGTCTTGGGCTTACTGCCGGCAAAATTGGACTCACAAGTCCTGATCAGGCAGTATAAATAAGGAGATATTGTTATTATTATCATCGTATTTGGAGGTGTCAAGCACGATGATGGAATGAGGCGTTATTATTATTCTCAATAACCAACTTCATCACTAGCTTGATTGGTAACGTTGTGGTTACCCGTAATGGGAGGTCGGTGGTTCGAGTCCCAAGTCAACAATTTAGTAGAGCGAGTTCGAGTAATTGTGATATCACAAATATAAAAACTTTTCTTCAATTATTCTAATAAATAATTACATATCGCTGTGTTTTTTCAGCCCTAACGTAACGATTCTTGATTTTTTTTTTTATGAAAAAAGAAAATTTAAGATGAACGAGAAGATGTTAACAAACGGGTATACCTACAATCAAGATGGTATTTCAAACAAATCATCATTCTTGCTGGCTTAGAAATTAAAAAGGAGAAAAAAAAGTTGACATGTTCAATAAACATGGCTGCCACTAAGTTCACACTTCGCTTTTCACAGGCTGAAATGCAGACATGCAGTTCTTTCTATTTACGTTCCTTTGTTTTGAGGCAAGCCTTTCATCATTTTTTTTTTATCGCCGTTACAAGAGACCCCTTCGCTTTTGTTTGTGTTTCTGCCTGCATTGAAAAAAAGTGTGAGTCCTCACTAATATTTCATTATTAAAACCGTTTTCAATGTACCCACTTCTTGTTGTGCCATTCAGAACCAAAATGGCGGTCACTCATAATGGATTTTTTTTTTTCTTTAAAAGGGTGTGAAAAATGCATTCATTAATGTAAAGATTCTATAGTCAATATTTTAGATTAATAATGGCTAGCAGACTGAGTGAGCTTTTATTTATGTCACTGATGAGGTTTGCACAAAGATATTACTCGTCTGATGCGTATGTCTGTTGTAATACTAATAGAAGAGAGGAAATGCATAAGTGTCCTGAGTTTTTGTACAAATCTGACGGTCTTTACAATTCTAAACCACTCATTAAGGATTTGTTCAATCGTTTTAATAAAGTCTCTTTAAAATTTCAAATTGATTGAAGAACAGTTCTCAGACACTCTGATCCAGTACCTAATTTGTCTGTGAAATATACTGATGTCTGAATTTATAGTTTTTTGTAATAGTACACTTCAGTGGAAGGTAACCACCAGGCGAGGCTAATGCTCAAAGCTTTTTCTACCACCTAACTTTAAGAGTCTTATTATTATGTGGTCACAGACTCAAATTAATGAGGAAAAATTACCCAATGCATGAATTCATGCACTGGGTGGGATATAACAAAAAAAAACACTGCCAATTATGGACACAATACTTCCTCGTGATTGTTTGACATTGTGTACACGTGCGAATTTTGAGTTTTTATACTAAATTACTTGTATCTCCAAAACGGCTAACCGATTTTCTTCAAATTTATATAATATGGTAGAAAACCGTTTTTTCTACATTCTAAATTCTACAAAAAATTCTGTATCGGCAAGTCGTGGTTCTTATTTTTTGACTTTATTGTCCAAAATTTCGAATTTTCTTAAATATCAGAGTCAAATTATAACTAATTAAAAAGAAAATATAAAAAGCTTGTGTAAAACAATAATATGCATATACATACAAAATTTCATCAAAATCGGGTGTACCGTTCACGAGATATAAGCATTTAAGTAAAAAGTTAGTGGTCAGGCGCATGGTCTCTTTCACCCAGAGCCGCTTGTACGAATTCGATGAATTTAAAATGGGACTATCTACAGAGTGTCTCCTAGATGTGTGCAAAATTTCATCAAAATTGGTCGAGTAGTTTCCGAGATTTGCGCGTTACAAGGAATCGTTTTAACAGACAGACGGACACAAAACCAAATTTGCTCAGGAGGTTATGAAACGTCCAGAAATATGAAAAAAATTGAAATCGGAGCAAAAAAATATTTTTTTTTACAAAAACGAACACAATACTTCCGATTTCTAATATTAGAAATTTCTCTGAAGTAATATTATTGAAGAATCGCGCCAGTCACCCACAATAAAGGGTTGGGTGGAAGAGATTGCCATAGGAAATAACCCCGCCCTTTAATTAGGACATATGTTTTTGTCTTATTTTTGTTTATTTCTTTCCTGTAATTAAAACTATCAATTTTGTATATTAATTTTTACCATTATTTGTTTGTATATAGGTTATATAGGTATGTTCTTCTAATAAAAAGTTTCATAATAATAATAACAATAATAAAAATTTACGCACATGGCAAAAAATATCAAACAAACAATAACAACAAAAAAACATTCTCATTTGCGCACAAAAAAAAAACACTTTTGGCCATTTGACAGGATTACGAAAAATACATGTCAGAAATGTGCGCCAATGGGCGTAAGGTAAGGGTCAATGGTCGCAAATGGGTGTCACCCATTATGTAGTTATAATTTTGCAGCCTGCGTCCGACCGGAAATATCAGCAATAAATTTCTGTCCAATGACTCCAATATTTTAAGTAGGGAATAAGTAATAAGTGAGAACAATTCAAGACAATTTTAGATTAGAAAAAGAAATGCACTAAGTACATGGTATGAACACAGAACATTGAACGGCAACTATGTCAAAGAGCAGTATGAAAGAATTAAAAAAATTCTCCCATGTCAAAATCTACATTAAATATCGTTATGTGGCGTAAGCTACGCATAGGTTTTTTTTTTTTTTCAACAATAGGTAAAACGTTGAGCTTAGTTACAATCTACATCTTTTTAACAACTTGTGGTTGTTGGTAAGGAATTATTATTATTATTCAACAATTTTGATCAATCTTTTTATTATCTGACCTGGTTGCATGGTTTTCAGTGAAAACCTTACAATTAACACTGCTAGGTCGCTCTATTGTGACCAGTTGATCCTATGCAGTTTTAACGTCCTGATTTCAGATAGATAGTCAGGACGGGAGTTTTACCCTCCATTCGCTGGGAATCGTACCAGCTACCCACATTAACTTCACCCAGCCTAGGTAGGGCCGGAAATGGCAGCCTCACGTGTTTGGAGGGGACAGAATTTTCTTCAAAAGTCTGCCCCAACCGGGAGTCGAACTCGAGACCTCTGGACTATGGGCAGTAGTCAGAACCGTTACGCCACGGAGGCTGGCTCCAAACTTCATTTACAGTGTTTATATACAGGTACAGTTAAAGGGTATAAATATGTACTTTAAAAGTAAAGAAAGCCTGCGGCAATCTCTTCCACCTAACCCTTTGTAATCAAAGTGACGCGTCAACTACACCAGTTCCCATAGGATCACTGAAGTTAAAAGTGGATTTCGATAGCTCAGCCTCTGGATTACCAGACTATCTAAAGGTCGCATTTATATAAGTCGCATGAATAGCTCAGTGGTTAAGCAGTCGCTTGCCATGCAGAAGGTCCCGGGATCGAACCCCGGCGCCGACAAAAATTAGTATTAAAAATTTGATTACAATTGTTTGTAAGGGATACCTTGCGGTGCACTCGTGTTGACCCAGCACCTAAATGGGAAGTATTGTGTCACTTCTCGCCCATCAGAGGGGAGGCATACTACGGGATGGGCAGGCTGTAACACAGACCACAAGCGTCTACAGTAGATCCTGTTTCATGGTTACGAAATAAAAAAGGCTGTGAAACACTCATATTGAAAAAAAGTACAAGAATTTTATACAAGCATTTATATGTATGTATACAAGACTGGAAAGGCCCATTTCACCAACAATTACAAATACTGTATTTATACTGCTGTTGTAGGACTGAAGGGTCCCTTTTAGCTGATGCCGGTTTAAACAAAGTCTCATTTATTTGTTTAAAAGACAACATCAACTTTTTAATATGTCCAACCAGGACCGATAAGTCTCATTATTCCAGCAATAAGTCTAAAACATATCTCCTTCTTCTTTTTCTTTCACTTTTTTTTCCCAAACCTACTTGGGGTTGGCATTGTTCAACCTCTTCCTCATGGTTGAGGTTGGTTCTGGCACTCCTACTTCCACATTTTACAGCTCTGGATGCTCTTCCTAACACAACTCTGTTAAGAGCGCTAACGATTTGTGTTATTGTCTTTTTGCTTTACAAGGCTGGTACCTCATCTGTTCAACGTCCCACAGCTAGACAGACGAAAAGAACCAAATCTTTATCATGTGGTCAAAATCTCAAATGGGATGATAAACTGTCATATCCCGGCTGGGTTTCGAACCCGCGACCTCTGGATTACCAGACCGACGCTGCCTGCGATCACTGACCTAAAGGGACTTACAAATTTGTTGTATTTATACTTTCGACTTAGTCTAGAAAGGACCGTTACACAAACAGTTTAACTCTGTTTGTATTGTGTGCTTACACTAGAAAGTCCTAATTCAATCCCTTTACGCTAACAGCTCTTGGTAAGTGCTAGCGTAGCTGTAGCATGGTACTAGGAACTGAAGCTCAACTTTAAACTTGTACTAGATTGGAAACGAACCACTGAACTTCGCATAGCCAAAGTCACCTTTGTCCGTTGGGGAACTCGAAGATAGAAGCCAAGAGTGTTGAATGTGAGCAGATTCTTGGATCCCGAAGACTCGGTTCAAAAGAATTCTTCTAGTAGTGAAACTCGCGCACAGCCTTCTCCTCTCTTAAGACTGGTCATGCGCACAGGACGAAATTTGTGTGAGGGGAGAGTTTATTTTGAAAATATCTCAAATGTGTTTCAACTTGTAAACAAGTTTGAGCGTGTCCGTGCCGCGATCTAAATGCGTGATAGTCGTGTTTTACACAATAAATAATTATTTTTTAATATTTAAAATAAATATTTTTTCTGCGTTCTAGTGACAGTGTTTGGATTAATATTTGAATTAATAATTTAAATTTGTTTAGAGTTAACAACAATTACTTTCGTATGACTTCAATAAAATGTAAGAAAAAATATCTCTACATAAAAGTTTGTGTATCTATTCGGTAACCAAGGAGTTTAGTTTCCTCAGAAGTCCTCGATCTTCGACTTGTGTCTTGTAGAATTCTAGAGTTCATTTTGATTTTTTTTTCTCTGATACATAAAATATTTCACCTTTTGCCCAAGTGTTTTCTTTGCATGGTAAATTTCAAGTCCGAGTATTAAATCTTATCTGTAAAATGCATCTTTTACTTGTAAATTTTCTTATAACCTAATACGCTAGCGTGTTTTTTTTGTTTACACTTTTTATTTTTGGTCAAGATCATTTGCATAATCACAAATCTTGAAGATCACAATAAATTCTCTTGTAGTTTAGTCTCTTAATTTATTTTAATTCCCTTTTATAACATATCGCGTCTAATTTATTGTAATTTAAATTAATACAAATCTAAATGTTCACTTCTTTTGATTTGCGTTCATGTTGAGGGTTTGATTTGAGTTTTGAGTTTAGTGATCAGCTATTTCGAATCACCATGGTCCTAGGAAGTGTTCTAGGACTCCTAGGCATGGGGAGGCTGCTGTCCCGTGGAACCTTGGCCAGGCTAAACATCCCTTGTGCCAAGATCACGTCCTGTCTGACCTTTGTCCTGCTCATCTGCTTTGAAACCGTACTGCTGTCAACCGTTAGTGATTGTACCAAGTCCTTCTACGTACACTGGAACACCACCAACCCAATGTAAGTAACCATTAGCTGTCCCAATGTAAGCCATTACCCAATGTAAGTCACCATTAGCTGCATTTTTCTCATGCCATTGCAACTCACAAAATTCTAGGAAATGAAAGGATTAACCGAAAAGTACCAACCCAATGTAAGTCACCATACTCACCATTAGCTGCATTGTTTTCATGCCATTTGAACTCACGAAATTCTAGGAAATGAAAGGATTAACCGAAAAGTACCAACCCAATGTAAGTCACCATACTCACCATTAGCTGCATTGTTTTCATGCCATTGCAACTCACGAAATTCTAGGAAATCAAAGGATTAACCGAAAAGTACCAACCCAATGTAAGTCACCATACTCACCATTAGCTGCAGTTTTTTCATGCCATTTCAACTCACGAAATTCTAGGAAATAAAAGGATTAACCGAAAAGTACCAACCCAATGAAAATCAACGAACAATAGGACCATGAATTTTAAAACTACATAATTTAAAACGACATGGGTTTGATGGCAGAGATTGCCTCAGGCAATAATCACAATCATGCCCTTTGTCAATATTATTCTTGTCAATAAAGAGTTATTATTATTATTATGTTAGTTTTAATGTTATAATACTTTTAATATACATAATTACGTTTAAAAAAAACATTAGGACCGTATTTTGAAATTTATTAGAATATATCTATCAGATATTATTTTTACTGGTACGTCAGAATATAATTATGAGAATTTGAACACATAATGAAGGCAAACACACATATTGCAGAAAGAAATACCAAAGAACTTCTGAATTAAAGGAGTTTTTCATTTTCTTTTCCTCGAAAATTATACCTAGTAATTATGTTGTTTTAAACTGGCCAATCACAAAAAATTGTAACATCATAATACAAAATAATAAAGATATATTTAAAGGGTTTTTTTTAGTTATAAAGGGGTTTTTTAGTTATAAAGTGTTTATTATGTGTTATCGCTAATTTTCAAATGCCATTATTTGAACTTGTAAAAAATTTATGGAAGGACCCCCCCCCCCAGGATATATCTTCTGATCATTTTGATAGTTACTTTGAATACCGGCCCTTAATTTTTCCATCATCAAAATCACTTTTTTTACAAAATTCCAAGGGCTTTAATTTTTGTTAACAAAAGAGATGTTACTACCTAAATAAAACAATAGGTAAAAAATCATTAGGTACATAAAAAAGATCATTTTGTCCTGTAATAGCCCTTTTAAATATTATAGAAGTTATTAATTTTTTTTTACCAATATCTTTACTTACCTTTATCTAAAAATATACCTGTTGACTTAATATTTTTACCAATATTTTTTTTAACCTTTGTACCGTTTTATAAACACCTAATCGATTTTTTTGAATCATTTGGTAGATAGTGAGAAAACATTAAATAATAATTAATTACCCTGACCTTAAGAATAATCCAACTAAATTAAATTTTATGAATTTGTAATTGAAAAAAGGAAAACGACAAAGGCAAATACTCAGGAAATGCCCTTAAGAATGGTGAAGATAACATGAATTCACTAGGTCCCACGAATAATTATTAGGTAGGTAACAACACACACATTGTGCTCAGGTTTGAATTTGGCCTGAGACACTGCCTCCCGCCTTAGTGCGGAATCGTCTGGTTTGATTTTTAACAAATTTTATCTTGAATGCTATCTAAAATAATTCTCGCTCAGTAATTCTCACATCTAGAGATCAAGGCACTTCTTGAATATTAAATAAATATCTGTGAAAGGACAACAAAAAAATCTGGCAATATCATCTGCAAATATATTTTTTTTTTTTTTTGCGGAAGGTAATCAAACCTGTGATCAAATGTCTAGGCTCCTCTAACGTCCACTGATTCTGTTTGGTTTAACGTCTTCATTTGAGTAATTCAGGACAATAGAATGCGATAATCTGTTTACCCTGCAAGAATGAGACTCCTCACTGTCCCAGTCTAAATTCAGGACGGGGATTTTACACTCCAATTGCTGGGAACTGTACCAGCTACCCAGTAAAACCTCAGCCAGCCTGGGTTGGTTCGGAAATGCAAGCCTCACGTGGTGTTTACTTCGGAGTGAACAGAATTTTTAGAAAATTCTGCCCAAACCGGGGATCGAACTCAAGATCTCTGGACAACGGGCAGTAGGCATAACTGCTACACCACGGAGGCTGGCAAAATTTAATATGCAATACAATGAGATTGTGAGTAGATGTAAGTTAGTTACATATGACAGCTCAGCCCGTATTCGTTTGATGCAGTTTTAAGTAGCCACATTACGAGAGTAAACAAAGTATTCGAGAGGCTTGGGGAATTTTTTCCTATGTAGATAGCAGGCAAACCGCATCAAAGCGTGCCAAACGACGACATTGATGGAAACAAAAACATATGAGTAATGATGTATGACAAGACAGCGACGAATTCTCAAGATATATACGTAAGGTACAAATCACCACAATCATATTCATTTATGTTCAGTAAAATAAGAAATTAAAAAAAACGACCGAAAACAATACTTACTATACCTGATAGGTAATAGAAAGTAAAAATCTGAATATCATAATTAAATCTAGAAATTACATTTCTAGCAGGTAGAACAAAAATTTAAATTATATTATTTCAAGGAATCACACTAGAATGTCTGTGATAAGAATACCACTGATAATGTGATAACACAGAAGTTACTGAGTAAATTTGAAAACTAAACAATTAAACGAATGCCAGTACTTGCATCGCTGATAGCATTAAGACCCAAGATTCCTGGTTTTATGTCTCATTCATTTCTTGTCCTGCAGTTTTATCGACTATGAAGACGTGTCAATATTACGACTGTTGTGTTATTGATAACGTGTAACAATCAAATTAATATGTAGAGTAATTATTTGAAATTACCGACTTCAGTAGTTTGATCGATAAGGCGGCGGACTTGTAACCTGGAGGTCGGTCGTTCAAGTCCCGGTTTCAGCGTGGATTTAGTAAAGCGAGTTAAAGTAGTTGTGATATCACGAAAGTGGTTAACACAAATATGACAACTTTTTTTTATTGATAACGTTTAACAATCAAATTAATATGAAGAGTAATTATTTGAAATTTAATGTCGCCATTTTGGTTGAAGTCATTAATGTGTACTCAAATTTTATTGATGCACAGTAAAATATCTTGTAATGTCGGTGGAATTCAAACCAACGGACCCCTACGATACCTGGATTACCAGACTATCGCGTTAACCACTTGACCACCAGTGCACGATTAACAGAACAGATCAGTCTGTTAGTGACTGTGCTATGCATTCTATGCCACCCGCATTCAGTCTATTAGTAGAACGAGTACTATTTTGTAACACTCAGCAAGATCAGAAAGCGAGCCCAACGGAGCTTATCCAAGTTGAGGCCTTTGTTTGCGAGGAAACTCCACTCAGCAAAATTTTCTGCGCCGAGTTGGAATATGCTGAATTAAAAGTCCCTCAGCATATTCATGACCTCGCTTTTTTTCCCTCGCTAAAGGGAAAACTGCGAAGGTAGAACTACGAAGGGAAATTTTGCGAGAGTAAAACTTAATTACAGGAACAGTGATGTGCACTTGAGAAGTAACTACCGGTCCAGCGCTGATAAAAAAAAACTGCAGACGCGATTCCGCGAAAAGAGGAAAATATAATGAAAGTGAAAAATTATTCATTAAAAAATAATATGGTTATTTTTTGCGTAACCTCCCCCCAGTTCCAATGAGTGTTGATAAAAATGTAATTTTTACATTCATTTGATTAATGTGTTTATTTTATGAACCATAAATACCTGATCATTTGGTTTTGCCTGCCAAAACATTACCAATTATGAAAGTACATTTAGTGCAACTTCTCACTTTTCTGTTTTGTCTGATACAATTTCTGGTGGGGATAGGTAATACATTAATTTCCCTTAGCGGAAAATTCTGGTTTGATTCTATTTCAACAGTATTTTTACTTTCCTTATCCTATAGAAAGGAAAGTAATGGAATCACCCCAAAAATATGTTTCTTTATTAGAGAGTAATTATTCTCTTTTTGCTTTCTTTCGAGGAAACTTTATCATTTCTCTCATTCCTTCCTTTTTTATCGCCTCTCTTCTTTTTTCTTTTTTACTACATCTACTGTAATTCTCTCTCTCTCTCTATCTCATCTTTAACACTTTATCGCTTGTGTTATATTCCTTCCTCTCTTTCTCTCTAACGCCTCTGTTATATTCTATTTTCTCTTTCTCATCCCCTTTTAACACCTCCGTTATTTTCTCTCTCTCTTTCTTTTCCTTCTCTCTCTCTCTTTTCCTTTTCTCCCTTTCTCTTCCTTCTCTCCCTCTCTCTCTCCCTCCCTTCGTCATATGAGTGGAGCGACTAGCAGGTATAATTATGTAGACATTTTCCACGAGCAATTTTTATTTTCAACTTCCGTCTCCCATACTAGTTTCTCTTCCTCTTTCTCATCCCTCCTCCTCCTGCTCCTAGTTCTCATCCCTCCTCCACGCCATCAAACTTCTCTCGTCCTCTCTCCTCTTTCATCTCCGGAATTTAATTCTGAATTTTTCTCCCATCATATTGGAACATTATAGGAAATAAAAATGATTGCGTCGTGCATCTAATAAATTTTATTAGGTCTATAAAAACAGATATCGCCTGCATATATCGCTGCTACTCGATAGACTCGCAGCTCTCCGGGGTTTGAGTGTATGTGGAGAGGAATGTCTAGAATGTTGCCAGTGTGCGCCGGGTATTTACTTAACTGTAAATTTCATGCTATTACCGGGGAGCTCTCTGTGTATATTTACAGATCCGTGTTGTATTTACAGCTCGGGGAAAAAGTACGGAGAAAAAGTCGGAATAAAGTTTAAAGGTAATCTAGAAATCATATTCCTGACTGAGGAGTATTGGAAAATGTGATTTCGTGTTGGGTTTCTATTAAATTACCTCTCCTTCTCCATATTATCATGTCTTGTCAAGCTACCTACCTCAGGATCGATAAGGCGGCGGACTTGCAATCTGGAGTTCGGTGGTTCAAGTCCCAAGTGAAGCAAAAATTTAGTATAGCGAGTTTGGGTACATGTCATATCTCGATTGTGATCAACACAAATATGATAACATTTTACTATATATTATTATCTTCTATTACATCTATTAAAACCGACTTCAGAAGCTTGATCGATAAAGCGGCGGATTCAGCGTAGCTTTAGTAAAGCTTTAGCGCGTGTGAGTAGCTGTGATATTACGAAAGAGATTAACACAGATATGATAACTTTTTTTTATATCTGTTAAAGTGGTGTTTTTCAGCTTCATAGTTACACCTATATTTATCAACCATTAGTTATTGAACTAACAATTAACAAATGAAATAATTGTACTTTCTTTTAAATGAAATCTGAATTATGATGGGTTGCAAATAAAGACTCGAGACAGCGTTGTTTATGCGATTTAGTTTTTCATTAAACTAAAATAAAAATAGAAAAACGAAAGTTTTTTAAAGCTCAAACTTTACAAGTAAAACTATGAATAAGTTTCTTCGTGTATTTTTTGTTCATTTTTTTATGTTGAAATAAAAGAAAATATGAAATAAAAATTTACAGCATGAAAGTTTTGATTTTCAACTGTAAATACACTACAAGGAGTATGTACACAGCACATTTACTTCTAGTTTACATAGATTTGCAAGAGTTCTATTTTATTGTGTTATGGTAAAGTGAAAAATAAAACGATGTTTTCTTCATGAAAGCTGCATAATCCTTTATTTATTGATATATTTATATTAGACATTAAAAGAAGATTTAAAACTGTTTTTAATGCTTATAGCTTATACCATTTCAAAGAAGACTCGAAAAATATTTGTGTTTATTTTGAGAAAATTCTTTTTTACTTTCCTTATCCTGTGGAAAGGAAATCATTGAACGGGTTAAATTTCTATATAATGAGAGAATTCTTTTCGGCATAGAATTTCAGAACAAGTAGGTACCTGCTGAAGAGAGCCAATAAGCTCGAAACAGCTGTCCAGGTATGTTCTGACATCTATGCTTATCCAAGTAGAACTTCTTACTCTTCTGTTTATAAGTGCTGATGATACATGTTGATACCGACCTCAGTATAGCTTGATCGATAAGGCGGCGGACTTGTAACCTGGAGGTCGGTGGTTCAAGTCCCGGTTTCAGCGTAGATTTAGTAAATCGAGTTTGAGTAGTTGTGATATCACGAAAGTGATTAACACAAATATGATAACTTAAATTTAACTTACAAGTTGATGTTTAGAATAAAATCCGCAAGAGTGGATATGTGTCTGAAATCTTTTCCGAATTTGGAGCCAAAAAGTCTACAGAGAAACTTTTTGTAACTATGCAAAAAAAAGCTCTGATTTTTCAAATACTTTAAGATAAGTCCGTTAAGGTCCTTACTATCCTGCGATAATTTATGCAAGCGGCAATATCTTCAAACTCCTTTCATCCGTAGTATCCACACATGATATTCTTGCTAACATTTGGCCAGGCCTAGGTCAAACTGATCTTCTGATTAGGACACTGGTTATCTTACCACTTGTGTACCGGGGCGAATGTCTCTGGTAGATTTTGTGCAGGCTTGGATTCAGAGCAATATTCTGGGGTATGGTATAAAAGGAATCTTTAACAATTGATTGGTATGAGGCGGAATGTACGAGTATATGCAAATTTGAATGCTGTTCCCTGCGGTCAGGGGCCTATCAAGAGCTAGATCTGGAAAAAGGTGGAAAATTAACGTACCAACCTTCAGTTGTGGGCACTTATTAATTAATATCAATTAAAGCTAAATTATTAGTGTATGAAATTATTTGATCACAGTACTTTTCAATATTTTTGATTTACAAGATTTTCGACAGATTTTTTTTATATAGTTAGACCTCTTGAATGATACTGAGTCAAATTGGTGGATGTATATTCCTTTCTGATTCTTTGTATCCCTTATTTCTCTCGGTGGCGCCAAATTCAGACCAAAAAGTATGTACGGGGATGCCTCAATTGTGTTGTGGAGTAGGGTTGGGAAAAATAAATATAGGGCCATGTCTTGGGTCGGTACTCGGGTGCAGTCAATTTCTCTAGCACGCATCAACTTCTCGATATCAAATAAGTGGTAACCGTATGGGTTTGATGGCAGAGATTGCCTCAGGCAATAATCACGCCCTTTGTCAATATTATTCTTGTCAATAAAGAGTTATTATAGAATCCGTGCCCGAGATTTGGTGGATTGGTAAATAACGAACTCGTACAAACCAGACTTCCTGGCCAGGCTAATGAGGCTCAGTGATACAGATTCGAACTTGAGGTGCGTTAACCCTTATATCTCTGTGGCCATGGGAATCAGAATTGTACTGGACGCGTGTGATATGTCACTGTGACTGGCTATAAAAACAAACAAATTTATGATAATTCGTACAGTTTTGTAATGTTTTTTTTTTTTTTTTTTTTTTTTTTAATGAATTAAATGTTTTTTTCTTCTCTGAAATCATAAGGTATTAAACAACTAGAAATAATAATGATAATTATCAAAAAAAAAAGAGAAAATGTTTTTTTTTTCTGTTGTTTGACAGATATCAGGTTAGTCAGTATCTTTGACCTGTCAGAGTGGGACAGAATTTTTTTAACAACTGTTTGAGTTAAACTAGTAAACATTTTGACGTCATAGATCATGTCCCGGTCGTGTTTAGTTATTAAACAAACCAACCTATAAAGGAATTCTTTAATTTACATGAAGTACTTAATGTTAGGCAGGTACCTATATTTAACGTAAACAATTTGATTAATTGGTTAAAATATAGTAATTTTATAAGTATAGATTCAATGAGTAACCCGAAGAACTTATACTTACACGTACACACAATTGTTCAGTCTTACTCGGCAGTATAAACAAGGTATATTCTATTCTATTCTAACTCTATGTAAAACAGATCATATAATATACTGACGAACCTAGCAGACGCGGCTGGTGGGAAAAGTTTTGGAGGTGCTGCCACATAAACCGAACTAAAATGGGATTTATAGAGTCGCTCTTTTTGTACCTAACAAGATTGAGTTTGTTTACCATGTCAATTATTATAAATTGATTATTCTATAACTGTGTAATGGTTTTCACTGTATACGAGGAAGGACTTGAAAAAGCACTTTTTTTCGGCTGAGGGTGCTGCAGTTCCGCAGCTCCTTAGCACCGGCCGCGTCTGCTATCTACCTAAAAGTGATGCACTTACCTGCAAAATAATATGAATAAAGTTTTTAAAGTGGCTATTTCTGCTCGGCCATTGACAAGAACTCGTTTTCTTTCAGGTTTTCTTGGTTACAAAACAACTTGTTCGGTTTGGTTTCAGTATAAACAGAAAAGTGAGAAGTTGTACTCAAATGTACCTAGATATATCAAAAGTTCAGAACATACCTGGACAGCTGTTTCAGCTTTAGGCTCTCATCAGCGGGTAATAGTTTTGAATATCCATGCCATCAACAAACCTCTCTATGTGATGTTTCAGTAGGACGAGAGAAAAAGATAAGTTTATATTTCCACCTATGTATAAGCAGAAATATACGTAGATAATAATAACAATCTTTATTGCCCTTAACATGACATATTTCAAATTTTGCTCCTAATATAAGTACTAGTGTATTTTTCAGGAAATACACAGAAAAGATAGAATACACTATGGGTAAAAAATGATAAGTTTATATTTCTACTATGTATCAGTAGATATATACGTTGATACTGTAGGTATATTCAGGTTATCTACGTTGATCCTATACGTATATTCAGGTTGAATACAAGAAGTAGACCTTTATCTCAGTGTAAACCATGTTCTAAGATTTGCCAGTGATGTCTAGCAGGCTCTTATCTTAACGAAACTAGATCCAGCCGAGATTTCTAATAGGTCTTTTCGGTTTTATGTGTCCCGAATGGCTTGTTCCTAATGACTGGGAACTAACATGCGATCTCATTTCGCTCATATGTTATTCACAGGTGACCATTGACGAGAAAGATGTTTGTCTAACAGTCTCTTCTGTAGCTGAACATCAGCATACAGAATAGTCTACGAAGAACCGGTCTGATGAAATTCAGTGTTTAGCTAGGTGGTTTTCGAATCTGGAGTATGTGGTTCGACTTCTTGTTATTCACAGGTGACCATTGACGGGAAAGATGTTTGTCTAACAGTCTCTTCTGTAGCTGAACATCAGCACACAAAATAGTCTACGAAGAACCGGTCTGACGAAATTCAGTGTTTAGCTAATGGTGGATTTCGAATCTGGAGTATGTGGTTCGACTCTTTTTTAAGCTTTAAATTACAGAAGACTTTATCCATTACCTGATAGCTATGCTGTGTCTCTCACGGTACGAATTACCATGAGATAGCTATAGCTTTGTTTCTCACGGACACGGAATATTTTATAATCGAGCAGTAAGTTATCATATTTGTGTTGATCACAAAAGTTATGAGTTCCAATATTATTGTTATGGGAACAATTACTGTAGATAACAATATTACTGTCATGAGTACCCAAAAATATTATTTTTTTAGTAACAATAATAAATATTGTAATCAGGTTTTCCATTTCCCACGAGAACGAAACTCACAACAAATACCCAAGACGTTAAATTTACTGTCTGAGCGGTTACTGACAGCAATAGTCGGAATTTCGTCAAACAATAGTGGCCAGGCGACAGCACACTATAATCGACAGCCTAGTTCCCTGATTTGAGACGTCAAGTTACTGGATTTCCAGCTAGAGAAACAGGACACCTGTTCTGATTTCGATAGCGAAATTATTCGTAAGCAGTGTCGGAGTGCAGTCGAACGTGGATATAATAAGAGAATCCCCAGGAAAATATCAATTTTTCCTTTATGGGGCGAGGGGTTATTTAAAAAGTGCAACAGAAACTTGTACATTTCGATTTTTTCAAACAAAAAAATTTTCAAACATCTATTGTTAGTATCAAAAATTGTATTTTTTTCTTCTAAAATTATTGTAATAAGTAACTCACAGCTGCTGGAATAACAATTTTATTTAAACATTTTTGCAAAATCTGCGGACGAACCTTTCCCAATAATTCGCTCTTTCTCTCTCTCGTCGGCTCCCACATATGAGTATGTGCAAATATTGCAACAACACACACCTTCGCTTCTGCTACTCTCAGCGAAATTGGTTATTATAGACTCATTAAAACAAACGCGTTATGTATAGCGCTCGAATCTCTAATGTATAGTAATCTACATGTGATTTTTCTATGTAAAAGTATTTATATAGCTAAATAATATTGAGATTAATAACAACGTATACTTACACTTTTGATGCTTTTATATGCAAATAAGTATATAAAAATATAATTAATGATTAGCTGTACATATAGTCACCTAAATACCTTGAAGTTGCGTGAATATAACCCGTTCTTCAATAGGCTGAGAATTCACTCGATCTTGGGAGTCCGATTAGGGTACCCACTGGTCAATAAACAGAAAAGTGAGAAGTTCTACTAGTTATTATATCAGTCGTCCTACACTGCCTAACTCGAGAAGCTATCATAAGTGTTGAATTAAATCCTGCCTGCTAAATTAGACGTTGACTATTAAATTACCATTAGCAAAGGAAAGGAAATCGAGGCGATTTTATGACAGTGCTTGATATTTTAATGCCATAATATATGCTAATATCACTATTAATGACACGACAGAAATTGATTAGCGTTTGACTTTTAATAGTTCTCTCTTCAGTACTGTTAAATTTATCCTACCAACATTTTCACACTTTTTTTTAACAAAGTTAAAAGAGTTTATCATATTTGTGTTAATCCCTTTCGTGATATCACAACTAATCAAACTAGCTTTACTAAATCTACGCTGAAACCGGGACTTGAAACACCGATCTCCAGGTTTCAAGTCCGCCGCCTTATCGATCAAGCTACTGAGGTCGGTAATTTCAAACAATTACTCTTCATATTACAATTTAGAAATATAGTCGAACCTGGTACAATAGAACCAAAGTGACCGGAATTTTTTTCTACTATAATATATCACCCTTAATTGTAATTGTTTTAGTAAGATCTTGTCACAGCGCCGCACAGTTCTAAAATCCTGACAGCTTTCTAGTCGGCTCATGCTGCTTTCCCTTCGAGAAAAAAAACAGAGAAAAAAGCATGGCACCCCTCTCGTTAACTTTAACAGAAGTAATATGACTGCCTCGTGGACCCTCCCTTCCTTCTTTCAGCTAAGGATCAGACTGAGGGCCGGCCCATTTCAATTTTTGTGATACTTGACAGTATCAATTACCTTCTTGTATGTATGTACTTAATGTATATTAATAGTAAATCAGGTATATATTAATATATATTTAATGTGTATCAGCAGGTATATACTGTACTGGTCTCAAGTGTTTATTAATCTACCTACTTATAATCTATAGCTAATTACCTCTACATTAAGTGCTAGTCTGGTAGCCCAGGTGCGTACGGGTCCGTTGGTTCGAATCCCACCTAATGTATGAATTTTTCATTATTCAACCTTTTCGTCATAGAAGTTGGTTGGTTACAATTTGTTAGCGTTAGGAAGAGCATCCAGCCATAAAAATGTGCCACAACCAACCAACGTCAACCATGAGGTTGAACAATGCTGACCCTAAGTAGGTTTGGGAAAAGGCAAAGGAAAGAAAAATAATAAGTAATTCAAGTACAACTTCTCACTTTTCTACTTGTGAAAATACTAGTATAAATACACTCCACCCTTGTAAGAAATAAATATTATTCGAGGAAACATCTTAAACTATCTATAGGTACGCATTCGGTTACAGGCAGTTCTCAATAATATTTCGTACAATCCCCCCAGCCCCCAGTGGTTCCATTTACATCTAATGTTACTTTCTTCCTCCGGCAAAAACTTGGAAAACTTCTAGTGTGAGGAAACTGAAAACTTTTCTTCGGTGTGTGTTCTCAGATTCATAGATAGACAGAGAGACAGCAGTGGCGATGCTTTCGGTGAACTTTTGGGGAATCGAAAGACAAGAAGACGTTGTCTACTGTGAATTTTCATTCTAAAGACCATATACATATATGATTCGACATTGCTACACTCATATTATGTAGTAGCAATGTCGAATCAAATCAAATCTATTTTACTTTCGAGAATTTCTAATATTAGAAACGGAAGTATTGTGTTCGTTTGTATAAAAAAATATTTTTGCTCGATTCAATTTTTATAGTACATTTAGCTGAAATTGGCTAAATGTACTGTAAAAATAGAAAACGTTGTTGTTGTTTTTGTTTTGTGGTGGTGTTGTTGTTGTTGTGTGGTGTTAACGCGTTTGTCATACCGAATGTTTAGATGGTCTCTAGGCAGGTTGAAGTCATGTGACTATTTGAGTTGTTGTTGTTGACCAGCTTGGCTACAGCTGGGAGTGATGGTCCAGCAACTTTATTG